>CM061140.1:97346354-97686564 GCA_030789695.1 Scilla litardierei | reverse complement strand
GCTTCATGAAACGTAGTGTGGAAATGTTATTTTTATAATTATCATTTAAATGGAAAAACGAAATGTGAGTAATTGTCGATAGATGTGTTACTTTATCCAAACACCTCACCCTGCACGTTCATTTAATATCTCAATTTCTTCTAGAATTGTTTCCTTCTCAACACTTGTTGTGAAGGTTCTGGAACATGTAGAGGATATGAACAAAGCCAGAATTGTGTCCTTATCAACTGTTGTTGTGTAAATTCTGGTTGAGCTCACTTTCCTGTGGTGGTATTGCTTTAGGGTCTCTAGGAGTATTTCTCGCTTTGGAGCCTCGTGGTATCCATTGGAGACATCCACTTTTGCTACTGGTTGATTGCATCCATTATATTTGGTATGTCAATCCTAGCAGGATTTTTTAGCAGTAGGGATGTGTGAATTTGAAAATATTTATATTGTTAGTAACTATGTCTGATAACTGTTTAACAGTTTCATAGGTGTGGATCTTCAGGATCTCATCACATTTCATGATAATCAGATCATTAATGTTTGAAATGGTCAATTGAGCTTCAGGCTCATGGATGATTATAATATTTCTGTTGAACCTAATACTAGGAAATTAAAGATTTCTGAATGTGATGGATCTTCAAGATCTCATCTTCGTTATCGAATCTTTAAATGAGGGCCCATCAATGCACATCTTATGAGAAGTGATTTTAAATGCTTCCCCTATTCGGAGTGCTCGGAATCTATTTATCTAGGGTAATTACTTCAGATATATAGTTCTAAGACTGCATTTTGATGGTTTATAGTGGTGATATGGGGATGTATACTCATCATGGCAAAATCTATAAGATGTGCTCTAAACGCTTCCCCCATTAGGGGTTCTCGGAAACTGTTTATATGAGGTGATCAGGCTCATATAAATAGGTTCTAAGGAGGCATTTTGATGGTTTGTATTGTAATTACATGTCCCCATGTAGTCACCTACAACTGGATTTTTTAATGGATAAGTAATCCGTTTTAATCATTTTAATGATTTATTTATATAACCCATTTTGGGTGTGAACACAAACTTCAGGGTGTTCGACATTATTCCGGTTGAAAATATTATTTGATTTCCCAGTGTTGTCCAATGTTTCCGTCATTTATTAATGTGTCATATATGCTGTTAAAAGTTGGACTGCGGTTGGATAATAGGTTTGGTAATGACCATTTTTAGAGGATATATGGATGAGTACTCTAAAGTACATCATCAACCCTATATAGGGAGTGGATAAGTCCACTTTTATCCCTCAAATACTCTCAAGAGACCCAAATGTCTTATTGTGTTAATGATGATATTAAATATATCATCTTAAATTCTTTTGAGGAAGTGAAGAGAGTCAATGTCCATGTGAATGGAGATGATCTCGTAATCATTTTTCCCTTATGAATGGGACAATGAAAGCTTCACCTTTTTGAAGAATCTTCGGGTTCTTCAGATTTATAGGATTAAATAATGATGTCTTACATCATCAATTCAGGGTGGTATATTATATCATTCCAAAGTTTAGTTGGACAATTCTGGACTCTTCTGGTGTTCCAAATTAATTCCTCTTTTCGAATTTATGTGGGACTTTTGAAAGTCCATTAAAATGACCAAGTTAATTTTGTCCGGTAATAGGTGAACTGTGTTCTAAATGTGAATGATCTCAGCTTCACATTGATATTACGCGGATCATAGTGGGACAAAGCTTCAGGCTTCATTGATTTCTTGAGTCATATTTAGGGATTTCGTTTTGACGAATATCCATCGAAACTTGGTAAGGTTCTTTTATTGATGTTTGAGAGTATTGGGCATCCTCATATATAGTATTCAGGGTTGCAAAGACTGAATCTCAAGCAGACGTCCCAAGAATAGTTTTCTATTGGACTATTGTTAGGGTTAAATGCTTTTGAAAGCATACGTATACAATTATGCTCATTAAGATTTATGTTATGACAATATATTAAATTTGTTTTCAAGGTTTATTTGTCCTTGGGGAGTAGCTAAATATACATAAGGTCAATTGACTTTCGTCGTTTAGACTAGATAAGTATATATTTTTATATGGCATAAATTAATGCCCATTCATGGTGCAAAAGCATTATGGGTCTTATCAGAACTTCGGGTCTGATATTGGTTTACAATTGCTTACTCCATGTAGATGTATATCATATCTTCCCTTTCTCATTTTATGTCAGGACTTCCCCTATTTTCAATCTTCCTTATTGTTATTTATAAGGAAGAATGAATATTAGTCTTACTAAGTAGACATATACAAGGGAAATGAGTTAGTGTCTATATTTCCACTTTTCTAATTTATGAGAGAGTTTTCAAAGTCTATTTGAATGCTCAAGTATGGTCTCCAGGCCATTTTTATTGAGTCATTCAAGTATTATGTGGATATAGAATCATGCTCAAGGGGAAACAAATACGTGGCTACGAAATTTATAATTTTTCACTTATCTATTAAGTCACAACTTTGGGCGTACGCTTAAAATTAAGGCTAGATTCAAGAATCATACTTTGTAAAGTGAGATTACTCTAAAAGAGTTTAGCGGTGTGACAATTGCTGGTGTCAATATTGGTTTATATAGACCATATGTAACGGCCTGTATTTTTAGACGTGTTTTAGATCGTGCGTACCGGTATTTTATTTCAGTCGTCCGGATAATCTTTCGTCCGTACTTTCTTTGTTACACGTCGACGCGTACACGTCTCTGTTTTTCGTTTTTACCGTACCATAATTAATTAACTATCAAGTTTAACTAAATAATTTAACTTAATTATCTTGCTAATTACAACTTGCTAATCACTATTAACTTTTACTAATTGCTTTTTGTTATTTTAATAACTACATTTAAATTTACTCAATTACGTAATTACTTTAATCTCTTACCTAAACACTAAGGACAACACACACATTTCTTTGAACCAGGTTCCTCCCCCCTAAAAAGAGATTAGTCAACAAAACAATTAATCCACACTTTAATCAAAACAAACACGTTTCATAAACCTGATGCATCCCCTTGCTCATGTCAACAACACAATTAATTTCTGTCTAAATCAAAAACCTAATCTAATTAATTGGCCTTGACTAATCTAACAGACAAACAAACCCAAAATTCTGCATGGGACAAATGAAATTAAATTAAAGCTAAAAGAAACTTTGACTTAAGCATTACTAAACTTTCATTACAATTCGTATATATATCGCTACGTCTCCTCTAATCTTCATCCCCACTCCCTGATCAACAAATCAGTTCCCAAACAATTCTTCCCAACATCTGTTCACCATTCCCAAATCAAACCTGAAGCTCATCATCTCCCTTCTCCCTGATCAACATAATCTGTTCACGCATATAATGATAAGCTTCCTTCAATGGACCATGATCCGGTCAATGTGCTTGGCTAAGTTTGTTGGATCACCCTAGCTAGACTGGGGGTAAGTGATCCTGGCTTAGTCACTTCCCTGGCCGTGTCTCCTGGACCGCAAGGACGTAAATCATGATTATGTATAGTATTTTCTTTCTTACTATACTACAACGGATTTCAAAACAACCAATCATATACAAATTTAAACTACTAAATAAAACTCCAACTACCTCGGTTTATCATTTTTGCATTCATCGTGTTCATACTTTAAAATTTTTGTAAAAATCTATCTCCATTTACGAAACAAACACTACATCTTTACATCCATGACTCTTTCGTCTATTTCTTATCTACTGTTTTTACTTATACCACCTACCCACTATCCTTATATACGTTATTGGGATAATGTCACATTTTTACACATACCTACCATTCTCTCATTTAATCATTCATAACCATCTCTATGCCACCTGATCAAGCAAACTCCATATCATTGCCTCACCTGAACCCATTCGTCGTAAACTTGATTCATTACATCATACAACTCTGTATCCTACACTATCTCATGGTTACCACATTAGTGCATCTATTTACTTATTACCACTTTAATGAGATTATTTTTAAATTTGCGTTATAACCCCTTTTAAAATGTTTTCTTTTACCTTTATTTCTATCATCAACAGTGTTCAATTTTGTTATGCATTATGTTGATAGAATGTTAGATATGATTATTATTATTAGGGGATTATAATTACGGATATGTGAGATTATGTAAGGTGTAGTTGTATTGATTGTTTACAATATGATAGATAGAATGATGTGTTCAAGAGTTATATTTCACATTTGGATATACCCATACATAATGGCTTCAATAGGATTCCATACTATGAATGGTGCACAGGAAGACGAGTACATTACGGATTTGGAATTCATATTAGTAGCAGCTGAGAGTAACTTTGTAGATATTACATGATTTATGATGACGATGATGATTATTAGAGTACGGAAAGTAACAAGACTTCATCGTACGGATAAGGTGATGGAGACGTCGGAAATGATATGATATGTTGATATGAATGGATAGTTGCATAAATTGGTCTAAGTTGCTTAGGATAAGATACGATAAGAAATGATGAGATGTGATTTAATAGTTTGTTAATTAAGGTTTTTAACTTATGAGTTGTCACGATGAAGAATGAGTTGGGAGCATGATAAATGTTGATGGTAGATGTTGATGTATACTAGGCACATTGGTACTTATTGTCATATATCAATAATTAGTTAAGCATCGTTATACCAATTGCTTGAGATAAGAATAAGGTTGGAGTTAAATGATGTCACAATTGTATTACTACAAGTTAGGTAATACTATGAGCAAGGGATGATACATTACGGATGAGACAACTTATGAGAATGTAGGGTTTTGGAGAACTTAGTTATAGAGGATATCGTACGTTAAAGATTTCCCGAGAAGATGTTACTGCCTTGATTGCAATGATGAGCGAAGGAGTGAGGAAATTTGTAAGAAGTATTGGTTGAGAATATTTGGTATTTTCCCTTCCGAGGTTGCCTTGTTTAAAGTATTAATTGTTTAAGGAAAGAATTATGAGATAGAAATAAAAAAGGGGAAGTATTGGACCTATATCAGGATATGCTTATAGTTGTAACATTATTCAGTGACGAGACGAGTAGTGATGATTTATTTTAGTAACACTTGTCTGAGGTTATGGGTTTAACAACCAGTGTGTTAGAATATTGGGGTTGCAGTTGTGAATAGATATAGATATAGATATATATATATGTATATGTATATATATATATATATATATATATATATATATATATATATATATATATATATATATATATGTATATATATATGCGTGTGTGTGTGTGTGTATATATATATATGTATGTATGTATGTATGTATGTATGTATGTATATGTATATATATATATATATATATATATAGAGGCAAATCTTCAAATGAGAACATTTTGCACTCTGCGAAAATGTTTTTAGTTTTTTTTCGAATTTTTTTTCAAAAATTCTTTTTGCCACCCTCATTATATGTTGTTATACCCCCTCAAAAAATAATCGTTCAGAAATAATGTTATTTGGCATTCGATCAAGGCATTTCATCAAATTCGCACGTTTTGAGACCGTTAAATTTGTAACGGGTGGATGGATGCTCTAATCCCCAACGGGTTCACCCATTATTCTCACTGGCGTATATATTTGTATGGATTAAACATCAAAAAAAATTTTTGAAAAAAAATTTCAAAAAAATTAAAAAAAGTTTTCGCACGGTGCGAAACCCCTCTTTTTCGCAACCGTAGATCACAATATATATATATATATACTAGTCATTGCACGTACCCATAGGGCATGGTTTATTTAATGTCCGAGCCCCCCGCCCCCAAAAACAAATTTCAAGTTACCCAAATTTCAAGTTTTCTCCCAAAATTTCAAGTTTCCCCCCAAAATTTAAGTTTCCCTCCAAATAGTTTTGTTTCAAAATTTAAATTTCAAACCTCATACTCATATCAAATAGTTTTCCTCCCAAAATTTAAAAGCTTCCCCCTAAAACTTTGTCCTAGTCATCAAGCCCATATCCTAGTCATAAGCCCCTTTGTCGTAGTCATTGTCCTAGTAGGACAACATTCAAATTCTTCATCAAATATAGAATATATATATATATATATATATATATATATATATATATATATATATATATGTATTTTATTATTTTCTCACCCTTGTCCATGCACATCGCTGGTAGCCGTCGCTAGCTATTTTGCTTGCCTATAGACGACTAAGGCCATTATTGTGCATAGCCACCCAACCCCCCAAATTCCTCCTCTATCAATGTCTTTTTTCAAAAACTTCCCTTAATAAAATTAGCATTAATTTCCCCTAATCAAATTCATTAAGAACAAATGTTTCCTTTTAACAAACCCAAAACCAAACATGACCAGCAGCAGTGCAGATTCTTGACAGGCGTCAGAAGACACCCCGGAACAAGACTGTCGATCTTGTTAGAGTGGCGACACGACTCGCCAGGAGAGTCCACCTGGGGGAGAGAAGATGCTATAGAAAGCGTTATCCATACTTGTTTCCTGCTCGTTAGTTAATAAGGATTTCGAGGACGGAATTTTTGTTAAGGTGGGTAAAATGTAAAGGCCTGTATTTTTAGACGTGCTTTATATCGTGCGTACCGGTATTTTATTTCAGTCGTCCGGATAATCTTTTGTCTGTACTTTCTTTGTTACGCGTTGACGCGTACACGTCTCTATTTTTCGTTTTTACCGAACCATAATTAATTAACTATCAAGTTTAACAAAATACTTTAACTTAATTATCTTACTAATTACAACTAGCTAATCACTTTTAACTTTTACTAATTGATTTTTGTTATTTTAATAATTACATTTAAATTTACTTACTTATGTAATTACTTTAGTCTCTTACCTAAACACTAAGGACAACACATACATTTCTTTGAACCAGGTTCCTCCCCCTAAAAAGAGATTAGTCAACAAAACAATTAATCCCCACTTTAATCAAAACAAACACGTTTCGTAAACCTGATGCATCCCCTTGCTCATGTCAACAACACAATTAATTTCTGTCTAAATAAAAAAACCTAATCTAATTAATTGGCCTTGACTAATCTAACAGACAAACAAACCCAAAATTCTGCATGGGACAAATGAAATTAAATTAAAGATAAAAGAAACTTTGACTTAAGCATTACTAAACTTTCATTACAATTCGTTTATATATCGCTACGTCTCCTCTAATCTTCATCCCCACTCCCTGATCAACAAATCAGTTCCCAAACAATTCTATCCAAAATCTGTTCACCATTCCCAAATCAAACCTGAAGCTCGTCATCTCCCTTCTCCCTGATCAACACAATTCAGCCCCAAATTCTTCCATCACCAAATACAAACTCAAACTGATTTTGAAATCAGAAATCAAGAAGGGATAGTCTCAAATCTGAAAAACAACTTCAGATTCATTTCAATATTCAGATCAACCATTTCAGAAATCCAAAACAAACTTCAGATTTCAAACTCAAATCTCCAAAACTCAGATATGAAAATAAATTTCAGATCAACCTTTTGAAATCAAACAACTTCCTCCATTCCCTCTCTCCTCCACGCACGCAAGGCCAGCCATCGCCGGAGAGCTGCGTGTGCCTCCCTTCAGCTCACGGCCACCAACCCCTGGCCTCTACCGTCGCAATCCACTTGCACCGTCACGCCGTACACCGTGCAGACCCCGTCTGCCGCCGCACGCATCTCCAGCGCCGCGCGCGTGCCTGCGCTGCTGTGCACCCCCCAACTAGCGATTTGCTAGTCTCTAGCAAAAAGAGCGATAAATACGGATGATTAATTAAAACAATAAGTTCTTTCAAATTGCTCATGGCGTGGCTCAATAATACGCATTCCAACATGGTCTTGGCCATCAATATACACATCCATGAACAAAATCAATCACATGAAATTTTCTCTAATTTAGTATGAATAAATAACATGCAAGCATCGTTTTGCGCAAGCGAAAGTATAACACGTCGTTATATCCTAGTTTTCTTGTTTCCAAGGAATTGGCCTATCAAAACAATCACTCAAATTATGGGTATTGAAGTTGCTTAGTATATTCACCATTCTTTTCTTTTATTCGTTCCGCGTAACGCGCATCAAGCAACATTCGCAGAAAAATGTATAACTTGGATCGCTCCATCAAATGAGTGAGTTTCCTGTCAATGGCTCCCAAATCAGACGATAATAGGGCATTAGGCCAAAAAGGACCCCTCGGACTGTACTACTCGAGCCAACCAAGTTATTTATTAGTGACATATTTATTCGTTCAATTTCATTCATTCATTTTTCATCATTTTTCTTTTCATTTCTTTCCTCCATATTTTTGTAAGCAACTCAAAACCCATCAACATGAATATAAACATTAATAACAAAGGCCAAATTCCTCTTCAACTTGAAAACTATTCTTAAAAATCGTGTATACTTAAGCTTTATCCATCACATTAGCATGCATGAAATCAATTCAAACTATTTCGAGATATTAATCATGGAAATTGAAAATTTTCATGAATAGTATATTAAAAGTAATTCCATGAATAGGAAAATAATTAACTCAAGCCATAAAAAATTTTTAGAACTCAATTAATGTATAATCATCCGCATTAGAGGCATATGAAGGAATTTTAAAAGATGAGATTTGGCGATTTATTCTTCTCAAAAAAAAATCCTAAGGTCTCATACACACCCCCAACTAAAGATGGACATTGTCCTCAATGTCGAAAGGGGTACGAGTTTATTCAATCAAGCAACCTAGAAAGCATATAAAAACTACACTACTGGAAAGAACACACCGTGATCAAATGGCGGATCCCGAATCTTTGATGGTGGAGGAAGTTGTTCAATTTGCTCTTTGCGCTCCTCGGCGATTATTCTTCCTCCAGAAACTAATTTGGACCCCAGCAACACAACTCCAAGCATCTCTATAAGCTGTTTGCCAATGTCCTGCGAGAGATGAGTTATGTCAGTCCAAATTATTTTAAAATTATTCTCAATGAAAGTATTCCAAATGTAGTCGTCAAAATAAGTGAAATAAATTAAAGCGAGTTGACGACTACTCCCTGAAAGATATGCACTACTCTCCGTACGATGCTCAATCAATGGAGAGAGGGATAAATGATTTTGGGATAAAACTGGAGGAGGGCATGGTTCTGACTCCATGGCGATAATCTCAAAACCCTTATCCCTAGCTGTCTCCTCCTCTCGTTCATCCAAAATTGCTAGCTCGTCCTCTCTTTTGCACACACTTTCTGCCATGTGGATATTTTTATTCGTGTCATCAACGTGACATGGCTCGCTCGATGTACCTGCAATAGAAGATAAATTCGTATTAGAATCTTGAAATTGAATTTTAGAATAATTATTTTCTTCTAAGAAGCGGCCATTAAATTAAGATTTTCAATGGAATTTTGAATCTGCCGACTCCGAGCAACGAAATTCTCTTGAAATTGAAGGGATGTGGCCTCCTGTGTCTGAATAGTCTGGTAAGCTTCCTCTTTCAAGGATTGCAAAGGTATGTCTACGCTTTGCTCTTCTTGATCGAGGCACGAAGGCTCTGTTGAATCGCTCTCTGAAGTCTCTTCCACGGTTTCTTCGTTTTCTTGCAGAGACTCCATGTATTCCCACGCCACTGTCGGCGTCATGCCTCCCAATAATTCCTGCAGCTGCGGTTGTAGTCCATCTAGGAAGAACGCCATAAGCTCTTCATTTGTGTACCCATGCTGCGGATAGCTCGATATTAGGTCTGTGAACCTCCTCCAGGCCTGAAAGAAAGTTTCACAGTCAGTTTGATTAAAATTAACGATTTTGAGCTTTTCCATTCTATGTTTGTGTGCATTAGCATATCGTGCATCGTAAAGATTGTTCGTGCAGTAGAAGTTCATATATTCCATTTTGAAATAAAATAAAATAAAAAAAAGTTTATGTACAATGAAGTGGAAGGATCTCACCGAAGGTCTTCTAAATGAAATAAACCGTAGTCACAAACCATTCTTCCCCGGCAACGGCGCCAAAAACTTGGTGGGCTCCGAAAAGGTGCTCTCTCTCAAGTGCAAGAGTCCGTACAAGTAGTAAAATCTGGGAGTCCAGATGTCGAATCCACGGGAAGAAATCTGTTGCAACCACAATTCAAATCAAATAGAAATCCTACGGAAAGAAACTAAACACTTTTAATGGTGATGGCGATGATGGTGATGTGAACACGTGAACAAAATAAACATAGAAAATCGTGTAAGAAAATACCTATAAAGAGTATGCGCATGGTATGGGTTCGTTAGGACCAACAGTTCGTATTAATTTGGTTGATAGGTGCAACGCAATGAATTCTCCTTTTGGGAGCAATTCACCGGAAAATACCCAATATAACTCAATGAATTCTCCTTTTGGGAGCAACTCATCGGAAGATGCCCTTTTGGGGGTTCAAACACAATATTCAAAAAGATCGTCGCTAAAGTTATAATACGATATGAAACTCTCTTTTGGAGAGATCAAAACTACGGTATGAAACTCCCTTTTGGGGAGATCAAAACTCACCCTTTTGGGGCGATCATCAACTTAATTAATTCTTTTGGAATCTAAAAAAGTTAATTTACGAACAAAGATTACAATTTTAGCGACGTTTTAACGATTTAGCACATGGAATACAACCAAACTAACACAAATCATAGCCCCTAGCTACTCCATACCAAGCACAACAGAGATTTAGCTACTCATAATATCAGAATAAACAAGTTCCATAGCCAAATACATCAAGATTATAGCAAAATACGGTAGAAAAAGCACTAAATAAGGAGTTTAAGTTAAGAATTCATCACCAAATATCCTTGAAAAGACATCAAAACTCTCTGGAAATAAGAAAATAGCCTCTGGAATTTTACAGAATTTTTCAGGGGGAGAATACGGCTTCTAGAGCCTCCAATACGCTCAAAATACGCCCCCAATCTGCTTGAATACGCCCAAAAAAACCCTAAAATACCTTATATAGAGGCATTGCGGGTTTGGGTTGTGTTATCGGGTTCAAACCCACTTAGAAATCGAACCCAAAACCCGCATCAATTCTCACCCGCACGATCTCGGCGGGATTGAACCACATATTGACACGTGGCACTCCTTAACGGATCCATCCGCTCGCGCCCGCATCCGCTTAATCTCCGAATTCGCTTTGGAATCATTTGTGACTGTTGGATCTGGTACTCAACGATGTGGATGAGGCCATGTGTTCTTCAATGATCGCGTGCCCGCAAACTTATTCGAATTCAATTCGGTTGATTTGCACCGTTCGATCTAAATCGGGCCGTCCAAGTAAAGCCACGTCGCCCGCTCTGGGATCATCAGCGAGTTTAATTCGAAAAATGATGAGCGCCGTTGGATCTTCAATGTGTGGCCAGGATCGGGCCGCGTCTCCGCTTTCGATGATCTTCTTCGAAGTCGAGCGGAACTTCGTTTCGTCCGTCCGATCGCACGGCGACTCGTCAGATGCGCGCCACGTGGTCCTAGGAGAACTTGAGCCGCTCCGCTTTCGAATTCAAATGCGGCCTCAATGCTGTCCGTCGGATGAAGATCAAGCGGTCTCGGTGTCGCCACGTGGCCCGCATTTTGAAATCGATTCAGCTTCGATTGCGGGCCGTTGGATCTCGATCCAACGGCCAGGAAAATATCTCATTGCCTCAAGTATCGGACCGTTGGATTGAGCGGGAGCGGCCTGGATGACGCCACGTGTCGGCCTGTGATTGGCTGCCGACCGTATAATCCGTATTTCTTGCGTATTTCTCCATTTAAATATTATTCTGCATTCAACAATTCATAGAAATTAGCACAGATCTCAGAAAAATACAAATAAATATTCGTTGGAATCGTGAGATCGAGACGATGCTAGGAAAAATATAAAATGTGCAGAGTTGCATCGTTAATTGCTGTTTTTTGCTCAAATAGTGTGTTTTCTCTAATAAATAAATGTGTAGAAAATACGTATGTACTAGAGAACAATATGGCATCACATGAGCACAAAATAGGGCTAAATGAGGGGTTAAATATGTAATATTAAACCCGAATCACTGTGCTGCCGGAGGTGACCGCCAGAAGATGCCGCACCGTGCTGTTCAGCCGCCGTATGTCGCTCCTCTCCCCCTTTGCGTGAGTGTCCACCTTCCATTGGTTGCGTGAGCTCCTTCCTCTGGCTGCTGGAAAACAGTATGAATGAAAGAAAAAGATAAAAGAAAGAATAGAAAGAGACAAAAGAGAGAGAGAGGGACTTAAAAAGAAAGTAAAAAGAGAGACAGTAGACAGATAGAGATTAAAGAGAAAGAGAGCTAAAGGGGTAGGGTATTAATAATGTTAGAGTAGGTGTAGGAGAATGTGGAGCTATAAATATAATGTTAACCTTATCATTAGCTAGTATTAGGTTGATAGGTTGTTAGTATTAATTTATATATTAACTTGTAAGCGTTAATTTCAGCATGTTAATAATTGATGTTAGGGTAATAATATTAAAATAAGGCTTACCATGTTAATATAGGAATGTTATAACACAATATAAACATCACCCTTGCCAGGGAACCCAATAAAATCAGACGAACCCAATTCAGAGAATATCTTAGTATTTTGATTATCTTACAACGAGTCTAATTCAGTGATATGTTTAACCGAAACAGAGAATCAGACATACCATTACGTAATACACGTCAAGACGAACCCAACAACACCAAAATCGCTGAAATCAGGCAAGTGTACAAATTATATTGAATTTTTGAAGTTAGATGCTCATTTAGTCTTTTGCATGTAAAATTGTATAACTCAAAATCTACATGTGAAATGACGTGTGAAATTACTACCATGACATTCTTGACTGCAAATGTGATCCAATGGCATATAACTTGATATACCTTAGTTTAGAACAATGGCAACGAAAATTAGTTTTCGTGACATGTTCGTTAAATTCTTATATTCAACACTTTTCTGTAAATGTTGTTCAACACTCTTGCAATCATGGAAAATATTGTATAAAAATAAATGATGATGTTATTTAATTGTTGCATGTCTTGGAATAACTAACAAATGTGTGACATCGTGAAATCATGCGCCTCGATGGTGAAATCGTGCTTTTCGTGATGTCATGTGAGTTGACTAGGCTGGCTCGTGTTCCAGCACAAATTTGGGTGGGGTTAGGGTTGAGCGGCCACTAGGCGTATGAACGGGTACTCTCTTCAAGGGCACCACCTATGCGGTGAGTTAGCGCCAACCATGGTAAGCCCCCATGAGAAGGACGACTCACTCATCACGACCTAAAGGCGTGAACCCTAGGATAGACATGAAATACTGACTTGAAACTTGAAATTGTTATCTCAGTTAAATTGACATGCTAATGAATCAAAAGAAAAGTTTTACTTTACTTGTTAAACTGCTTAGAACTGCACGATAGGAGTATTTTACTTTATTTCATTTTATAATCAGCAAGTTTAAACTTTTGTCGTTATCTCGTTAAATTTATTAATGCCTCTTAAATTCAGTGTAAATTTGTATATCTTGCCTTTGGTTTCTGACCTCAACTTGTAGACCCTTGCTGACATACATTCATGTTTTTGGATGTATGTCAGATCCCGAGCTATAGCACCATGAGGACTAGTTGATATAGCTGAACCAGTGGGCCAAGAGTTGTTGACTAGTGAACCTTCATTGTACTTCTTTTCATTTGTTGTACAGGTCATAAGACCCACTCTTCTGTTCATGCATTGTTGTAATTCTATTTGAGACAAATGAGATTGTGATAATATTTTACTTATCTGTGTTGCTTTTGAGTAATGAAAGCAAGAACCTGCGGGATTTCACACAGACACTTATTGTATTAAGTCAGGGAGGAAAGAAAAGCAAAAATACATCCTCCTTACTTGCACATGCGGGCATGCCGCCATCTCGCCCCCAAGCTTAATAGGAAGCATGGCGTGACAGGTTTTAGTGGTGGCCCATGCAGGTCAATGCTCATGCAAAATACTTTAAAACATTATATATAATATTACAATCTTGACTCTCAAACAACACCTTCCCTAGAATCTTCTACCTCGATCTAATTCATTAGAAAATCCTAGTCGTAAGGTTCCTGATCCTTAGTCAACCAAATCAGTATATCCTTGATTTTTAATCTCCCTTCATTTTACATTCCACTTTATGACCTTAGGAATCTATCGTATCCTTTTCACAAGTCATTTCCTACCCATACTCACATTTGATCATCCTATTCTAATCCTTGCTCTCGACCCACGTGATCTTCCTGACAGCCATCATTATCAATTTGAATCATCTATATTACTATACTGATTCTACTGTCGATATCCCTTTTATGGAATTCCTCGCCCAGTTTAACTTCTTTAAAAATCTTTAATATATATACATAAGCCTCATATTTTTCACCTGACTAAAATTTATTCTTTGATTTTGGATTTTCCTTCGACGTAATTTTTAGTCACAACTTATAATGATTTCCTAGCCTATATCATCCATATTCCTATACTCACCTTGCTTTCTATAGAAATCTCCATCTTTAAACCCTACTTCACAGACTCAATATAGCTTTTCTTTCCTACTACAACGTATTCAAAACAACCGAACATATACTAATTTTAAATACTTTTTATGCTAAATAAAACTTAAACTTTTTCAGTGTATTAGTTGTTAATTAAAAAAAACCTTTTTGTTAATGGCACACATAGAAATGATACGCTTCCTTCAATGGTCCATGATCCGGTCAATTGTGCTTGGCTAAGTTTGTTGGATCACCTTAGCTAGACTGGGGGTAGTGATCCTAGCTTAGTCACTTCCCTGGCCGTGTCTGCTGGACAGCAAGGACGTGAATCATGATTATGTATAGTATTTTCTTTATTACTATACTACAACGGATTTCAAAACAACCAATCATATACAAATTTAAACTACTAAATAAAACTCCAACTACCTCGGTTTATCAGTTTTGCATTCATCGTGTTCATACTTTAAAATTTTTGTAAAAATCTATCTCCATTTATGTAACAAACACTACATCTTTACCCCCATGACTCTTTCGTCTATTGCTTATCTATTGTTTTAACTTATACCACCTACCTACTATCCTTATATACGTTATTGGGATATTGTCACATTTTTACACATACCTACCATTCTCCCATTTAATCATTCATAACCATCTCTATGCCACCTGATCAAGCTAACTCCATATCCTTGCCTCACATGAACCCATTTGTCGCAAACTTGATTCATTACATCATACAACTCTGTATCCTACACTATCTCGTGGTTACCACATTAGTGCATCTATTTACTTATTACCACTTTAATGAGATTATTTTTAAATTTGCGTTATAACCCCTTTTAAAATGTTGTCTTCAACCTTTATTTCTATCATCAGCAGTGTTGAATTTTGTTATGCATTATGTTGATAGAATGTTAGATATGATTATTATTATTAGGGGATTATAATTACGGATAGGGGTAGTTTGAGATTATGTAAGGTGTAGTTGTATTGATTGTTTACAATATGATAGATAGAATGATGTGTTCAAGAGTTATATTTCACATATGGATATACCCATAAATAATGGCTTCAATAGGATTCCATACCATGAATGGTGCACAGGAAGACGAGTACATTACGGATTTGGAATTCATGTTAGTAGCAGTTGAGAGTAACTTTGTAGATATTACATGATTTATGATGACGATGATGATTATTAGAGCACGGAAAGTAACAAGACTTTATCGTACGGATAAGGTGATGGAGACGTCGGAAATGATATGATATGTTGATACGAATGGATAGTTGCATAAATTGATCTAAGTTGCTTAGGATAAGATACAATAAGAAATGATGAGATGTGATTTAATAGTTTGTTAATTAAAGTGTTTTAACTTATGAGTTGTCACGATGAAGAATGAGTTGGAAGCATGATAAATGTTGATGGTAGATGGTGATGTATACTAGGCGCAATGGTACTTATTGTCATATATCAGTAATTAGTTAAGCGTCGTTATACCAATTGCTTTAGATAAGAATAAGGTTGGAGTTAAATGATGTCACAATTGTATTACTACAAGTTAGGTTATACTATGAGCAAGGGATGATACATTACAGAAGAGACAACTTATGAGAATGTAGGGTTTTGGAGAACCTAGTTATAGAGGATATCGTACGTTAAAGATTTCCCGAGAAGATGTTACTGCCTTGATAGCAATGATGTGCGAAGGAGTGAGGAAAGTTTTAAGAAGTATTGGTTGAGGATAGTTGGTATTTTCCCTTCCGAGGTTGCCTTGTTTAAAGTATTAATTGTTTAGGGAAAGAATTATGAGATAGAAATAAAAAAGGGGAAGTATTGGACCTATATTTGAGTTCAGCAGGATATGCTTATAGTTGTAACATTATTCAGTGACGAGACGAGTAGTGATGATTTATTTTAGTAACACTTGTTTGAGGTTATGGGTTTAACAACCAATGTGTTAGAATATTGGGGTTGCAGTTGTGAATATATATATATATATATATATATATATATATATATATATATATATATATATATTTTGACGAGTAATAGTTAGAATTCATTAATGCCAAAACATTCTATACAAGCATTCCAAATAGTAATTTGTAGGTTGCAAATGTAGAGAGGAGAGGGCACAGGCGCCGTCACCCTCTACCACTTGTAATCTACAAATTCTACTTGAAAGGTAAACTACAATACAATTTACATAGGCATCAAAACGGAATCTCAGCCCGCAAGTAGCCCCCAGTTGGAAAACGGGGTGATGTCCGAAACCTCGGCAAGATCCAGATTCAGTAGATTAGTCTTGACCACGGATGCAATCTCATCAAATATTATAGTTTTCAGATTTGACTTCTCTTCAAAAATGCGTTTATTACGCTCTTTCCAGATGTGCCAAACCATTACCGAGAACACTAATTTCGCCAACACTCCCAATGGCTCCTTCTTATTATATCGGTCTAGAATGATCTCACAAACGCCATTGATAGAGGTTGGAACTGCTCCTTTGTAACCCAATTTTAGTAAACTTCTACTCAAAATGTACCGACTGAAATCACACTTAAAAAATAAGTGTTCAATGTTCTCAATCTCGTTTCCCTTACATAGGCCGCAATACTGATTGGGGATGATTCCAAGCTTAAACAGATATTCTTTAGTCGGCAATTTACCTCGGATCGCTCGAAGCAAGGTCATAGACATTTTCGGGATATGCCGATCAAACCAAACAATAGAGAAGTAGGGGAAACTCGGCCCTGCCAATCGAACAGCATCCCAGCAGCTTCTAAGGTTGCATGCGGCACTAGGAGTCCACTCCCATTCATCCAAGCCCGTAGAAAGAACTACCTGCTGCAATTGCGGAAAAAACCAAGCTGTAGCCCGCACATTCATCCACCCAGAGTCATTCCAGAGTTCACTAACCCGGATGTTTTCGGTTCCTGGAATGGGTTCATGGAGCAGGTGGAGAGGGCCTAAAGGATGCCAGTTATCAAACCAATAAGAGGTAGAAGTACCATCTTTTACCAATCGTCTGATAACTCTTTGGGATACGTGTCGGCATCTTAGCATGTATTTCCAAGTTCCAGAATCGGTCAGTTTGGCCTTAGCTGTATAGAACTTGCTGGTCAAGGCTTCATAGCGATTCCTCATATACTGGGCCCACAGACCATTATATGACAGGCCTCTCCAGGTTAGGCGAATACCAGAGGCAATATTCAAATCGGCCAAATGTCTCAAACCAACTCCGCCTTCATTTTTGGGCCTGCATATATCCCTCCAGGACCAATTATTAAGCTTACCCCATATGAATTTCCTGCAGGCTGAATTAATAGATCTAATAACTGAAGGTGGGAAATAGTAAGCTTGCATCCAAAAAGCCACCATACCGTATATTATTGATCGGACCAGTTCAATTTTGCCAGATATGGAGAGTATACTGGAGGACCATCCCAATAGTCTTTTTTTGCATTTATCCACCAGACGGCCAAATAAAGAAGCTCTGGGATAACTTGAAGAAAGCGGGAGGCCCAAATAAGTGGTGAAAGAGGATACTACCTTAATTCCCAGAATCTCAGCTAAGCTCTGAGGGTTGCGGACACCCTTGCTAAAAATGGCCGAGCTTTTATCCCAATTTATTTGCAACCCCGAAAAGAGATAAAAGGTCTTGAGTAAGTCCTTGAGCCCTTTAAGGGAGTGATGATTCGCACGGCAAAATACCAAAAGGTCGTCCGCGAAAAGAAGGTGAGAAATTGCTCCAGATCTTCTCATAGGATGAATATTCCCAGATGATTCTGCAATGTCAGCTAAAAGAGAGAAAGCCTCCATTACAAGAACGAATAAGTATGGGGAGAGAGGATCACCTTGCCGCAAACCTCTATTGGAGTCAAAGTATCCTTCAGGGGAGCCATCTATTAACACCGAGAACATGGAAGTAGAGATGCATTGACTGATCCAGTTAATAAAAGTGTGCTTGAATCCCAGTTGATGGAGGAAGAAGAGGATAAATTCCCGGTTTACACTGTCAAAGGCCTTGCGAAGATCCAATTTAAGACAAGTTCGGGAGCCCATAGGATTGCTAAAGTCCCGAATCTGCTCGTGAGCAAGTAGAGTGCAATCAGCAAGTAACCTGCCTTTCAAGAAAGCAGCCTGATTTGGTGAAATTAGCTCAGATATAACATGCTTCAATCTGTTACACAAGATTTTGCTAATGATTTTGTACAGGACATTGCAACAAGCAATTGGCCTGTAGTCCCCCAGACCCGTAGCATTAATATTCTTTGGGACAATGGTAAGGAAGGCATGGTTAGTAGAGGGAGTCATCTTACCAGAAATGAAGAAGGAGGAAACCCCAGCAATAACATCGGAACCAAGAAAATCCCAATTATTCTGAAAAAAGAATGCATTATACCCATCGGGACCAGGGGCTTTATCTTTACCAATCTGGAATAACGCATTCTTAATTTCCAGAGGAGAAACAGGCAACTCCAACCAATTTGCAGCATCTCCTGTAATTTTCCTCTTAGGAACCATATTTGGAAACACATTCCAGTAATCTTCCTGATGGTATAAATTTTTATAGAACAATGGAGCTTCAATGCGAAGAACATCAATATTGGAATTCATCTCACCAGCCGAATTTATAAGATGATGAAGGTTATTGTGGGATTTACGTGCGTTCATGGCAGCGTAGAAAAACTTTGAATTCCTATCTCCAAGAGTCAGCCAATTTTGTCGGCTTTTTTGCCGGAGATCTTCCTCCTCTATGTCAAGTGCTTTACGAAGATTTTGAGAAGCCATGATCTCTTTATTCTGAAGGTCAGCATCAGAAGCTAGCCTTTTATTAGCTTGAATAGCTAGTAGTTCTGCCTTGCACTTAGCAACATGATTAATCTTTGCATTTTTAGCCGCCCAGCATTTTAAATAAGATTTCAAATCCTTAAGCTTAACTTGTATGCCTTTCAAATCTGTACGACTAGCATGCCGGCCCCAGTTGCTACTAACAACTTCCTTGAATTCTGCTTGAGAAGCCCAAGAGTTATAGAATTTGAATGGCTTTGGGTATGATTTTACCTTTGGGAGAATATATACAAGCATAGAAGAGTGGTCGCTTGTGCCCGCCGTCAGATATTCATAGAATGATTGCGGTAGTTTGCTCAGCCAATTTGTATTGCAAAGAATTCGGTCTAGGCGAGCCGAAATACGCATGGCCCCAATGCGCTTATTATTCCAACTAAGAGTACATCCTTTGCTCTTTAGATCAGAAAGTTGACATGTACCAATACAAGAGTTAAATTCATCAGTAGCTGCAACATCCACCGGTCTGCCTCCAAGTTTCTCATTTGAATTCCGAACACAATTGAAATCGCCCCCCACTAACCAAGGCATCATATTAAGAATCCTGGAATCCGAAACCAATTCACACCAAAGAGACTGTCTAGAGGAGGAAAGGTTAAACCCATACACAGCAGAAATACCCAAAGCTAATCCTGCTGTGTTAGTGAAAATGGCCGAAATGTGTTGGCTGGATGAAGAAATAATATTGTAACTCCATATCTTACTGTTAAAGAAGATAATAATGCGGCCTCCCCTATGATGATCTCTGTTATCAATGCTTGACCAATCCCCAGTAAAGCACCTGTCGATTCTCCCAGCATTACGATCATTGACCTTAGTTTCCAAGAGACAAGCGATAGAAGGCTGGGTCATCCGCAGATTATGCTTAAGCTCCGCCCGCCTCGCCGTATTATTAAGCCCCCGAGAGTTCCAAAAAAACACAGACATTACAACGGGTTAGAGGGCGCAGCTGACGACTGCGCAATTCTGGAGCTGCGATGAACTGAGTTAGGAGAAATAGTAGTAATCTTGGTGATTGGCTGCTTCCTTTGGCTTCTAAGTTCCAGATGGAGGGTTTGCCATTCTGGATTCGGCTCTGTTAGGCAGTCAGGGGGGGACGCGCCAAGGGAATTAGACGATTCTGGGTTACCTGCGTTAGAGATTGCCTTTTTGTTTAATACTGTTGAATGGCATATGACCTGGGCCGGACATGAAGAAGCTTCAGGCCGAATTGGGACATCACCACATTTATTAGTCTTTAAGTTCAGCAGTTTGATGAAACGCCAGGCATTGACAATTTGCATCAGAAGTTGGCCGGGTTTCCAGCTTCCTTTACAGGCCACATTATCCAAATTCACTACAGAATTATCCGAAATAAGCATTTCCTCATCCGGAATCAACTCAGCAGTGTGGCTGCAAGCTCCCACTTCAAAACAGTTTTTATCAACTTCAGGAATAATAACTGTGTTTAATTCATTCCGCGTCAAGGTATCAGAATTAAGGACTCCACTCCCATTCTGCTCCAACCCATCTGTAGTATTGATAGGTAGCGAGGTAATTCCTCCTCCTACATCCGAAGTTACTTTAGTCCCCACAGAACTGTTTTTAGAAATGGTTGATCCCCCCACCTGCAACTTAACTTTATCACTAACCAAACCAATTTGTATACCTTCAGTGATAATTGTGGATTCAGGACATTGAGTGTCCGAGTGGCCAAAGCATATGCATTTGCCACAACGAGGAGGTTCACCTTCAATCTTCACCTCAATTTGAACAACTGAGCCATCCTCAAGTTCAACATCCACAGATTTAGGAATTGGATTTTTGGCATCAATCTCCACAAGGCAACGAGCGTAAGATATCCTCTGAAGCGAAGCCGTTAGCCTATCAAGGCACATAGGAATTCCCACAACAGAAGCTATAACATTAAAAATCTCTCGAGTCCACATATTAAGGGGGACACCATGCAATTGAATCCAGACTGGAACCGCCGAAAGAATGTCACGTTCGTGTCTAATGGTGGTACTCCATCTCTGCAGAACCACCAGGCGGCCTTCAAAGAGCCATGGTCCGCCATGCAAAATACGCTCACATTCCTCCCCATCTTCAAATTTAAAATAGAAAAACCCGTTCTCCCTGCTGTATATCTTGATTCCCCTTTTAATGTACCACAGCCTATCAACCCACGCCCTGATTTGACCATAGAAAGGAACATCTCCCAATACATACCCCACAAGCGTGTGATTCCAAAGTGCTGCTCCTTTGGCCAGGAGGGCACTACCCACTCTAGCAACAGTTGATCCATCCTCCCTCAAAGTAGGTTGCACATAGTCCATGGCAACAGCAGAATTGTACTTTCGCCGATTGGCACACATGTTCGCCCATGATTGTTTGACAACATTTGCAGCGATTCTGATCTCAACATTTGGCCTAGCTGAAAGATTATCAACAGCAGGCTTAGCAATCAGACTGCGTTCAGATCTACGACCAACATCCGCCCTGAAATTGCCCAAATTTGGTTCTCTTCCGTGAATTTTGGGAGCATGGCTGATATTGTTGACATTAGATCTGCCCTCTCTAGGACGAGTTGTTGAAGCTTTAGGATCTCGATTAGAAATCCGAAGCCCAAGCCGGTTAGTAAACCCCATCGAACGTTCCTTACCAGGATGGATTCGCCGATCATTGAGTCTCCGCCTCTGGACCACCTTCCAACCTCCCTGAAGGCCCTCATCCATATCTGAGGGCGTCTCTCCGTCAGATGCAAGATGGGGTTGCCGTACCTTCGAAAACTGGCCAGCCTTACCGCCCTCAACAAAATTGCTAGTACCTTTGAATTGAGAAGTATGGCTGCCATCGATCGCCGATTGAAACCCTAATACAGGGTCTCCAGTCGCCGCACCGAGCAATCCGGACATCTCTTAATATATATATATATATATATATATATATATATATATATATATATATATATATATATATATAAAATAAAACAGGGATGTTATCAAGAGAAATTGGATAAGAGTTGTTGGATAAGAGATTTTGGTTAAGAGAATATGGATAAGAGAATTTGGATAAGAGATAAGAGAATTTGGGTGATTGGGTATGTTGGTTAATACATTTTGTTGTATATGAGAAATGAGAAATTGGGATATGAGAAATTGGGGTTATGTAATAGGACAAACATATATGATTACTAGGACAAACTTTTAATTTGAGTGGAAATATTTTAGGTGGGATCTTTTGAAATTTGAAATTATTCAAATTTTTAGTTGATATGTTAAAACTTTGGGGGAAAAAGCTTTGGGCCACAACAGCTTTAGGGGCAAGGGGGAAAGCTTTGGGGGGGGAAACAAATCTGACCTCGGCTACCCAACCTCGCAGACCCACCAACTCGCGCAGCCCAAAATCGCAGGTGCTCCATGTGATCCAAGGCCGAGACACCCTCATCAACAACCATCACCAGCTTCTGCTTCTCTCATCCATGGTGGTATCTCCCCTCTAATCTTCAGCAGTAGCAACAACAACATCAACGAGACCATCTTCAGCAACCCCAAGATCTTCATTCTCATTGCATGTTCTTCAATCTCATCTGCCAGCCATAAGAGCATCTACTTCATCTCCCGTCGCAGGTAACCTCTTCTTCTAGATCTGCTATCATCGTCTTTCCTTCTGAGTTCTTCAATCTCATTGCAAGTTCTTTATTTTCTCCTTCCGAGTTGTCGCAGCAAGCAAAGTGTCGATTTGATCTTTGTTCTCAGCCAGCAAGGTGTCGATTTGATCTTTTGATCTTTGTTCTCAGCCATCAAGGTGCCGAATTGTCGCAGGTAACCTCAATAGCACTTTGTTAACATCTTCAAGGTGTCGATTTGAACAATTTGCCCTGTGATTTCATTAGCATTTCATTACACTTTGACCTGTGATTTCATTGCAATTGGGAGCATCTGTTTCAATTGGGAGAATCCGTTTCAATTGGGAGCATCCTGTTAAAAGCTACAAATTAGCTATTTTAATTGGGTCAATTTCTAGATGGGGTCAATTGCTACAAAAGAACATAAAGGGTCAATTGCACTTTGACCTGTGACTTCATTAGCTATTTTAGTCTAACTTTCTAATGATTTAAATCTACGAAAGAACAGAAAGCTTGCTGAGATTAAAGAACTTGCAATGAGAAATGATATTTCAGTCTCAGTTTCTCATTTTACTGTCTGCCATTAGCATGACGCAGAAAGTTGCAATGCATTTTTAAAGTCATGCTCTTATTTTGATCGGGTTATTTGCATGTAAAATATTATTTCATTTCTTAAAGCTCTGGTGCCCTCAATATGGCGTAATTGAGTCTGTAGGTGGCTTGTGGAGGCAATATAATCAAGTACGTGGAAATTCTGATGAAGGAAGAATGCCATATTTTTGCACTTTCATTAAGCTTTGCTAGAGTTGATTAGAGTCTATTTTGTTGGATTTTTTCTTTCTGAATGTAGAAGATGGAAATTAACTATGTCTCTTTGTTCGGGTTGATAAAATTATTCTTCTTATGTCTGTTGTAAAGCAAACTCAATGAGCCTGCCTGTATTGTATCATTAATACATTAATCTTACAAGCGACATCTATTTCTTCGGTAAACGTGCAAGGAAAATGCAGGGAAAGCTGTAAGTTCATAAAAATATTATTTCCTTTCTTAAAGGTTTTGATCTTTGATGCAATTCTGTAAGTTTTTGATGAAATTCTGTAAGTGTTTCGAGTTTCATTTCAACAGACACTATAAGTGTTTCATTTTAATAGACTCTATAAGTGTTCTGACCTGCTTAATTTTTAAATGTAGTACCTCTGCTATGAAACTCTGAATCATTGCAATTGAGTTCATAAAAATCGAGCCTTTCGAGTTGTCGCAGCCAGTAAGGGTGTTGATTTGATCTTTGTTCTCAGCCAGCAGGGTGTCGATTTGATCTTTTGATCTTTGTTCTCAGCCATCAAGGTGCCGAATTGTCGCAGGTAACCTCAATAGCACTTTGTTTACATCTTCAAGGTGTCGATTTGAATAATTTGACCTGTGACTTCATTAGCAGTTCATTGCACTTTGACCTGTGATTTCATTGCAATTGGGAGCATCCGTTTCAATTGGGAGAATCAGTTTCAATTGGGAGCATCCTGTTAAAAGCTACGAATTGCTAGAAAGAACATAAAGGGTCAATTGCTAGAAAGGGCCAATTACTACGAAAGAACAGAAAGGGTCAATTGCACTTTGAAGTTTGACTTCATTAGCTATTTTAGTCTAAGTTTATGATTAATGATTTAAAGCTACGAAAGAACAGAAGGCTTGCTGAGATTGAAGAACTTGCAATGAGAAATGATATTTTAGTCTCAGTTTCTCATTTTACTGTCTACCCTTAGCATGGCATTGAAAGTTGCAATGCATTTTAAAACTCATGCTCTTATTTTGAAAGTTTAATATATAAATACTTCGGGTTATTTGTCTGTAAAATATTATTTCATTTCTTAAAGCCCCGGTGCCCTCAATATGGCGTAATTGAGTCTGTAGGTGGCTTGTGGAGGCAATATAATCAAGTACTGGGAAATTCTGATGAATGAAGAATGCCATTTTTTTGCACTTTCATTAAACTTTGCTAGAGTTGATTAGAATCTGTTTTTTTTTGGATTTTTTCCTTTCTAAATGTAGAAGATGGAGATTAACTATGTCTCTTTGTTAGGCTTGATAAAATTATTCTTCTTATGTCTGTTGTAGAGTAAACTCAATGAGCCTTCCTGCATTGTATCATTAATACATTAATCTTACAAGCGACATATATTTCTTTGGTAAACGTGCAAGGAAAATGCAGAGAATTCTGTAAATTCATAAAAATATTCTTTCATTTCTTAAAGCTTTTGATCTTTGATGTAATTCTGTAAGTCTTTGATGTAATTCTGTAAGTGTTTCGAGTTTCATTTCAACGGACTCTATAGGTGTTTCATTTCAACACTCTATAAGTGTTCTGACCTGTTTAATTTTTAAATGTAGTACCTCTATTAGGAAAGCCTGAAACATTGCGATCAAGTTCATAAAAATCGAGTTCATAAAAATCGAGTTCATTTGCAATCGAGTTCTAAATTGAAACTGAAAGTGCAATGACAGTACAAAATGAAATCACAGTTCAAAGTGCAATGACTGAAAGTGCAATTTTTATGACGGGAGCATCCGTTTCAATTTTTATTTTGACCTGTGATTTTATTTTGACCCGTGAAAGTGCAATTCTTCTATCTGCTTCTCTATTTATGCTATTGACTTGTTATGTTATTTTGACCTGTGATTTCATTTGTTATGACGGGAGCATCCTTTTCAATTGTTATGATTGAATTGAAATATGTGCAATTGTTATTTTGACCTGTGAAATCAAGCTCATCATGGGGTTTCTTTTTGTTTTCTTTTTCCATCTGCACGGGTTTGATATCCATTGGGTTTGCAGCTGTTCACAGAAATACTTCTTTTAAGATCTCTTTAAATTGGGTTCATCTACATGGGTTTGGTATCCCAATGATTCGAGACAGGGGTTAGTTTGTGGCATTATGTTGCATTGCCTATAATTAAGCCAATTTTGTGAACATTGGGATTGTCGGCCTCTTCACCTCTACATGACTCTATGTTGCCTTTTGGAGATTATTGCTTACTACATGTATCTACTTTGCTTTCTTTTGTAAAAGTTTAGCTTTAGAGCTACATGTATCCGAGTTGATTATTGAACTTTTGTTGAACTTCTCTATGGTCGATTAGTGTATGGTGTATGTTGGGAATTTTTCAGATAGATGCAACCAAACTATAGCTTTTTGAACTAAGGAATATTGACTGCTTTTCTGGTGAGGAACAATTTCTTAGCCATTTGGAAATCATGTGATGACATGTTTTGATATATTATGTAAATGTAGTTAAAAAGAAAACAAATATATTCTGGGCATTGCCCTTTTTAGGTTGAGATATCCATGCTTCATACATGCAAATAAAGGTGTGCATGTTGTTTTCTTTCTTCTTGGGAATCCAAATGGTGTAATATGGTCAGATCCCAAAGAATGAATCCCTTGGTATATGTTGATCTTGTAGGTAACTCAGATTTCATTTGCCAGCATCTTGGATAACTTCGATCAAGTCACAGGTATCTCCAGGTAATGTTTACTCCAATTTCAAACTCCGATTTCAAACTCCGATCAAGTCGCACGATTTCAAAATCCAATTTCCTGCAGGTATCTCCAGGTAACTCCGATCAACCCCATTTGCCATCATCTTGGATGTTCATCTCCAGGTAAACTGATTTGATCTTCATCTTGGAGCTGGGATTGAACTGATTTGATCTTCATTTTTGGCAATTAAACTGATTTGATCTGGGATTTGCACATCACGCCTGCTTTAGTGTAATTGATTTTTGGCCTGATGATCTGAATTCTTGAATCATCCACGATTTCAATTTTTTGGCCTGATGACATAATTTTTTGGATTGATGGCAGAATTTTTGGCCTGCTGTTTAGTGTAATTAATTGATTAGTGTTACAAATAAAACCGATGTTCTGATATTTAGTATAATTAATTAAAAAATGTTTGTAATAAAACTGATGTTCTGATGTTTTTAATTGATTAATTTTGGCCTGATGTTCAGTGTAATTAATTGATTAGTAATTAATTGGAGAATTCTTGAATCATCCCTGATTTCAATTTTTTATCAATGAAACTGATGTTCCGATTTCTTGTAGGTATCTCCAGGCAACTCCGATCAAATCCATTTGCCAGCATCTTGGATCTTCATCTCCAGGTATACTGATTTGATCGGGATTGAACTGATTTGATCTTTTCTGGCAATTAAAATGATTTAGTGTAATTGATCGCCATTTGCATAGCACGCCTACATTTAGTGTATTTGATTTTTGGCCTGATGAATTCTTGAATCATCCCCGATTTCAATTTTTTGTCCTGATGACAGAATTTTTGGCCAGATGTTTAGTGTAATTAATTGGTTAGTGTTACAAATAAAACTGATGTTCTGATATTTAGTGTAATTAATTAAACAATATTTGTAATAAAACTGATGTTCTGGTGTTTTTAATTGATTAATTTTTGTCCTGATGTTTAGTGTAATTAATTGATTAGTAATTAATTGGCAAATTCTTGAATCATCCTCGAGTTCAATTTTTTATCAGTGAAATTGATGTTCTGCATTTTTCATTTTTTGAATGCAAAATCCTTTAATCTCTTTGATTTTTCATTTCCAAAATGTAACATATGAACCCAAAAATCTCTTTAAAATTAGTTTTTAGATGCTAAATCGGTTTATGGGTAATATTTGTTTTATCCTTTTGTATCCCGCATTCTGTTTATAGAGCACATGTTGGAGAAAGTGGAAAATTTCTCAGAGAAAATTTTTCTGAAGCTGCTTCCCATGCATCGAAGGGGAAGCCTTCTGTTGTCTTTATAGATGAAATTGATGATATTTGTCACCGTTGTAACAATAGGTGTAGTCGAGGATTCATGCTTCATTATGACTGTGTGTGATTTTGTTGGTCATTGCTGTTTGCTGATAACTGTAACTGTAACTAAAACAACCAAATATGTCGTTATTTTTCAAATTTCTTTCATCCAGGAAAGAGAAGGAAGCTCGCATATTTGGCCAGCTTCTAACCCTAATGGATGGAAGTAGGACTTCATCTAAATCTCATCCTGACATTGTAGTTGTGGCATCAACTATCATGTTGGTGTTTTATAGTACATCGTTGGTCGCTCTTATGATTTTACTTATTAAACAAGAGAAAGAAAGAATATCATAGTTGTACTCAAACATTGTTAGCTTAGATAAACTCTTGATTATGACTTGATAGGGTCAATGGGATTGATCCTGCACTTAGTAGGCCTAAGCGCTTTGACTATGAAATTGAAGTTACGGTCCCTACAGTAGAGGAACGATTGCAAATTCTTGAGGTATACATAAGTGTGATTGAGGTAAACATAACATGTAAGTTTTTTGTTTCAAAAGACTCCTTATTGGCTGTTGCTGTTATGAATTTCAAAATGGAGTGTGATTGGTGCCCCCCAATTGTTCCCAGCCCCAGCTGTGTCTTTGCCTCTGCCCGTGCCAATCCCCGAGTGGCCCGGTGGGTTTCCTTTTTTTTGGTAAGTAATGCCATGGCGTTTTCTTCCTTTCTTTTTTATTGCTTCTAATTTTGGGTTGCATTCACGCTCGAGTTTTATTAAACATTGCATTCAAGTACATAGGTCAAGTTCCATCCTTACAAGCAGTTGTGCCCATGGATGGCAGCTCGGCAGCTGCCAAGACGGTACAGGTCTCTTCTCCCTCATTCTATCGCTTTCTTAGTATGAGTGTTCTTTTCACGCCATTTTGTTCATGTTTATTGTTGGATTAGATAGTTTTCTTACTGCTGGTGGGTCCTTCTTACTGCTGGTAGGGTTAAGTGTTAGCGGCCATGGTGACCATACCTCGACTGTGGCTTACGAAGAAGATGAAGCACGAGATGGAGATGTTTAGCGACGTTAGCAATGATGCTTACTACTGGCTATGTGTTATGTTGATATAAATGCACTTCATTTATTCAATAATTGCAAATCTATTTCTTGATATTTAGGTTAGTCAGCAATTTTGTATGCCCATAGTGCTCTAAATAGAGACCAAAGGGTGTAAATGTATTACATTCAGGTTAGATTTCTATGTTATGGCATCGATTTGCACAATCTGGCGAAATTTTGTTTTTTAAAAAAATTAAAGGAATATCTCTTGATTATTACTATTTGATCCTTGGGCAGGTTTGTCATTTGATAAAAATGAGGAAATCTGCTTTCTAGGCCAATAAAGAAAGAAGGTTTGCTGTAAGATTTTGATGACATGGGCAGGCTTTAGATTGAAGTATTTTTGGAAGCTATATGCATGTGTTGTGTTGTATCAATTGTCTCTTTTCTACTCGAGTCATGTTATTATGCTATCTTGCTTCACTTTAGCTGTAGCTTTTCTCATACTGTGCTCTCTCCTCAAATGGTTGATTTATTTTCAGGTACACAATTCAATTTGCTCGGAGCTCACTAAGGTTTTGAAAAAAATCATTGGTGTTCTTTCTTAACACTATTCAATTTGCTCGGAGCTCACTAAGGTTTTGAAGTTTGAACATGAAGATTAAAGCATGTCATTGTCTACAGAGTATGTCTTTTTGTTACTTGGGTGGATGTTTGGCCGAAAATTGAATTATTGGTTTCAAGATTGTGTTATGCTGAAGGAGAGTATGCTGTTAATCCATTCTACATTTAATTCTATCAAATAGAGCATACTCTCCTTCATATAAAAAGCTGGACATTTTATACATTTTTAG
Organism: Scilla litardierei; assembly: GCA_030789695.1. Classification (NCBI taxonomy): domain Eukaryota; kingdom Viridiplantae; phylum Streptophyta; class Magnoliopsida; order Asparagales; family Asparagaceae; genus Scilla; species Scilla litardierei. The sequence continues at coordinate 97,656,882 of CM061140.1, read as the reverse complement.
TATGCTAAATTTTTTTATTTATGCTAGATAAAAGCTTGACAGGTTTGTGTTATGCTGGAAATCTTTAGCATGCTGAATGCGAGCATACTCTCTTCAAATCATCCCATGTTCTTTTTGTGCATGTGCTAGCATTCCTTTCCGTGTTTATTACTGTAGTTTCAACCAATCATTTTAGTTTTGTTCAGTTTTATTTGGTCTTACTCGCGCTAGAGACATGTCACTTATTATTGTTCACAAATTAAATTATTTGTTCTCAACTTAAATTGGCCCGTTCCCTGATCATTATTTGGGAAACTCCTTGATATATGCCCATAATTTGTGTGTGGATGTTTGGCAGGACAATTGATTTATGTGTGTTTTTGATCCTGTGTGGGCACATATAATGTTGTGGAGAATACCAGATTGTGGATCAAAAACACATAAATTATGTAACTTTTAAATTGTGTAATTTATATGTTCCCACACAGATCAAAAGCACACATATATATGGGTATTTTTCCTCTGAAAAAATTTTATGTGGAAATTTCTTCCCAAAATTTGCATCCCTAAAATTGGGTGGGGGGTCTGGGGGCAACTGAAATTTTGTATGTAAAACCGAATTTTCGGATGTGAGTTTTAAAAATTTTGGAGGTAAAACACTAAAAGTTTGAAGAAATTAAATATGAATAAAACTGAATTTTGTGAAGAATTAAAATTTCGGGAAGAACTAAACTCTTTGGGCCAACTAAATTTTGGGGAAAACAAAATTTTTTGAAATTTTTTGGGGGTAACGGATTAACAATTCTTGCACTTTAATTATTGATATTCGCTTAAAATTAGTATATCCAAGATTTTATGGGGAGAATATTTTAAATGAATCGTGCCCTGAATGCACGTGTTAAATCAGGAGGAAGCTAAATATTGTGGGAACAAAATTTTTTTGAATGAAATTAATTCTTTGGGTGCAGTAAATTTTGGGGTACTAATATTTTTGGGGAATTAAATAACAATTATGTTCTTTAATTTTGTGGGGAACCAAGATTTTGAGGGGGAAATATCATGAATGAACCGTGCCCTATGGGCACGGGTTATGACTAGTATATATATATGCAAATCTTCAAATGAGAACATTTTGCACCGGGTGAAAATGTTTTTAGTTTTTTTTGAAATTTTTTTCAAAAATTCTTTTTTCCACCCTTATTATAAGTTGTTATACCCCCTCAAAAAATAATCGTTGAGAAATAATGTTATTTGGCCTTCGATCAAGGCATTTCATCATATTCGCACGTTTTGAGACCGTTAAATTTTTAACGGGTGGATGGGTGCTCTAATCCCCAACGGGTTCCCCCATTATTCTCACTGGGGTATATATTTGTATGGATTAAACATCAAAAAAAATTTTGAAATTTCTTTTCAAACAAATTAAAAAAAAAGTTTTCGCACGATGCGAAAACCCTCTTTTTCGCAACCGAAGATCACTATATGTGTGTGTGTGTGTGTATTTTATTATTTTCTCACCCTTTTCCATGCACATCGCTGGTAGCCGTCGCTAGCTATTTTGCTTGCCTATAGACGACTAAGGCCATTATTGTGCATAGCCACCCAACCCCCCAAATTCCTCCACTATCAATGTCTTTTTTCAAAAACTTCCCTTAATAAAATTAGCCTTAATTTCCCCTAATCAAATTCATGAAGAATAAATGTTTCCGTTTTAACAAACCTAAAACCAAACATGACCAGCAGCAGTGCAGATTCTTGACAGGCGTCAGAAGACACTCCGGAACAAGACTGTCGATCTTGTTAGAGTGGCGACACGACTCACCATGAGAGTCCACCTGGGAGAGAGAAGATGCTATAGAAAGCGTTATCCATACTTGTTTCCTGCTCGTTAGTTAATAAGAATTCCCAGGACGGAATTTTTCTTAAGGTGGGTAGAATGTAAAGGCCTGTATTTTTAGACGTGCTTTAGATCGTGCGTACCTGTATTTTATTTCCGTCGTCCGGATAATCTTTTGTCTGTACTTTCTTTGTTACGCGTCGACGCGTACACGTCTCTGTTTTTTGTTTTTACCGAACCATAATTAATTAACTATCAAGTTTAACAAAATACTTTAACTTAATTATCTTACTAATTACAACTAGCTAATCACTTTTAACTTTCACTAATTGATTTTTGTTATTTTAATAATTACATTTAAATTTACTTACTTACTTAAATACTTTAATCTCTTACCTAAACATTAAGGACAACACATACATTTATTTGAACCAGGTTCCTCCCCCCAAAAAGAGATTAGTCAACAAAACAATTAATCCCCACTTTAATCAAAACAAACACGTTTCGTAAACCTAATGCATCCCCTTGCTCATGTCAACAACACAATTAATTTTTGTTTAAATCAAAAACCTAATCTAATTAATTGGCCTTGACTAATCTAACAGACAAACAAACCCAAAATTCTGCATGGGACAAATGAAATTAAATTAAAGCTAAAAGAAACTTTGACTTAAGCATTACTAAACTTTCATTACAATTCGTATATATATCGCTACGTCTCCTCTAATCTTCATCCCCACTCCCTGATCAACAAATCAGTTCCCAAACAATTCTACCCAAAATCTGTTCACCATTCCCAAATCAAACCTGAAGCTCATCATCTCCCTTCTCCCTGATCAACACAATTCAGCCCCAAATTCTTCCATCGCCAAATACAAACTCAAACTGATTTTGAAATCAGAAATCAAGAAGGGATAGTCTCAAATCTGAAAAACAACTTCAGATTCATTTCAATATTCAGATCAACCATTTCAGAAATCCAAAACAAACTTCAGATTTCAAACTCAAGTCTCCAAAACTCAGATCTGAAAATAAATTTTAGATCAACCTTTTGAAATTAAACAACTTCCTCCTTTCCCTCTCTCCTCCACGCACGCAAGGCCAGCCATCGCCGGAGAGCTACGTGCAGCTCCCTTTAGCTCACGGCCAACAACCATCGGCCTCCTGCCGCAATCCCCTTGCACAACCCGTGCCGTACACCGTGCAGACCCCGTCTGCCGCCGCACACATCTCCAGCGCCGCGCGCGTGCCTACGCTGCTGCGCTGCCGGAGGTGACCGCCGAAAGCTGCCGCACCGCGCCGTCCAGCCACCGTACGTCGCTCCTCTCCCCCTTTTCGTGAGTGTCCACCTTCCCTTGGTTGCGTGAGCTCCTTCCTCTGGATGCTGCAAAACAGTATGAATGAAAGAAAAAGATAAAAGAAAGAATAGAAAGAGACAGAAGAGAGAGATGGAGTTAAAAAGAAAGTAAAAAGAGAGACAGTAGACAGATAGAGATTAAAGAGAAAGAGAGCTAAAGGGGTAGGGTATTAATAATGTTAGAGTAGGTGTAGGAGTAGGTGGAACTATAAATATAATGTTAACCTTATCATTAGCTAGTATTAGGTTGATAGGTTGTTAGTATTAATTTATATATAAACTTGTTAATGTTAATTTCAGCATGTTAATAATTGATGTTAGGGTAATAATATTAAAATAAGGCTTACCATGTTAATATAGGAATGTTATAATATAATATAAACATCACCCTAGCCAGAGAACCCAATAAAATCAGACGAACCCAATTCAGAGAATAGCTTAGTATTTTGATTATCTTACAACAAGTCTAATTCAGTGATATGTTTAACCGAAATAGAGAACCAGACGTACCATTACGTAGTACACGTCAAGACAAACCGAACAACACCAAAATCGCTGAAATCAGGCAAGTGTACAAATTATATTGAATTTTTGAAGTTAGATGCTCATTTAGTCTTTTGCAAGTAAAGTTGTATAACTCAAAATCTACACATGAAATGATGTGTGAAATTACTACCATGACATTCTTGACTGCAAATGTGATCCAACGGCATATAACTTGATATACCTTAGTTTAGAATAATGGCAACGAAAATTAGTTTTTGTGACATGTTCGTTAAATTCTTATATTCAACACTTTTCTGTAAATGTTGTTCAACGCTCTTGCAATCATGGAAAATGTTGTATAAAAATAAATGATGATGTTATTTAATTGCTGCATGTCTTGGAATAACTAACAAATGTGTGACATCGGGAAATCGTGCGCCTCTATGGTGAAATCGTGCTTTTCGTGATGTCATGTGAGTTGACTACGCTGGCTCGTGTTCCAGCACAAATTTGGGTGGGGTTAGGGTTGAGCGTCCACTAGGCGTATGAACGGGTACTCTCTTCAAGGGCACCACCCATGCGGTGGGTTAGCGCCAACCACGGTAAGCCCATGTGAGAAGGACGACTCACTCATCACGACCTAAAGGCGTGAACCCTAGGATAGACATGAAATACTGACATGAAACTTGAAATTGTTATCTCAGTTAAATTGACATGCTAATGAATCAAAAGAAAAGTTTTACTTTACTTGTTAAACTGCTTAGAACTGCATGATAGGAGTATTTTACTTTATTTCATTTTATAATCAGCATGTTTAAACTTTTATCGTTATCTCGTTAAATTTATTAATGTCTCTTAAATTCAGTATAAATTTGTATATCTTGCCTTTGGTTTCTCACCTCTACTTGCAGACCCTTGCTGACATACATTCATGTTTTTGGATGTATGTCAGATCCCGAGCTATATCACCAGGAGGACAAGTTGAGATAGCTGAACCAGTGGGCCAAGAGTTATTGACTAGTGAACCTTCATTGTACTTCTTTTCATTTGTTGTACGGGTCATAAGACCCACTCTTCTGTTCCTGCATTGCTGTAATTCTATTTGAGATGAATGAGATTGTGATAATATTTTACTTATCTGTGTTGTTTTTGAGTAATGCAAGCAAGAACCTGCGGGATTTCACACAGATGCTTATTGTGTTAAGTTAGAAAGGAAAGAAAAGCAAAAGTACATCCTCCTTACTTGCACATGCGGGCCTGCCGCGTCCTTGGCCCCAAGCTTATTAGGAAGCGGGGCTTGACAGGTTTTAGTGGTGGCCCATGCAGGTCAATGCTCATGCAAAATACTTTAAAACAACATAGATAATATTACAATCTTGACTCTCAAACAACGCCTTCCCTAGAATCTTCTACCTCAATCTAATTCATCAGAAAATCCTAGTCCTAAGGTTCCTGATCCTTAGTCAACCAAATCAGTATATCCTTGATATTTAATCTCCCTTCATTTTACATTCCACTTTATGACCTTAGGAATCTATCGTAGCCTTTTCACAAGTCATTTACTACACATACTCACATTTGATCATCCTATTCTAATCCTTGCTCTCGACCCACGTGATGATACATTACGGATGAGACAACTTATGAGAATGTACGTTTTTGGAGAGCTTAGTTATAGAGGATATCGTACGTTAAAGATTTTCTGAGAAGATGTTACTGCCTTAATCGCAATGATGAGCGATGGAGTGAGGAAATTTGTAAGAAGTATTGGTTGAGGATAGTTAGTATTTTCCCTTCCGAGGTTGCCTTGTTTAAAGTATTAATTGTTTAAGGCAAGAATTATGAGATAGAAATAAAAAAGAAAGGGGAATTATTGGACCTATATTTGAGTTCAGGATATGCTTATAGTTGTAACATTATTCGGTGACGAGACGAGTAGTGATGATTTATTTTAGTAACACTTGTTTGAGGTTATGGGTTTAACAACCAGTGTGTTAGAATATTGGGGTTGCAGTTGTGAGTATATATATACAAATATATGTGTATATATATAAATGTATATATATAGAGGAGGGATCAAATGACCCCCAAAAATAACCCCCAAAAATGACCCCCTATCAAAAATCCTATGCCCCCCATTTTTTCGGAAGATCCGAACCGTTCATCTTGATCTCCACCCTCTAAATACCTGACCCACCAATTTTCAACCCGATCCCATGTGTTTTGCCCGTTCATCAACCATTCGCAAAAGTTCTGTTCATGCGAAACCGTTAAATTTGGGTCGGATGGATGAACGGGCAAAAAACATGGGATCGGGTTGAAAATTGGTGGGTCAGGTATTTAGAGGATGGAGATCAAGATGAACGGTTCGGATCTACCGAAAAAATGGGGGGCATAGGTTTTTTTGATAGGGGGTCATTTTAGGGGGTTATTTTTTGGGGTCATTTGATCCCTCCTCATATATATATATATATATATATATATATATATATATATATATTTGACAGGTAAGTGGTAATCTTTATTGCTACAGAATTAATTACAAAAATACAAGCTTGAATATAACAGGACAAAGATGGGGGGAGGGGGGATAGGGCACAAGCGCCGTCACCCCCTACCTCCTATATACTGCCCAGTAAAATCAAGCACAAGTTACATGGTAGGCTAACCATTATCAAGGAAACCCCAATTTGAAAAGGGGGTTATAGCGCTAGGGTGCTCTCTGTCAATGTCCCGTAGGGTGATACGGACGTCCGATGCAATATCTTCAAAAAGGCAAATCTTGTTGTTTGCTTTGCCCTCAAATATCCTCCTGTTACGTTCCCTCCAGATGTGCCAGATCATCGTAGCTAAGGTAGTTTTCGCAAGTGCACCAACACACTTTGGGTAATTAAAGAGAGATAATAAGAGGTCGCCAATACCCGTTAGTGATGTTGGGACAACACCAGTGAAGCCGAGCTTGAGCATGCTTCGTTTTAGGATGTATTGGGAATAGGCGCACTGAAAGAAAATGTGGGCTGAACTCTCCTCCACGTCCGCATTGCACAGAATGCATTTTGTGTTGGCAGCGCCCCCCCACTTCATGAGCCTATCCTGCGTTGGCAGCTTGTGCCTGAAAGCCCTGAGAGCAGTTATTGCTAATTTTGGGACCGAATTAGAGTGCCAGATAATATTGTGATAGGGGAAAGAGGGCCCAGCTGAACGGACCCCTTCCCAGGCCTTACGCAAGCTGAAGACAGGTCCAGGGATCCAACTCCATGAGTCAGTACCAGGAGACAAAGTAGCCGAGCTGAGATAAGGGAGTAAGCTGCTGCAATTGGGAGGGAGAACCCATTTAGTATTATCCCAGTAGTCACTAGCTAGCGCATTTTCAGTTCCCGCAGGCGGTGGGTGGTGCAGGTTAATGGGTCCGCTAGGGAGCCAGTTGTCAAACCAGAATGAAGTAGAGGTGCCGTCTTTGACAGTGCGCTTGATCAATCTTTGAGAAGAAGGACGGTGCCTCAGTAGAAATTTCCACGTACCAGATTGGGTTGGTTTAATCCTAGCAGAGTAGAAAGTACCGTTACCGCTTCCATGTTGGTTCCGCATGAATTGAGCCCATAAGCCTTTTGTTGCAAGATAACGCCAAGTTAAGCGAACTCCGGATGCCGCATTCAAATCGGTCAACAAACGCAACCCAACTCCACCTTCCTTCTTTGGGGAACATAGGTCCTTCCAAGCCCAGTAGTGGAATTTGCCCCAAATGAAGGTTCTGCATGCAGATGTGATAGAACGGATAACCGAAGTTGGAATACAGTAAGCTTGCATCCAAAAGGCGACCATGCCATAAATAACAGTCCGAACTAATTCAATCCTGCCAGCTATAGAAAGTAGTGAGGAAGACCAACCAAGGAGCCGTTTTTTGCACTTATCAATAAGCCGGCCATACATAGGAGCTTTAGGATACTTTGAAGATAGTGGCAAGCCCAGATAAGTTGTAAATGAAGTAACCAATTTGATACCAAGAATTTGAGCCAAATTTCTAGGATTGCGAGTACCTTTGCTGAAAATTGCAGAGCTTTTATCCCAGTTGACCTGCAACCCTGAGGTAAGATTGAAAGAATGAAGGAGGTCTTTGAGCCCATTAATGGATGAAGCATTAGCTCTGCAGAACACAAGTAGATCGTCAGCAAATAGGAGATGAGAAATAGAGCCAGAGCGTTTCATAGGTTGAATAGAATGGAGTGATTCTGCTCTGGCCATCAGCAACGAGAAGGCTTCCATCACCAGCACAAATAGGTAGGGAGAAAGAGGGTCTCCCTGCCGTAACCCACAATTAGATGTGAAGAATCCCGAAGGCGAACCATCAATCAAGACTGAGAAGGAGGCAGTAGAGATGCATTCAGAAATCCAATTAATAAATCTTCTTTGGAATCCCATCTGGTGAAGGATGTGGAAGATGAATTTCCTGTTAACACTATCAAATGCCTTGCGGAGATCCAATTTGATACAAGCTCTGCTTCCCATAGGGTTGCTGAAATCACGAATTTGTTCATGGGCAATAAGAGTACAATCAGCCAGCAACCTGTCTTTTATATATATATGGGTAAAGGGATCCTAAGGTGCCTCCTTAGATTCAATCTAAGGAGGTGCCCCCATTTCCCCCCATCTCACACATTTTTTTTGAAATTTTTTTTATGGGTTTATTGTTCACCTTATGGATGATCCACATACCAAATTTCAAGGGATTCCAATACTTTTTGACCCTCCATCTACCCCTTGCAACTTCGTGGGGTTTTCAGCACGTTTTTAGACCGTTGAAATTGTAAGAGGTAGATGGTGGCTCAAAAAGTATTGGAATCCCTTGAAATTTGGTATGTTGATCATCCATGATGTGAACAACAACTGCATGAAAAACAATTTCCAAAAAAATTGTAGGAGATGGGGGGAAATGGGAGCGCCTCCTTAGATTTTCATCTAAGGAGGCACCTTAGATCCCCTTTTTCCTATATTATATGTATATATATATATATATATATGTATATATATATATATATGTGTATATATATATATATATATGTATATATATATATATATATGTATGTATGTATGTATGTATGTATTTTATTATTTTCTCATCCTTGTCCCTGCACATCGCTGGTAGCCGTCGCTAGCTATTTTACTTGCCTATAGACGACTAAGGCCATTATTGTGCATAGCCACCCAACCCCCCAAATTCCTCCTCTATCAATGTCTTTTTTCAAAAACTTCACTTAATAAAATTAGCCTTAATTTCCCTTAATCAAATTCATTAAGAACAAATGTTTCCTTTTTAACAAACCATAAACCAAACATGACCAGCAGCCAGTGCAGATTCTTGACAGGCGTCAGAAGACACTCCGGAACAAGACTGTCGATCTTGTTAGAGTGGCGACACGACTTGCCAGGAGAGTCCACCTGGGAGAGAGAAGATGATATACGAGAGCGTTATCCATACTTGTTTCTTGCTCGTTAGTTAATAAGAATTCCAAGAACGGAATTTTTCTTAAGGTGTGTAGAATGTAACGGCCTGTATTTTTAGACGTGCTTTAGATCGTGCGAACTGGTAGTTTATTTCAGTCGTCCGGATAATCTTTCGTCCGTACTTTCTTTGTTACGCGTCGACGCGTACACGTCTATGTTTTTCGTTTTTACTGTACCATATTTAATTAACTATCAAGTTTAACTAAATACTTTGACTTAATTATCTCACTAATTACAACTTGCTAATCACTTTTAACTTTTACTAATTGCTTTTTGTTATTTTAACAATTACATTTAAATTTACTTAATTACGTAATTACTTTAATCTCTTACCTAAACACTAAGGACAACACACACATTTCTTTGAACCAGGTTCCTCCCCCCTAAAAAGAGATTAGTCAACAAAACAATTAATCCCCACTTTAATCAAAACAAACACGTTTCGTAAACCTGATGCATCCCCTTGCTCATGTCAACAACACAATTGATTTCTGTCTAAATCAAAAACCCAATCTAATTAATTGGCCTGGACTAATCTAACAAACAAACAAACCCAAAATTCTGCATGAGACAAATGAAATTAAAGATAAAAGAAACTTTGACTTAAGCATTACTAAACTTTCATTACAATTCATATATATATCGCTACGTCTCCTCTAATCTTCATCCCCACCCCCTGATCAACAAATCAGTTCCCAAACAATTCTTCCCAAAATCTGTTCACCATTCCCAAATCAAACCAGAAGCTCATCATCTCCCTTCTCCTTGATCAACACAATTCAGCCCCAAATTATTCCATCACCAAATACAAACTCAAACTGATTTTGAAATCAGAAATCAAGAAGGGATAGTCTCAAATCTGAAAAACAACTTCATCCCATCGATCCTATGGCTTCTGCTCCTCAAGGTGACGATGGGAAGCTTGTAGTGCCGGATGTAGTTGCTAACCAGGCTTCTCGGGTAACAACTGATTAACTCTCAGGTCTTCAAAGGAAGTATGTACATCATCTTTACCAAGTCTGGCTGCCTCTGGAAACCGAGAGGATTTGTTTCCCTGGTGAATGCGAGTTGGGAGTGTATACGATAGCTTTCCAACTTGGACTTTGCTTCCCCATGCACCATTTCATGCTTTGTGTACTAAAGACATTGGGCATTTTTCTCTCTGCCAGTTGATGCCAAACTTGGTGGCCAATTTGGTTGGCTTCATCGTGATCTGTATGTTGAGCGATGTGGAACTGACCCTGTTCAACCATTTCTTTAAATTACTCCCCCATGTGTCCTCCGGCTGGTACCTTATCACTACCCAAAGAGGCAGACAATTGGTTAAGGATCTTCCCAGCTCCAATCCAGGGTGGAAGAAACAATTTTTGTTTGTGGCGTTCCCTGGTATGGTGGTCTTTCTGACTCAATAGGGGCATCCGGAGCTTGTTGCAAATGAGGAAAGCCCCTCACACAAGAAGAGAGAAAAGAAGTCGTGTTTTTGCTAAAATGGTCGGAGAAGGATATATCATTGAAAAATCTTCTGTACGAAAAGATATTATGTGGAAATGTCTGTGCCAAAGGTTAAATATTTTCTCGTGCTCCTCTCAATCTTGTTCTTCCTTGACTCCTTTTCCTTTTTTGTAGGCATGACCGGGCAAGAACATCAGGTTGCGCCTAATCTGCAAAAGGCTCTCCAAGCTTCTCTTCAGGGGGTTGAAGGAAACTTGCCACCTCGTCAGGTGACTCCTCCCGAAGATAACTCAGATAGAACTGTTGAGGGTTCATCTTTGGTGGCTCAAAATATACCTCAGTCGAGCCAGCCTTTCAAAAAGAGAAGACTTCGAACCATGGCCGAGGTTGAAAGGGCCAATGCCAAGGAAAATAAGCAGAGAATTATGGTCATCATTACGAGCTCGGGTTCATCAGACACAGGCGTCACCGCATCTTTGACCGTGGCCCCTGAGCAACCCCAGGCATTAACCCCAAAGGAGTCTTTTAATGGCTCGATACCATTGGAAGAGTCATGCCTCCATGAGGATTCCTGGCCATGAGGCGATCTCTTGCCTCAGGAACCATTGGCAGATGACATTCCTCCTGAGTATAGGTTGATTTTCTTGGAAGATAGTCGCCTTGAGCCCTAATAGATTGTCCCGAGGAAGGGCTTCATTAACCCACTTACCAAGTGGAAAAGGGAGAGTCAGTCTTCTTGAGTTAAGGGATTGCTTCTCGGCTCGCTAAGAATTCGACTCTTCCTCAAGACAAGGCCATCCTGGACAGGATCGACCATGAAAGGCTGACCACCTATGTGAACATCTAGGTGAGTAGTCTTCCTCCCTTTCGATCAACATCGGACATCGACTAAAATCTCCCGTTTGTTTGCAGGAAGCTTTAGCGGTCGTTGAGTTACGATGGCGCTCGTTGGCTGTGGCCAATTATGAGGCCAATTTGGCCATCAAATTAAAGTGGATTGCCTCGGCCCAAAAAGTCATTGAGCAGGCGAGTACGAAGTTGAAGAGGTAGATGATTCGTAGGGTCGAACTTGCCTCTCGAGTGAAGGAGGTAGAACAAGAGCTAGCAGAGGTCCAGACAATGATAGAGGGCGAGGCAACTTTCAAGAGAGAAGCTGAACATCGGGTGTTTGAGGAAGTTGCCTTGAGAAAGCTGGCCAAGACATGGTTGCTTAAGGAGATCGCCTTGAGGAGGCAGGTCGAGGAGCGGCTGCTTAAAGATGTCGCCTTGAGGAAGCAGGCCATGAACAGTTGCTAAAAGGGAAAAAGAAGTGGGAAACCAAGGAGGCCGAGCTTCAAGCTCAGTTGCTTATCACCCTGCAGGGACTCGACCCTACAAAAATTACAAACAAGGCCGTAGAGGAATATAAGAACATCCTTGGCGATCTCGATGTACTGTACTGGGCAGGCTTTGAGCGATGCAGACTGGAAATCAAGCGTTAGTACCCTACTCTGGGGGCCAATCTTGATCAGCTGACAATGCCATCAAATGATGATGAACTCGAAGGCTCATTAGAAGAGATCAACCATGCTACAAATGAGGGAACCGCCAATTTGGTCGATAGTGCCGTCACTTCGGCTGATGGGGCTACAAGAGCTGTGATTCCAAGAAATCAGCCTCAGGATTCAATGGTCACATGAGCCTCTCCTTTGTATTATGGTATAAAGTCACTACCTTATGTACTTCATAAGCAAAAACTGGAAAATTTATGATTAAAAAATTTTGTTTCGTTTTGTCATGGAATAACTTATTGTCAGTGAAGCATTGTATTATGTATTTGCCCACTCAACAAATTAGACTCATGTACAGGAAAAGTGCAGAGGGTGAGCTGTTGAATAAGGAGCCTTTCTCTCAGTTTGAGGGTCTCTCACTCCAGGTTATAGGAAGTTCTCCCCCCTCAATGAACCAGCCTTGTCAACTTGCGAAGAGGATGCCCCCCTTTTGTTAGGATAGTTCGGTCGTCGTGCAAAGGGTTAGCTCATGAATGGAATGCCCCTCGACTTACGTCCAACGAGGTTCGTTGGTGGTGAGGGGATTGGCCCCTCGACTTACGTCCGACGACGGTCGTTTGATGGCGAGGGGATTGGCCCCTCGACTTACGTCCGACGAGGGTCTTTCGGTGGCGAGGGGATTGGCCCCTCGACTTACGTCCGACGAGGGTCTTTCGGTGGCGAGGGGAGTGTGGGAGTTTCCCCTAGACTTACATCTGAAGAGAGTCATCCGGTGGCAAGGTTAGGGGCCCCTTAACTTATGTCCGACGAGGTTCGTTCGGTGGTGAGTGGAGTGGCCCGTCGACTTACGTTCGACGAGGTTCATTCGATGGCGAGGGGATTGGCCACTCGACTTACGTCCGACAAGGTTCATTCAATGGCGAGGGTAGTGTCCCCTAGACATACGTCTGACAAGATTCATTCAGTGGTGAGGGTAGTGGCCCCTTGACTTACGTCCGACGAGGTTCGTTTGATGGCGAGGGGATTGGCTCCTCGACTTACGTCCAACGAGAGTCGTTCAGTGGTAAGGGGATTGGCCCCTCAACTTACGTCCGACAAGGGTCATTCGGTGGCTGATATGCTCATATTTTACACTGTATTTTTGCATATTTTCATGTCATATCGATTGCCCGTATTGCATATTTGAAGCTTAAATGATGATTTCTGGATGAGTTTTACTATTTCTATGTTTTATTGGATTTTCAGGACATATGGAGCAATCGGGAGCAAATTGGAGCTATGAGCATATGCACGCATGCCGGAGCATCAGTGGTTATGATACTGAGGAGCTTATGGTGCTAGAAGAAGAACAAGAAGCAAGAAGAAGATAGGAGAAGAAGAAAGAAATGAAGAAGAAGAAGAAAAACAAGGTAAAGTTCATTTGCCAGCTCACTTGACCGATTGGAGTAATCCACTTAATCGAGTGAAGATGATACCAGCCCAGACCAAGCAACCAAAATATATCAAACTCACTCGATCGAGTAGCATTTTCACTCGACCAAGTGAATTGGTCACTCGACCGAGTGAAGAGAAGAATAGAGCAATGATTTTTGGAGACTCCACAGGAAATCATACTCGACCGAGTAGACAATCTCACTCGACCAAGTGAGATTGCGGCCAGATTTTGGAAATTAAGCTGTAACTCGGGTTTTGGGTGTTTGGGTTGACTTTTTCTTGGGTTTTAGATTAGTATAAATAAGAAACAAGGCAGTTGTTGCTAGGGGGCGAGAGTCGTGAAGTTTATTTCTTTTTTGCTTTTACTTTGGAGGCTATTGCTTGCAGAAGCACTAGTTCTTAATTTTCTCTTGTGATTTTAAAGACTTTACGAATATTGGTTTGTCTAAACTCTTGATCTAATTGCTTTATTGAATATTTCTTGTTTAAATCTCTTTGCAATGATTTCCATGAATCTTATTGCTATGATCATGTTTATTAGTGAGTAGTTTCTTTACTCTAGGGCAAAGGAATGAACACTATAGATCTAGGGTTTGATATGTGAAATTAATTGAAACCCTTGTTGCTGAACTTATTTTAGGGTTAGATTATAGTTGATTAACTACAAATAGCTAGGGATTTCTACTTAGGTCTTGAGAGCTCGAGAGATGATCTTGATCTATAGGAAGCCCTAGATATTTAATTTAGATCTATAATTTGGATATTCTAGATTTGGTGCACGAGAGCGACCAAAGCTAGAATCTTTATTATATTTCTATAATTATATTCATCTGTATGACAGTAAGATGAATACGAACCATCATAATCTAAATTCGTACTCGTGTCACATGACAATGGACTTGAATGAGAATTGAATTATATTGTCGATCTTAACGCTAGAAATTCAACTAGGCTTACACGAGAGTGAGGCTCTAGCTTGAGTTATTTTAGACTTGTGTAGCACGAGAGAGCGCACCAGTTCACAACATAGTTGAGACAATTTCACCCTAAACTAAGGGTTAGTAATTAGAAGTTCATATTCACATTGAAACTCAAAAATTTATAATGGGAATTCCCTAGTCATCGACCTCTTTATTAATTGAATTACAATCGACACTATTACACATTCATGACACACTTGCTACACCATTATTCACAATCTATGTTACATCTGGACAACTGAGATACTACCAACCGCCTCTCCGTGATTCGATACCTGCTTACCACTTAATCGTGTGCTTGCAAAAAAACTATATAGTTTTCTAAGTTCATCCAAGAATGCATCAGTGGTGAGGGGAGTGACCCCTCGACTTACGTCTGAGGATAGTTGTTTGGTAGCGAGGGAAGTGGCCCCTCGACTTACATGCGACGAGGATCGTTTGCTGGTGAGGGTAGTCACCCCTCGACGTATGCCCGACGAGAGTCGTCCGATCGCAAGAGGATTGGTCCCTCGACTTATGTCTGACGAGGATTGTTCAGTGGCGAGGATATTGGCCCCTCGACTTACGTCCGACAAGGATCGTTCGGTGGCAAGGGGAGTGGCCCCTCAAATTATGTCCAGATATAGTATGCATGGTTTAGTCAGCCTACAAAGGGGCGGCCCTAACGATTGTATATCTAAGCGGTTAGTGAAGGCAAAGGTCAGTCATTCCCGTCCGTATAGCTTGGTCGTCCCACGAAGGGTTGGCACGTCGTTCGTATAGCCGAGCAACACACGAGAGTAAGGATAGCTCATCCTCGATCGAATAACTCGGTTGGCCTGCAAAGGGTCAACGAGATGTGGGCATGAGCACTTGGAAACCTTTTAGGTCAATAAAAATGGACCTTACAAAGCACATTAGTGGCACACGTGATCAGATCAAGGGAATGAATGTTTTTGATCGAAATAACTTTTATTCATTGACTCAAAAAGGAAGATTTAAATAACAGAAATTTGTACATGCGTTTATTTTCAAGTGCAGCTGGAGGCATCGCCTGGCACCTTCCGAGCTTTCCACCTACTAGATCCTCCTTACGTGTCAGTCGACAACTTTGGTAACTTAAGTGTTTAACCCCTCGCAACTAAATGACCCAACAAAGTCATCAGCCGTAAGAAGAAGGGGCCACCCCCTCACAACTGAACGACCCAACCATGTCGTCAGCCGTAAGATGAATGGGACACTCCCTCGCAACTGAACAATCCTACGATGTCGTTAGCCGTAAGATGAAGGGGCCACCCCCTCACAACTGAACAACTCAACCATGTTGTCAGCTGTAAGACAAAGGGACCACCCCTTCGCAACTGAACGAACCTACTGTATCGTCAGTTGTAAGACGAAGGGGCCACCCGCTTGTAACTAAATGACCCTACGATGTAGTCAGTCATAATACGAAGGGGCAACCCCCTCGCAACTGAACAACCCTACCCTGTCGTCAGCAGTAAAACAAAGGGGCCACCCCCTCGCAACTGAACGACCCTACTACATCGTCGGTCGTACGACTAACGGGTCACCCCCCTCTTTACCATATGATGCGACTTAGTAGTCGGTTATAAGCTGAAAAGTCACCACTCATACAAATTCAAGGATTGCACCTTACTACGAGGGCTAATGAGGGTATGATTCAACGATTCAACCCCTACCATCTTGAGCAAAGGCTTAACCTGTTGAAAGGGGCTAAATGGCAATACAGCCACCCATACGAATAATGACAACCAAAGAGGTATATGTCAACTTTTGACGATATCTTATATTACAAAATTGTCATTTTCCTACGAGATATGCCCCATATACATTCAAAAACCCTATACATTCAAAAATTTGGTGGGGGTAAGAAACTCTTTAAGATCCCTCAGCCAGATCAGTATGCCATTGGTCTCCTTTGATCGAAGCAATATGCTATTGATCCCTTGGAGCACCAACATCTACAACCTCACCCGTCACGACGACAACTTCGTCAACGGAAACAGCCCCCTCCATGGATTGGCCCTGATCATCGCCGTCAACGATTGGAAAAAATACTTGGATTTAGTCAATCTCAATAGCAAAATCGGGGAATCGATCTTTTACCTCCGATCGACACCGCTCATACCCCAGTGTATACAGTTCATCGAAGTCGGGCAATGTGTCCATATATGTTTGGACCGCCTTCTCCGTGATTTCCCTCGCAACGACTCCCCGAAAGATGTCAACAAGTCGGGCATGGAGTTCATTCTCTTTGGCCTCCCACTATGCCCTTTCTGCTAGCATCGTCTTCTCCACTTGCTCCCACAAGGAAATTTGATCAGCCTTTCTCTTACGAGACTCACCTAACTCGTGTTCGAGCTGGAGCACCCATGACTGTCTCAATTTATTAAGAAGCTCCAATCTATCCAGCATCACCTGGGCCTTCTCAATGGCCATTCTAATCGCCTCCAATGTGACTTCATGATTGGCCACCACCGTTGCACGTCGGTGCATTGCAATGCAAGCCAGGAGACCCCGCAAACAAGCAAAAGTTGTCAATACCTATGCTTGCTTCATTCATAATGAAGACAAGCACAATGATTACCTGAACGTTCACATGAACGGCAATTGAGGACAGATTCTCATAATCGATCCTCTCTAGAACGGCCTTGTCCTGGGGAAGGGTCGCATTCTCGACAATCCGTGAGGCGGTCCCACCATCCAAAAGAGCCGACTAATCCTTCCTAATTGGAAACTCTTGCTAAAATAGCTCCTCTATAGGACAATCAAACGGGGCCTGAGGCGATCGAATTTCCAGCAAAAGTGATCTAAAATATTCAGGGATATCCTCAGCCAGACACCTGAGGGAATAAACCTCCCCAAGGCCATGAATCCTGATTCAGAACAGGCTCCAGAGGAGGTGTCTCTCCTGAATCTCTCTCTGAAAGAGCCCCCTGTTCTTGTTCATAGGGTTGGGCCTCATCACACGACTGACTCACGTCCAAAGAAGCAGACAGGCCCATGGCGTCATCTGACCTAGACAACTCTAAGTCTCTAAGGCAAAGCTGCCGTCTTCTTCTCTTTATTCCCTCAACTGCAACCATCTCAAATTCAATGGGAGGCTTCTTCTTTTTCTTCTGCTGAGGACAAGCCAGCTGAGAAACCTCATGAACAACAATGGGCAAAGCCTCAGAGGTCTATGTCATCCATTCATCTAGAAGAGGCAATTGAGGAGATGCCACATTCTCCTCAGTTTCTATGATGGAAGCCTCGACCGCTTCCCTCAACTCTGGGTCCACTTGGTTCCAAGCCAACCAGCCTACAAGGAGAAAGCAAAATTCAATAAAACCAATATCAAATTGATGATGGGCGGGGTCAGATCGACCTTTGTCTATACGGTGCCCAAATCTGAATCAGTCTACAACCATTTCGTCTTCCTGGTCTCCTAAGGCAGCTTCAACAATAAACTGGCGATTTTCTTCCCCTCATCGGATAGAGGCTTGTCTTCAGTCGTGCCCAAATCAGGCATACCCCATTAAGTGCAGAAACTTGCCTCGCCTTGAAATACCACGAATACAAATTGGTCTTTTCAATTCAGATTCGAGGTGGGGAGGTTGTCAAATAATTTCCTACCTCGACGAGCGGTTATCATATACCAACTTAGGGTTATGAGGGAAGGAATCATGAAAAAGTAATTGAACAACTCTATTGTCGATTCAACCCCGTTCATCAAACAAAATGCGATGAAGCTGACCAGAACCCCAATGGCGTTTGACATCAATTAGCAAAGTGAAAGGTTCAACGTACTCAGCAAATAGAACATAAAGGGATGCATGAGAAATCGAAGTCCCCGATGAAAGGCCTTGACGTAAACTCCAACCTCTCGATCGCCAGGGTGATGAACCATTTCATCCCTCTTGGGCAACTGGATCTGATAATCACGTTGGACAAATTTTTCCTGGAACTTAGGAATTTGATATGTACCCACTTTAGAGACTTGGTTGGCGATCAAACTGGGCACGACAACTTCCTCCTTATCCTTCTGAGCAATGGATGCTGAACCCCTGCAAGAGGCATAAGCAGATGAAGAAGCCATCACCAACGAAGGAAACATGGGTCAAGGATGCCAAAGGCGATGATTTCGATCTCCCTCTAGAACTGTCTTATTTAGACGAGACTTTCTCATTGTGTTGGGACACATGTTGGTAATTCAGGCATCCTAGTATCTCGAATTTCGAACCGACGCATCGTCCAAATCATAAAAGCAACCATTTTGCGCCTAAAACTCGAGTACTCATTTCTCGACTGACGTGCCCCATTAATAAGATGTAACGTCACTTGACCCAAACAGACGGACTGTCTGAGCTCTAGCGACGGGGACCATTGTTGCACCCTTGTGCCAGCTCTCGCGGGATTCGTCTGGTGGGCAATAAAAGCCCACAAAGCCCATGAAAGAAGCCCGAAGCTAACTTAGTCAAAGCCCACATGCCATTCGCCCGTTGCACTTCTACCCATCGAACATGGGATTGAAGGGAAGCTCATAAATAGCGGGAACATGGACGATGGTTACTTCTATTAAGGGGAGAGGATCATGGCGCCATAATTGGTGACTGTTTTCCTCTTAACGTCACTGAAGAGACCTCGGAGGTGTATAAATACACTGGAGATGAACAGAACAAGGGAGGTACGAAACTTAATACTCTGACATTCTACATTCCACTTGATATTTCTTCCTCCAAATAGCTTGTGGTGTATGACTCGAGACGAACCTCCGTGGGTCGATCTCGACAGCTCCAAGCTCTCTCTTAAGTTTCCATTCTAACTTAAGCATCGGAGTGGATTTGGGTCGGAACCCAGATCCAACCCTCCTGACGTTCCTTTGTGATACTGGAAGCTCGGGTAGTGATTCAACAAGAGTGTCGTATCTCCATCAATGATCGTTTGAGTCTTAATCCACTCGGAGGGTCGAACGAGCATTGCATACTGCTTCCACTATCAACGACTCGGGTTCTACTAACCGGTGTCCCATTCAACCTGCTAACGAGGCTCCACCTCGACAGAAGAGTCCACGTCAACCTCAATACCATTATCGCCATTTTTTGGCCTTAACACACACACACATACACACACAAAAGTCATAACCCGTGACCATAGGTCACGGGACATTAAAACTATTCCCCCAAAATCTCTCCCACCCAAAAAAAATTTACAGCCTCATTTCAAAAATACACACACAGCAAAATTTTAAACATATTCAAACTAAAATTTAGTTGCCAACATGAGAATTTAGTACCCAAAACATTTTTGTCTCCTAAAATTTATTTCCCTCAGATTTAGTTCCTCGTAAAATTTTAAAATTTTAATTCCCCCAAAATTTAGTTCTTTCCAGATTTAGTTTTCACCAAATTTAAAATTTTAGTTTCCCTCAATATTTAGTTTCTCTAGATTTATTTTTCCCAAGGTTTCAAATTAAAATTTAGTTCCGTAGAGAGTTTAGTTCCCAAAATCTTTTAAGGTTTTTTCCCCAAAATTTTCATAAACTATCATCCTAACAATTGATTCATTAAGATTAAACCCTAACAGTCTGTCTACACCCACCTTTATCCTAGTCAGCAAACCCATTGAAAAACTTCCCTCATTTTTTTTTGATTCATAGGAAAGCTGGTTAAAGGCGCACATGCGGTCCACCAAGGATCGATCCCTGATTGCCACACTAGGAAGTAGAGGTAATGCCGCTAGACCACATCACTTTGTTAACACCAAATGTTCTTAATGTCTCCTCTTAATTAAGATCTATTAAATTCATATTAAGATTTGAAAATTCATATTAACACCAAATGTTCTAAATGTCTCCTCTTAATTGAGCTTAATACATTCCAAACTACAAAAAAAGGAAAACCCCAAAAAGTTCATATTGGATACCCACACATTAAAAGCAAAGAGAGCAATAATTCAAATAATTCATACAAAAATGACATCTACAATTCTCACTTCACTACCATCATTTCCCATTTAATAATATGCACGTAAAAATAACCTAATCAACTTGAATAAATGGACGACCGAATAAAGGTCTCAGTGAACCATGGTAAAGCAACCAACTTCATATCAATGAGGATATAAACCATGGACGTTATGATGTTTACATGCAGGCGTAAGAGAGCGTTAAGGATTTGGTAAGCTTCTGCTGCAAATGAAAACAGAAAAACTTCCTACTCTATTTTCATGTATTTATGCAAATAAATGGTATATACATGGCATTTTGGAAACATATTTCAAGTGAGTATCCCAAGTGATTATCCCACTAATCTACATAATGCACATTCAAATTATCTTAAGTGATTATCCCTCGTCACATATATCCTCAACTGGTGTAGATATATTATTTTATCTTAGACATATATCGCTTGGGTACTTCAGCTTACATGCTCCAGAAAACTAAAAAGGGAAGCCCGGTGGAGGAAACTCCCAGCAACACAACTTATAGGATGATCATATTACTCGTTTATACGTAGCCGTAAACCCACCAAATCTAACCCACCCTTGCCCACCAAAAAAGGAAATATAAAAGAAACATGAAAAACAAAAGGTACAAAGAGCTTTCCATGCTCAAACTCATGACCGTCAGTTCTGACAACAACAAAGAAACCTCGCTGTAGAACCAAGTTTTTTTTAACATCAAATGATTATTTACAGTTACATGTAGTGGCTCTAACGATGTGTGCTTACTTACTACAGTTTGGGTGAATGGTTGTTACATACGATTAATACTAATCAATTACTATACATAGAACCAACCTCATTTGCATGCATATCCACAAACCTAATTTCCGAGATGTACCATTTCCATGCATTTCCACTAACCTCATTTCCCATATCAAGGATCAAAGTCCATCAATGCATGATCAAATAATATAAGAATGAAATAACAAAAAGCAGTAAGCGACATGATCATGTGATAATTTTTAAATCTATGGGGATGATGTTTGACTCATTTGCCACAAAAGCTAGTCTTTCACCTTTATTCCTCCATAAAATTACATATAAGATTTCCTAAGATTTCCTTTAAAAAACCAAATACACATCTGACAATGAATAATTTAAGTTCTGAAAAATACCAATTCCCTCGTTTACTTTTTGAGGAAAGGAAGAATGAACTCTTTTGGTTAGAAGTCACATCTTCTATTGATATCCTGCTAGTGATTCAAAAGGTTTTAGGTAAAAAATTCATTCAACATGAACTATTATCTCATTAAACAACAAAGACACCTGAACATTAACTTTAAAAAAATTTGTTGTATAATTCTAACAAATTTATAAGAATCACAACAATATTATATCAAGTGATCATTTGTTGAACTTGGAAGGCACATTCTCAGATGATATGATCACAATTGGGATGCCCTTAAAAGATTGTGACTCCTGATTCAATTATCAAAGCAATATCCCATTACATCTCCTAAAAAATAATTACCAATCAAGAATAATATCCGATAAAAATGCTTGTTAAATTAAAAATTACATTATGTTGGAAAATGAGAAAGAATGAGTAACCATGGCACAAAGCCATGGTTCTCTATTTATTCATAATAGTAGAATATGAAAGGACATGGGATACCAAAGGTCCCCATTAGTAAGCTTGATGGGGATTAATGGAGGGATAAAGATGAGGGGAGGCCAAAGGCCTCCCTCATTCATAACACTCCCCCTTATCCATCCATTACTTTGGTCTTAGCGTATAATGCTAAGGGAGTGGATACTTCTGGATCCAGACTAATCGTGTTTGCCTCGTTAAAACCTTAGCTGTGGAAAACCCAGTGGGAAAACCAACAGCTTAAGGAAAAAGAGTGCAACCCACATGTTTCTCCCTCTGATCTGTACAAGCTTCAGGCTTGGAGGTCTTTCAGCTTTTATTAGGGGTGGACATTTCAGGGTCCTGAGTTAAATGAGGTTGCCTCATTAAAACCTTTGGCTATGGAAAACCCAGTGGGAAAACCTATAGCTAAGGGAAAAGAGTACAACTCTAATATCAACTCACCCTGATATATACAAGCTTCAGGCTTGCAGATCTCCTATGTATCTATACAATCATTTTCTATTCGTCTATACATCCATCATGTTCTGAAAGCAAATAAAATCATCATTCATCTATACAAGTTTCACTCATATCTAGCGGCTACTGGAAGATAGTGGCGCTCAAGAGTGGTACGCTCTTCGAAGTCGTTAGATTACTCCACGAATGAATTCTTTTACCCAATCTTCACTGTGTCTGCAAGGTACTACTGGACCTGGCTAAGCTTATTCTAGACTTGCTTCTTGGATGATGAGCTTCTCATAAGATGTAAACTTTGGAGAATGATGTGAAGATCTTTAAGAGGTGGCCGACCATTTGTGCTTAGTCATCGCGATGATCTGTAAACCTGCATATGCGATATATATTACATGACCCTTGGAAGTTGCGCAGGAGCAGCTTATCCTTGGTCCAGTGGTGCTCTCCAGTGCAGTACTATACCTGGCTAACAGCTTTACTGCAGCCGTTATAATAGAGACACGTGCATTTGGCCAGATAAAGGAGTGTATCTAGTACACTAGAGCTAGGATCTTCAGGACCTAGGATGTCCTCCCCCTCTTCCAGCGACGGGAAGGGGTCATAAATAAGCATCCATTTTTAATAGATTACAAATGTGCATATTTCTTCATAAACTCCTGGTGTATGAAGAATATAAAAGGATTCCACCACAAAAGGTGTTTTAATCTGTAAGCCGAGACAATACCCTGTTTTGACTAGGTATCTGATATATCAATGGTCTCTGCAGGAGAACCTATTAGAATCATATACTGATCTTTGAAGCCTTTATAGAGAAGACGTTCCTACGTCTCTCTTTCATCTCTGGGGATAGAGTATACCCTTCTGGAAGTTTCATATAGATCTCTATATCTATATTGCTGTATAGACATGCAGTCACAACGTCCATGAGCTGCATTTCTTGGCTTTTCCAGAGACGTTAGGCTTAGTATGAAATAAGAAAATGATCACATTTCCTTCATTTATTTATGAAACCCCAACTTATATTCCACAGGTTTTACACATTCAGGTGTATGTCCTACTAGTCCAAAGACTTTGTTTTTCAAGAGTGAGTCCATGAAGGGTTTTCTATGACCCTTAGGGCACAAAAACTCTATTCCCGTCCTAAGTCAGATGGAACATAGACATAAAAAGAATTTGCAGCGGAAGAATAAGTTAATCTAATTAACTTAGCCCTAAGGTACAAGACCCTTAGCCAAGATCTATGCCAACTCGGGATAGATCTGACCATCCCAAGAAGGATCTAACCTACTGCGATTAAATTAAACTAATGCTAATAAAATACATACCCGGAATCTCAGCCCTGGGACAGGCGAGATGTTCCGCACCGTCTTTCGAGCCGCTCCACGTCTCACGCCAAGCCGCTCCTCGAACCGCTCCCCGAACCGCTCCCCGAACCGCTCCCCGAACCGCTCCGCATCCCAAGGCGATCAATCCCGTGTCGCCGAACCAACCACACGCCGAAGAAAGTTTCACGCGAGTGAAACCTTCGCCAAGATTTCGGATCCGAATCCGAACTCCTTTGCGGCTTTGCTAGAGCCCTCAGGAGTAAGGCAGAAATTTAGGGAGATAGAAGAATATTAATTTAAACCTAGATCCGAGCGTGCTCCAACATTTACGAGAGCCGCTCAGATCTAGAGCTTGGGACGAGTTTGGAGAAACGGGGGATGCCCCTATTTATAGAGGCAGCGGACTCTCCCCTTTTTCGCACAACCGTTGTGGGACTAATAATTTAGAGTTAATTAAATCAAGTTAGTTTGCCCTTCACAAAGTGCAAACTTCCGTGAATTTTAACTCACTCACCGTAGAGCTTCATGATCGATACAACCTATCAATACGAAGGGTGTTCAACGGTGAACGCATAGGAAAACAACCGTTCGTCAATCGGAGTTCGTTTGACCCTCCAATTGATCGTCCAAAGATTAGCCCACGGCTAGATTTTCCGGAAAAACTGAGCCGTCACACCAAAATATCTAGGTCACGAAAACCCAGGCTGTGGGGGCCCACAGAGTGGGCCCCACGTGCGCGCTCTCCAAGGCAAGGCATGTGCTCAGCACGCACCCATGGGCGTGTGCTGAGCACGCACCTGCCAAGCGCGGGGTGGGTCCCGCCCGCATGAAGCGGGCGGGCCACACCCGCTTCTGAATAGCGGGCCCCCGCCCGCAAAGAAGCGGGCGGGGCTGTAGCCCGCCTTTTGGAGTGGGCTCCGCCCGCAATTAAGTGGGCGGTTCGGGTTCTGCATCTGGGTCAAGCCCATGGCACCTGGGTCAAGCCCAATACCTTGACAAACTGATTTTTGGTGTTTCGGGCTCATTTTGAGTCCGATTTGGACGCGGTTTGAACCTGGATTTAGACCGGGACATTCCCGTCTTATCCGTGAAATTTTCCTTGCGTTTACTCCATTAAATATTGTCTTAAACTATTTAAGACACATTTAATCACTTTTGCATCATATGCAAATTAGTCCCTATCTAAACTTAAATTATCATATTGTATCAAATGCAATTATTCCATCCCTTGCATCAAAAATGCAAAATATTCTCCCTAACTAATTTCTACCTATTACTAGACGAAGGTCGCACTCCTTGTGTGACCCTACGGCCTAACCCTACTACAGGTTGGGCTCGAAGCCCTATACGGCAAAGACCACGAGCAGTGGCTGGCGTCCCTGTTTCAGAATCATCATAATGTGGTTATCTCATCAAACATGAGAATTGTCGGGACCACCCTGACCGTGTCTGTGATGAGTTCTGCAGTTATAGTCTCTTCGTATTAACTATGTCGTGTAGATCAAGTCTAGGGTACGGTCGAACTGTCAACCCCAATAACTTGACTCCTGTTAGTTTCTATCGATCTTTAGTCAACTAATGTTGGACTTCTTCCAACATACTCTGCACAGATATTTTACTAAAGACCGAACTAACTATATGACACTAACTCCCATTGACCGGGAGAGACGAATCCTCTCTTGGCCATTAATCTCCTCGTACGCTTCAAGTGACACCCAATCAAAGACCTTTCAACAGGCCTAGCCTCGAAGTTAGGTCAGTGATCTAAGTGACACTGTTCACGCACAGGTTCGTAAAATGACCTCAAGTCAAAAGACCAACTTGCCTATCATCACTAAGAGTTATCATTGATAGATTGGTCAATGTAACCATATGATAACTCTTGTGGATCGTACAGTGAACTCATTCTCTAATGAGGACATGTGTCTTGTCTCCGACTTCGCCAAGTCGAACAATTATGACATCATCGCCACCGCTTAACGGTGAAGACTAAGACACAATGGTCTATCCGATGTTTCGATATCCTTGTCTCGAAACATCTACGACCACGAACCCTTTTAGACTTATGCTACAGACGGTCAAACATTTCTCCATGATCGAGATACTCATCTCGATACCTGTTTGACCTTGCATAAAGTCTCAGGACTTTACCTAAGTTGATGTCTAATGTTAACTACATTATAATATAACTTAGATAAATTATTACCAAACAGCTTACTGTTATTTCGAACAAGACGTTTATGCTATTCACACAGAGATAAATAGCCTCGAGGGCATCATATCTCTACAGTCCAGCTCTACTCTTATTGCCTCATCCCACTTTGGCCCATCTATGCGTTTACGCTATAGAAAAGTGGGTTGAACGTCATCGTCGTATTCAGCGACGTGAACGAGAATAGCGAAAAAAAATCTTCGACGACGAATGTGCTATATCTGTCCAGTACCTCTCCAGT
Source organism: Scilla litardierei (assembly GCA_030789695.1). Classification (NCBI taxonomy): domain Eukaryota; kingdom Viridiplantae; phylum Streptophyta; class Magnoliopsida; order Asparagales; family Asparagaceae; genus Scilla; species Scilla litardierei. Next base: position 97,630,555 of record CM061140.1, on the reverse strand, counting down.
ACGTACTTAATAAAATGATGTTTATTCTATTGTTTCCTCTGCAGGGGAAATTAGGAGGGGAGAGGTCGCTGGTCTGAGCTCAGCATCCTGTGGTGGGATCATTTTAATATATCCAGGAATATTCCTCTTTCGAGGAACTTTATATTCTGAACCTGGCGGGCATCCTCTATTCAATTGAGGTACAGCCAATTCTGTTGTCGGTGGATTGCATCCATCTTTGGGGAAGTCAATCCTAGCAGGTGTGTTGGCAGTAGGGACGTGCGAACGAACAATCTTAGGGTTGTCCGTGAATTTATCCGCCAATTGATTTACTTTAGTCTGAATTTGAAGGATCTTCTGGATCTCATCTTCACACAGAAATAGTCTGCGGAACATAACGAGATTAGGACTTTTGTGTCCCATGATATGTTCTCGGAAGCTTCAGGATTCTTTAGACTACGTGCCTATTTTAATGAGAATTTGCTCATCAAATTCACAGTTATCAAGACGTGGTGCTATGGGGACAAATATTAGCACATCCAAACACTCTTAAATGAGATATGTTTGGTGGTGGACCATAAGCAAGCGGTATCAGCTATAAGATATGGCCACGAGAGGACCGTATCGTGATAAGCAAAGAGAAATGCAGTATGGCATATCCCTAAACATCCACAGGCAACTGGGTTTTAACAATGGACATGAAATCCATTGGAGACTCTTTATCAGAGACTTTGATAACCAATTCAGAGTATGAACATGCTGCAGGATGTTCAATTTCAATGCCAGTTGCTTGGCAGTAGTCTTGAAAGACATGTGTAGTGAATTCACACACATTATCAGCTTTTGAGAAAGCTAGATTGCGGGTGGACAAAAAGGCACACATAAGACCATCTAATAGATGCATCTATTAGTACAATGAAGTATCGAAATGTGCCACTTGCAGGTTGATGCCCGCAAAGGTTACCATGTTTTATCTCAATGAAGCCAGGAGACTCTAATCCCACTTTCTGGAGGGAAGGTCTATCTATATGTTTTCTCTTTTGACAAAGGGGGACAAGGAAACTCAACCTTTTGAAGAATCTTCAGGTTCTCCAAGGGATTCATTTGATGATGCGTCCATCATCACTAATCCAGGATGACCAAGTCTATTGTGCCAGAGTTGAAAACTTTGGTTATGAAAGGCACTTTTGGTGCACAGTCAATTTGGCTTTATATAGGATGAATATCTATAATGATAGTGACCCGACAGGGGTCCAACGAATCGTGCGCAGATGGTCTTCTGGCCATCCGTTTGACGATTTATATAAAGATATTCACTATTATTATCCAAAGTTTCCAAGGTATGTTCGTTTTAAACGAAATATCCTTGAAACTTGGGAGATTCCTATATGATTAAGGAGAGAAATTTGCATCTTATAGTCTCGTTGTATGTGGGAGCAATTTTAATGCGTCATCAGTGCATCGAGGCACTGTCCACAATATATCACACTTCATCTATATATTTGAATGACTAGACTTTATAAAATAAAGGTAAATATGCATTCATAAAGTGTTTTTGTTTAAAAAGAAAATACAGACGAAGTAAACTAATATTTAAAATGCATATATAAAAGCAAACTAAGATAAGACTCAGTCGAGCAAGTCATCGTGATCGAAGTATTTTGCGTTCAGCTTGGTTGAAGGATGAGATTCAACAAGATTTGTTTCAGGACGAGGCTGCAGGCTCGCCTGATAAAGATCCTGGAGATTACGTGGAGTACGGCAGTTCCTGGACAAATGTCCAGTCAAGCCACATCTATGACACTTGTCCACCCAGTGGGAATAGACGGTTGGCCATTGTTGTTACTTGTCCATGTATTCTTTTTCTTCCCCTGGTTGTAGTTATTGTTTTGTGGAGGTCCTCTAGCCGTTTACATCACGGCTTTTACCCTTGTAATTTCTGGCCTTCTTCTTGTTCTTCGTCTTCTGGGAAGAAACAAGACGGGCTTCAAGGAAAGGAGCAGTCCCAGCAGGGCATAGGTTGTGAGTGGTTAGTAACAAGGCTCTGTTCTGCTCCGTCCTTAGGAGGCAGGAGAGTAAGTCAGAGAATTTCGTGAAATTTCTTTCACGGTACTGTTGCATGAGAATTGCATCCTTTTCATGGAAAGACGTGAAAGTCTTTTCCAACATGTGTTGCTCCGAGACTTCTTCACCGCACAGCTTCAGGCATGAGGTGATATTATAGAGTGCTGAGTTATAGTCAGACACGGACTTGAAATCCTGAATTCGGAGGTTTTCCCACTCATAACTAGCACGGGGCAGTATAACATCAATCTGATGTTTATAACGTGCCTCCAGTGCCCTCCACAACTCAAGTGGATCCTCTACTGTCAGATATTCGCCTTTTAAGGTCCGATTTTTGTGTCGCCTAATGTAGATAATGGCATTAGCATTATATATAGCAGGGACAGATGACCGCGCCGCTTCAGGGGTCGTGGTTGAAGTGACCTGGAGCGCTGATGGGGCCGCAGGCACAGTAGTAGGAGCCAGATTCGTACTCATAAGAGCCATTGAGCGCAGGTGTAACTTCAGGTCCACCCGACAGCTCAGATAGTTCTTTACTGCCGCATCCAGTACATCAAAAACAACGCTCGCCAATATTGACATTTATTTATGCAATTAAATACGCATGAATTAATATTTGTGAAAAATAAATTCACGCAAAAAAAATAAATAATCAGTCATGTGGGGATCGGCCAGATACTCTTAGAAATAAAAATGTCCAAAAAGTGTCCGAATACAATCCATGAAGATGAAATACAAAAGAAATGAAAAATACAAATGGGAAACCCATCTTGGGTCCCAGCATAAAGCAGATTTCATCTCCATCTTCAATTTGGCTGAGCTCCGGTCTTTGGCATTTTACATTTATAACATCACTACAAAATCTCTCAAAACAGAAAAAGAAAACGGGGAGTATAATAAGGTGTATCTCAAAATGGCCGATCCCAAACCACAAGACTGAATTATTTACAACATCCATGCATTTTACATATGATACATGCAATATAAAAATCAACCACGCAAACACACATGCATAATCAATACAATTATTCGCAGGCAATTTTATTGGATAAATATATTAAATTTACGCTAAAAAGTTACTTGGACCACGGGGAAACGTCATGACCCGTTAGGTTAGATAACTAACCTAACGACAGAGCGGTCTCAGGATCCTTGTAATGATTAAAAACGTAAATTAATAATTAATTTTATCCAATTAAAAAATAAAGCGATAATTAATGAATTAAACATAAAATTCATTAAATAAAATTTTAATTTGCGCCAAAAACTTTAAAAAGAGTTAATCAAACACAATAACATCAGCCTGATATCTCATGATTTTTCTGGATTTTTCCAGAATTTTCAGTGTTTTAATTGGATTTTATTTGCATTTAAAATAAATTATACTCCGTTTTTTTATTTTTATTTAATTACCGGGCTTCTGGCCCATCAGGTGGGGCCCATACCTCTTCTTCCCCTTACCCTAATTAGGGTTTTGGGCGGGCTATTGAAGGTTTCGGCGCTCCTGGGCCGAAGGACCCAACCGAAAACCCCACACGAAGGACCTCACACGAAAGAGTGGGTGGCGCCACCCGACGAGTCGGTCGGGATTCAGAAAACCCCCACCCTCCCTAAATGTTAATGAGGTGGGGCCCACGCGCAAGACTTGCCCATCTGTGGGCAACGAATGCCAGAACTTAATGGTGCACGAAACCAAACGGGTTGCTGGTTGGTCCACGGCCCATAATCCGTACTAGGGCCTTAATTATGGTATTTACTACAATCATAAATAGCCACGTCACCTTATCATGCGTTGCCCCCATTATGTTGGGGGTCCTACAAACATTAACACGCAGTACAAAAAATCTACCATAAACTTAGATTTTTTTTAAATCTATATAAATATACAAAATGTACTGAAATAAAGATAAAAACCATATGTCACCGACGCTCATTGGCCGAAAAGAAGCCCCTCGAAGAATGGAGCTTCCCCAGACAGGGGGGCCGGCACTTATGGCGAGGTTGGAGGCCCCCGACAGGGGGTCTCTCTGGAGCGGCGATTCGAGGCCTCCACGACATGGGCGGGTGTTCCGCCGCGGAAAAAGGCCGGCGATTCTCGAAGGGATCAGACCCCCGACCGGGGGCGGCGCTCCCACGAATTCACGGCCCCCCATGGGGGAGGGGCATTCCGGCAATTCAACGGCCTCTCCGACGGCGAATCAACACACCCTCCCCCCGACGGGGGTGCTATATCTGTCCAGTACCTCTCTAGTATGTACTTAATAAAATGATGTTTATCTTATTGTTTCCTCTGCAAGGGAAATTAGGAGGGGAGAGGTCGCTGGTCTGAGCTCAGCATCCTATGGTGGGATCATTTTAATATATCCAGGAATATTCCTCTTTCGAAGAACTTTATATTCTGAACCTGGCGGGTGTCCTCTATTCAATTGAGGTACAGCCAATTCTGCTGTCGGTGGATTGCATCCATCTTTGGGGATGTCAATCCTAGCTGGCATGTTGTCAGCAGGGATGTCTGAACGAACAATCTTAGGGTTGTCTGTGAATTTATCCGCTAATTGATTTGCTTTAGTCTGAATTTGAAGGATCTTCTGGATCTCATCTTCACACAGAAATAGTATGCGAAACATAACTAGATTAAGACTTTTGTGTCCCATGATATGTTCTCGGAAGCTTCAGGATTCTTTAGACTGCGTGCCTATTTTAATGAGACTTTGCTCATCAAATTCACAGTTATCAAGATGTGGTGCTTGTAATGCCCTGCTAAGCTACTGCACAAGTACTAGAGGGGGGTGAATAGTACTTTAAAATAATTAAGAAGATAATTCCTAACTATCTTGCAAACTCTACCAATAAATGCGGAAATGCGGAAATGTAAATAATGACAACAAAGAAATAATCGCAAACACATGATATTACTGGGTTCGGATCCACCCAAGTCTCCCCGACTTGTTCTCGGTGATCCTACGTCCCAACCACCCGGATCCCCTCCGGATACTTGAGTTAGAAACCCTAACTCAAGATTTGCACTATGAAATTCTTGTAGAAAACCTCTACAAGATCAAATCATACACAAATCGAAATGTGACTCCCACAACCCGGGATCACAAACAAACTCTCACAACCGAGAGTGAATCACTTAAAATATCAATGTAAATTGAAATAGAAATTGCTTACCGACAAAATCCTATGCCTTGAGTATAACTTACGATTTAGGGCAAAACGGATTTTGGGGAAGATGAAGAGGCACCAAACCCTAGCTCCAAGATGAAGATCAGCGATGGAGAGCTATGAGGTTGTTGGTGACCTATAATCAAGCACTTGGCTTGGAAGGCTCACACTCAATGAATCTCTCTTTTGAAATAAGAGTGAGGGAGAGATTCTTGAATGGAAATGAATGTGCTTTAAATGAGATTGAATGCTTTCTCTTTGATATCTAAACTGCTCTTAATATCAGCCTTGAGTGCAATGAATGCAGCACACCAAGTATTTATAGGTTAGAGGAAAGAGAGAGAAAAATGTTTCAATTAAAGCTCCAACGGCTCTATTCTGAACCAAACTAGTCGGTCAAAGAACAACCACTGACCGACTAGTTCATCAACTAGTCGGTCGGTCAAACAGCATGAACCGACTAAGAGGTGAACATGGAATAGATGAAGTTTCAGACTAACAGAACTAGTCGGTCCAAGAAGACTTGCCAACCGACTAGTTTCACAACTAGTCGGTCGGTGAGTGAACTTAGACCGACTAAGAGATAAAACAAATAGTCTGAGTACAAATTGATTTAGTCAGTCCAAGAGCAAATGTTGACCGACTAGTTCATTAACTAGTCGGTCGCCAAATGTACATAGACCGACTAACGATAAACAGTAACTAGGCATGTACAGGGAAAGCTCAACTAGTCGGTCTAAGAAGGATCACTGACCGACTAGTTCACAAACTAGTCGGTCGATGAGTCAACGTAGACCGACTAACTGTAAATAGTAAAGAGCTTAGAATTGAGAAGGCAAACTAGTCGGTCCAAGAAGTATTACCGACCGACTAGATCACCATCTAATTGGTTGGTTCTTCTTCTTGAACCAACTAACATGCACAAGAAGTCACGAATCGAAGCGCGATGCTTCGGGAAAGATCGTATGGACTTCTACTAAGATCCTAGCTCTAAGATAGGAGCGTTATAAAGATTAAAACGTAAGACCTACTCAAGGCATAACATTCTACGGAACGAAGCTAAAAGACAATAAATAAATCTTGACGAACCGTCTTCGAAAGCTTCGATCCGAATCTTCATGACTTCTAAAATGGTCCATAAGCTTCAACGAAGCTTTAGGCATACGATCACGTGCTTTGAGAAGTCTTGAGATGTCGCTTTGGATGTTCATATAAATTTGGCGACTATCTCCATAACTGCGCTCACAAAGAGTTAGATCACGATCAATTTATGTTTGTTCATCATCCAAAACAAAATCCGGGGAGTCCAATATCCAACATTCTCCCCCTTTTTGGTGATGACAAACCAACATAAATAATAATCAAAAGATAATGATTCAAATGTAATTTACTTACTCCCCCTGCATTGATGACACGTTAATACCAAAATTAAATAATAATCATAAGCATCAAGCAGACGAGTAAAGTATAAAATGAGAATCAAATATTGAAATTTAGGATTTGAAATCCATTTATATATCTTAACTCCCTCTGAATCTAACATATCAAATTAGATTCTTGGAAAAATGCTTTAAATTATCATTTTAGCGCATCGTCATTATTATATCTCTCCCCCTTTGGCATTAGCAAAAAGAGTGGGAGGAGATCAACGACAACAACAATGGCTACAAATAAAAGCACGGGAGTCGTAGAATACGACCACGGTCCAAATGACACCAAAGAAAAATACGAATTAAAATCAAAGCGTGTCAATGAGACCAAAGTCGAAAATCGATAAGTAAAATCATCAAAACTCAAATTAATTTTACGAATTGAGTTATTGAATATACTCTCCAATATTAACATTCTTGGTTAATTTGGTGCATGGAAAACAATTCTATGTTTTCGTAGAAATAATTTCCATTTAACCAAGTTATTATCGTCGAGCGACAAAATCAAACATCAGAGACATAAAAAGAATATATAATGTGCACAAGAGAGTCAACATCGATGTATATATATAAATATGAACCATGAGTACATCAAAAATATACATCACCGACATACATATGAGCGATCCAACGATCGAAGCACAAAATACATATATATCACACCATACAACACATGTCACACCGGACATCAGAGTATCACAAAACATACATGTCCATCAAAATACATCAAAATATCCAAAATACATCAAAATACATCATGACAAAATCAAAACTCCACAACCACCATCTATCCTACCCAACACTCTCTCAACTAGATCTATCATCCAAAGTGCATCGGAAGAGTCCTCCAAAGAAGCTCAGGAGGTAGCAGGAGGATCTGCAGCAGCAGCAGGCTCTGCAGGAGTGGAGGTGGTCACGGGATCAGCAGAAGTGTCCACGGGAGCGACGGGAGTGGCCTCGGGAGCACCAGAACTAGTATCCACCGTAGGTATGGTGGCAACAGGCGTACTCTCGGGGTCACCGGTAGACGAAGCAGCCGTTCCAGAAGTGCCCTCAGGGGCACGAGCAGCAACACGAACAAACTCCTCGATCTCCTCCTCATCCAACTCCTCCTCGTCAGAAACTGACGGAGGGATCTCAATACCCAAACGAGAGGTGATACGAGCAAGTATCTCCTCAGTACGAGCATAACGAGACTCCATACGTCTAACCGAACGTGCGAGCTCATCAAAAGTGGTAGAGGGAGCAGGAGCAGCTGAGGCTGAATAAGACGATGAAGCAGAGGGGGTCGTCCTCTGAACATGACGAAGTGCCGTAAGAGACTTCTTGACGGCCGTCGCATTCAGAGGGGGACCGAGGGGACGCTCATCATCTGGAGGCAGGGGGACACGAAAGTGGTGAAAGACAAGTATCAGAAGGCATGGATATGGGATATGAGCAGACTTCGTGGACTTACGGATACACTCGAAAGAATCCATCTTATCGAGTATGATCCGAGCCCAGTTAATCTCGCTCCCCATGAAGATGGCGTAGATTAGCTTGAGGAATGGCTGGGAAGGCAAAGAAGAGGAGCCGTACTTAGGAAGTAAGCACGACTTCAAGATCAAGTTTAGGACCCAGCCATTCGGCTTGAAAGACTTCAAGGGCACGCCAATCATGGCAGGAGGAATCTCATGGAAAATCTCAGAAAGTATGACCTGGTCAAGGAAAGAGATATCATCGACGGAGATATCAGAAGGGAGGAGGCCAGACGAGGAGCAACCAATCAACTCTCTTAAGATTTCTGCCGTGAGGACAATCAGTGTCCCCAAGACAGTCGTCTCAATAGAGTGGGTCTCGTCATACTGACCCCGGACACGGTTCGCGTAGAAGAGTTTGACTAGGCGAGGATATGGGTATGGATTCACCTTAGGGTCATACCGAAGATAATCGATAAGATCGGAAGACGACATAAGATCAGCAAGGCTTGGGAAGTCTGAAAACTGTACGAAATGCTCCAAAAGCAGCGGACAGTGTTCGATACGGTTATATGCCGCGAGACACAACGGGTCGTCACGACATAATGAGATATCGACACCGCCAGCTGGCATCAGAGCCTTTCCCTTAGGCTGACGTGTGGAAGAACGGGGTGGAGGAGTAGGTTCCCTATGGCTAGGCTCAGTCTCAGGTATGTATTCCGTGTCGGAGTCAGATGGAGGAGTAGGGGCACGGAATGAAGCAGGAGAGACAGGTTGCTTCCTAGGCTTGGGTTGGGATCGGGGTTTGGCGATCGCCGTCCTCTTCTTCTTAAGAGGAGGCGACGACGACGATGGATGGGTGGTCTTCGAACGGTGTTTGGGTTGCGACGGTTCCTTAGGAGGTGACTCTATGGTCATAGGGGACGGGCTCGAGGGTTGGATCGGAATACGTGTTCTCGCCATAAGCGCGACGAGACACGTGCAAACAATCGAGAAATCTAAGCTCAAACCCTATAACAAACCCTAGCCGAAACCCTCGAAGAGAAATCGTAGGGAAATCGAGAAACCCTAGGTCTAGAATCTGAAAGAGATGATAGGAAGATACCCTAGGGAAGATCGACGGAAAAACGACCGGAAATAGGTCGGAGAGATGGCCGGAATCGACGGAAGAGGAGGGAGGAAGACGAACGGGCGTGGGTGTTTTTCGCTGGAGAAAGACAATGAACCTACTAGAAAGAGAAAGAGTCGGTTAGAATGAGTTTAAGTCGATTGGAAGAGCAAAAGTCGCAACTGTCCCTAGCACTTAGTCGGTCAGAGTTCAAGCACTGACCGACTAGATGACCATCTAGTTAGTCGGCCAATGAGCTTGAACCGACTAAGTGCAAATAGTAACAGAAGCCAAAAATCTGACAAGAATTAGTCGGTCTAAGCTCATTCACTGACCGACTAGAACTGAATCTAGTCGGTCGGCCAATGAACTTGGACCGACTAAGAGAGTCCAAAAATTTTAGAATTAGAAATTTTGAGTTCTTTCCTAATCGCACTTGGACAAAACATCATACAACTCTCATTAATCATTATACTACCCCATTAATCATCGAAAATCTGAAATTTGACGTTTACGAACAAATCGAGCGAAAATTCCGAAAATTCAGCGAAAAATCCAGAAAATTCCAATAATTCTAGCATGTGCAAATATAATGAAATTGAATAGCATGCAAGATTATTAAATAAAAATGAATCCTAAATCTCAGATTCGCCCATAATCCCCAATTCTCGACGTAACCGCACAAAGGAGTCTTCCTTTAGGGGTTTCGTGAAAATATCGGCGATTTGCTTCTGGGTTTCAACGTACACTAATATGATGTCCTTTTTAGCAACATGATCATTTAAGAAATGGTGTCGGACATCTATGTGTTTAGAACGGGAATGGTGTACCGGATTCTTAGAGAAACATATTGCACTTTGGTTGTCCACCATGATAGGGCAAGTATCACAGTTTATACCAAAGTCTTTAAGTGTGTGTCTCATCCAAAGAACCTGAGCACACGCGGCACTGGCGGCAATATATTCTGCCTCGGTGGTTGAAAGTGATATAGAATTCTGCTTCTTGGAAAACCAAGAGACAAGAGAATTTCCTATAAAATGGCAAGTGCCACTAGTACTTTTCCTGTCGGATTTGCATCCCGCATAATCTGCGTCACTATATGAGATTAACTCATACGTGCTAGATTTTGGATAAAGTAATCCAAAATCAAGTGTGTAACTTAGATAACGGAAAATACGTTTTACCGCTACTAAGTGAGATTCCTTAGGTTGAGAATGATAACGAGCACATACACATACAGCAAACATAATATCGGGCCTACTTGCGGTAAGATATAGTAAACTACCTATCATACCTCGATATAGACAAATGTCTACATCTTTTCCGCCCGTATCCTTATCAAGATGCGTAGTGGTGCTCATTGGAGTCTTCTTCCCAGAGGCATTCTCCATTCCAAATCGATTTAGCAACTCCACCGTGTACTTCGTTTGGTGGATGAAGATTGCATCGTTCATTTGGCGAATTTGGAGACCTAAGAAATATTTGAGCTCACCCATGTGGCTCATCTCAAATTGATCCTTCATCACATTAGAAAACTCTTCGCAAAGAGCAAAGTTAGTAGCACCGAAAATGATATCATCAACATAAATTTGAACTAAAATTATATCATTATTCGAATACTTAACAAATAATGTGGAATCAACTTCTCCCATTTTAAAACCTAAATCCAAAAGAAAATTCTTTAAATGGTCATACCAAGCTCGAGGAGCTTGTCTCAAACCGTAAAGTGCTTTCTTAAGTTTGAAAACATGGTTAGGGAATTTTTCATTTATAAAACCTGGAGGTTGAGAAACATAAACTTCCTCAACAACATCTCCGATTAAAAACGCACTTTTAACATCCATTTGAAATAATTTAAAATCCTTATGGCATGCAAAAGATAACAATAATCTAATTGATTCTAATCTAGCTACCGGAGCAAAGGATTCTTTGAAATCAATACCTTCCTCTTGCCGATAGCCTTGAGCTACTAACCGAGCTTTGTTCCGGACGACGATTTGGTTTTCGTCGGTCTTGTTCTTGAAGATCCACTTTGTCCCTATGACGGTGTGGTTCTTCGAAGGCAATGGAACAAGCTCCCAAACCTCATTCCTCTCGAATTGAATGAGTTCCTCTTCCATGGCAAGGATCCAAGCGCTATCTTCGCACGCTTCATTAATATTCTTTGGCTCAATCGAGGAGGCAAAGGCACAATGTGCGAAGTAGTTCACTTGCGATCGCGTCTTGACACTATCAAGGATATTGCCAATGACTTGCTCATGAGGATGGTCACGAACGGTATGAAGCCGTTTGGGAATTCCCTGATCACTAGGAACATTCTCAAAAACTTCATTAGTCAGGTTAGTATCAATAGAATCAATAGAATTAGAATTACCAATTGAATCACATAAAACATCCATGGAGTCATCATCATTAGTAATTCTAGTAGGGACAAATCCTTCATTAAATGAAACATGAAGAGATTCCTCGATCGTTGAGGTTCGTTTGTTGTATATCCGGTAGGCTTTGCTACGGGAGGAATACCCAACAAATATCCCCTCATCGGATCTTGGATCAAATTTTTCCAAACTACCACACGTGTTTTTAATAAAACATTTTGCACCGAAAACTCGAAAATGTTTAACTTGAGGCAACCTACCAAACAATAATTCATAACAAGTTTGTTTAGTGCCGGGCCTCAAAAGTATCCTATTAAACACATAGCAAGCGGTATGTACCGCTTCCGCCCAAAATTGATGGCCCAGTTAGCTATCATCAAGCATAGTGCGAGCACACTCCACTAGCGTCCTATTCTTTCTCTCAACAACACCATTTTGAGGAGGTGCGCGAGGGAATGAAAAGGTGTGTGTAATACCAACTTCATCACAAAAAGTTGAGAAAAACTCATTCTCAAATTCTCCTCCATGATCACTACGAATAGTGACAATGTTGGTTCCAATGAGATTTTGTACTTTCTTAACAAAAATTGTTAAGTTTTCAAAAGCATCATTTTTATTACTTAAGGAAAATACCCAAGTAAATCTAGAAAAGTCATCAACAATGACATGTCCATAACGTGCATTTCCTAATGAAGCAACTCTAATTGGCCCAAATAAATCTAGATGTAATAGCTCTAGTGGCCGCTTAGAAGAAATGCTTTTCTTAGGTTTAAAAGACGATTTTGGAAGCTTGCCTCGTTGACACGAGTCACAAAAGCTCTTCTTTTGAAAGACTAGCTTAGGGAAGCCTCTAATTGAATTTAACTTGGAAAGCTTAAATAATGTTCCAAAGTTCACATGACCAAAACGTCGATGCCATAAGTGTTGTTCACTTGTGTTGGCAATGAGACATTGTTCATGTGATCTTGGAAGATCTAGGATATATATATCCTTATGGCGTGTGCCGGAAAACAATACATCATTAGTATTTTTATTCAAAATATGGCACATTCCTTTCGCAAAGCTAACTTTGTAACCTATGTCACAAAGTTGGCTTATTGAAATAAGATTGTGGTTTAATCCTTTAACAAGTTAAACATCACATATAAGTGGTTTAGAAAGATTACCCACTTTTCCAACACCTATGATGGTTCCGCTCTCATTGCCTCCAAAGACGACGCGGTTTCCATTAGCAATGGACACCACTCCGGAGAGCAATTGAGCGTCACCCGTCATGTGTTTTGAACACCCGCTATCGAGTATCCAATTATTCTTGGAGCCAAATTTGGATTTGTTGCTCCTTTTCTTTTTCTTGAGTACCTAAAGATAGAAAATATCGTATCATGGTACCCAAGGTCATTGGGTCCAAAAGATTAGACCTTTGGAAGCCAAGTCCAATTGGACTTAGACTTCCCCACATAATTATCACTATGCACAACATTCATGAAATAAGAATTCATATAAACTTGTTTTTCATTCATGTTTGTGTCCTTTGGGCTCCAAATTGTGAAGATTTTGGGAGCCCTCATCCTATTGGGAGCATGCATGCGTTGTTGATTTCTACATGATGCATGTCGTGGATAGGCATAAGGAACATGATGGAGTGGTGCATTATGAGAATTATTCTTACGATGATGTGGGTGTACATATGCATGTGGAGGAACACGTGCATGAGGGTGTCTCACATGGTGTGCACGTGTCCGTGGATGTGGTGCATAGAAATCATCATATGTGTGAGCATGTGGAGTAGGACGTGTGTTCCTACGTGGCATGGTATTTGTGTACATATAAGCATGACCCTTCATTGGAGATCCACCCAAAGTGGGTTTCTTTCCAAAAAAGGGTGTGTACGAGGTGGAAGCACCATTGGTAGATGAACTACCAATAGAGTGTTTGCTACCACTCGTTGAGTCACCGGAAGTTGGCCTAACAAAGGTAGTGGCCGATATGGATGAACTTCCCATCTTATACCCCAAGCCAATGTGGTGATTGGCCGGAAGTAGGTCATTTAGGATGTTATCCAAATGGTCCTTACCCTTATTGAATTTATTAATTCGGCCTAATGTGCACTCAAATTTCTCGGTGAGAGAACGCATAGAAGCATCCAAAGTGGATACTTGCGATGTGAGCACATAAACACGAGATTTGAGATTTTCATTCTCAATACTCAAAGTCGAGTTTTGAGAAGTCAAATCCGCTATCTTGTGTTCCTCCGGATCCTCAATGCTAACATGTTCAAGTTGAGACTTGAGATTTACAATCTCATTTTTCAACTCTTCAACAACGGTGTCGTTGTTGGTGATGATATTTTTAGGCGAGATTTGGATGCTAGCTAAATCATCTTTTACTTTAGTATATCTATTTACTAGTTTAGTGTATTTAGACCATAATTGCTCATTAGCATTTCTAAGGTCATCCATAGTTACCTCATCGCCTTCATTGTCGCTATCATCGGAGGAGGAATCTTTATCTTGCTCCTCTCTAGCCATGAAGCACGTGTGTGCTTGCTCCACTTGCTCATCATCCGACTCTCCGCTAGAGGAATCCTCGGAGTCAGTGAATGTCCCGACAAGCCCCTTTTTGTACCCTTTCTTGTACTTCTTGGACTTGTCGAACTTCGGCGCCTTCCACATCTCCTTGTGTTTGTTTTGAGGACACTCCGCTTTCATGTGTCCTGGCTTATTGCATTTAAAGCACAAAGGAGAGGAGGCGTTAGAAGAATTAAACTTCGATTTGTTTTTGAAGTTACCTTTCCGGAAGAACCGGTTGAACTTCTTTGCCATGAGAGCCATGGACTCCAAGTCCAACTCGTCTTCCGAGTCTTCATCATCGGTAGATGTGGATGTGGATGGAGCGGCCTTGAAAGCAATAGCCTTCTTCTTTGGCTCGTCTTGCTTCAAGTAGGACTTCATCTTGTCCTGCAACTTCATCTTGCTATCCTTGCGTACCTCATATGACATTAAAGTACCCATTAGTTGAACAACGGTATAGGTTTTCATGTCATTACCTTCCTCGATGGCGAAGGTACATTTCTCCCAACAAGAAGGAAGTCCATCGATGATCTTCGAGACTTTCTCCTTTTGGGTGTAGGTCTTACCGAGAGCCTCCAACTCGTTTGTGATGTCGATGAAGCGAGCATAATACTCCTTCATCTTCTCACCCTGTAGCATATGAAATAATTCGTAATCTTTATTTACAACTACGAGTTTACAGTCTCTTACCCTACTTGTTCCTTCATGCAAGATGAGGAGGGAGTTCCATATTTGATATGCACTCTTACATGTGCATATCTTATTGAAGTCCTCGGGCTCCAAAGCACATTGCAAGGCGTTCAATGCCTTGGCATTGCTTACCTCCGCGGCGACCTCCGCGGTAGTCCACTTCTCGAAATCTTCTTCGGCAGGCTCGACATACTCCTTCATCGTGGCCCTCCATAGTGAAGCACTCCGGAGGAAAGTTTCCATCCGGCATTTCCAGTACCCGTAGTTGGTACCGTTGAAGAAGGGAGGCCTCGTCGAGGAGTGTCCTTCCATTACCGAAAACGCTCCTTCACGGTTCCTGAAGGTGCTGTAATCTGAAGGTGGACGCACGGTTTTGTTGTCGTTGGCAGACATAGCTATAGACTTGGCTTTGATACCAAATGTAATGCCCTGCTAAGCTACTGCACAAGTACTAGAGGGGAGTGAATAGTACTTTAAAATAATTAAGACGATAATTCCTAACTATCTTGCAAACTCTACCAATAAATGCAGAAATGCGGAAATGTAAATAATGACAACAAAGAAACAATCGCAAACATACAATATTACTGGGTTCGGATCCACCCAAGTCTCTCCGACTTGTTCCCGGTGATCCTACGTCCCAACCACCCGGATCCCCTCCGGATATTTGAGTTGAAACCCTAACTTAAGATTTGCACTATGAAATTCTTGTAGAAAACCTCTACAAGATCAAATCATACAAAAAGCGAAATGTGAGTCCCACAACCCGGGATCACAAACAAACTCTCACAACCGAGAGTGAATCACTTACAATATCAATGTAAATTGAAATAGAAATTGCTTACCGACAAAATCCTATGCCTTGAGTATAACTTAGGATTTAGGGCAAAACGGATTTTGGGGAAGATGAAGAGACACCAAACCCTAGATCCAAGATGAAGATCAGCGATGGAGAGCTATGCGGTTGTTGGTGACCTAGAATCAAGCACTTGTCTTAGAAGGCTCACACTCAATGAATCTCTCTTTTGAAATAAGAGTGAGGGAGAGATTCTTGAATGGAAATGAATGAGCTTTAAATGAGATTGAATGCTTTCTCTTTGATCTCTAAACTTCTCTTAATATCAGCCTTGAGTGCAATGAATGCAGCACACCAAGTATTTATAGGTTAGAGGAAAGAGAGAGAGAAAAACGTTTCAATTAAAGCTCCAACGGCTCTATTCTGAACCAAACTAGTCGGTCAAAGAACAACCACTGACCGACTAGTTCATCAACTAGTCGGTCGGTCAAACAGCATGAACCGACTAAGAGGTGAACATGGAATAGATGAAGTTTCATACTAAAAGAACTAGTCGGTCCAAGAAGACTTGCCAACCGACTAGTTTCACAACTAGTCGGTCGGTGAGTGAACTTAGACCGACTAAGAGATAAAACAAATAGTCTGAGTACAAATTGATTTAGTCGGTCCAAGAACAAATGTTGACCGACTAGTTAATCAACTAGTCAGTCGCCAAATGTACATAGACTGACTAACGATAAACAGTAACTAGGCATGTACATGGAAAGCTCAACTAGTCGGTCTAAGAAGGATCACTGACCGACTAGTTCACAAACTAGTCGGTCGGTGAGTCAACGTAGACCGACTAACTGTAAACAGTAAGGAGCTTAGAATTGAGAAGGCAAACTAGTCGGTCCAAGAAGCATTGTCGACCGACTAGATCACCATCTAGTCGGTTGGTTCTTCTTCTTGAACCAACTATCATGCACAAGAAGTCGCGAATCGAAGCGCGATGCTTCGGGAAAGATCGTATGGACTTCTACTAAGATCCTAGCTCTAAGATAGGAGCGTTATGAAGATTAAAACGTAAGACCTACTCAAGGCTTAACCTTCTACGGAACGAAGCTAAAAGACAATAAATAAAGCTTGACGAACCGTCTTCGAAAGCTTCGATCCGAATCTTCATGACTTCTAAAATGGTCCATAAGCTTCAACGAAGCTTTAGGCATACGATCACGCGCTTTGAGAAGTCTTGAGATGTCACTTTGGATGTTCATATGAATTTGGCGACGATCTCCATAATTGCGCTCACAAAGAGTTAGTTCACGATATATTTATGTTTGTTCATCATCCAAAACCAAATCCGGGGAGTCCAATATCCAACAGTGCTATGGGGACAAATATTAGCACATCCAAACACTCTTAAATGAGATATGTTTGGTGGTGGACCATAAGCAAGCGGCATCAGCTATAAGATATGGCCACAAGAGGACCGTATCGTGATAAGCGAAGCGGAATGCAGTATGGCGTATCCCTAAACATCCACAGGCAACTGGGTTTTAACAATGGACGTGAAATCCATTGGAGTCTCTTTATCAGAGACTCTGATAAAGAATTCAGAGTATGAACATGCTGCAGGATGTTCAATTTCAATGCCAGTTGCTTGGCAGTAGTCTTGAAAGACATGTGTAGTGAATTCACCCACATTATCAGCTTTTGAGAAAGCTAGATTGCGGGTGGACAAAAAGGCACACATAAGACCATCTAGTAGATGCATCTATTAGTACAATGAAGTACCGAAATAGGCCACTTGCAGGGTGAATAGGCCCGCAAAGGTTACCATGTTTTATCTCAATGAAGCCAGGAGACTCTAATCCCACTTTCTGGAGGGAAGGTCTATCTATATGTTTTCCCTTTTGACAAAGGGGACAAGGAAACTCAACCTTTTGAACAATCTTCAGGTTCTCCAAGGGATTCATTTGATGATGTGTCCATCATCGCTGATCCAGGATGATCAAGTCTATTGTGCCAGAGTTGAAAACTCTAGCAATGAAAGGCACTTTTGGTGCACAGTCAATTTGGCTTTATATATGATGAATATCTATAATGATAGCGACCCGACAGGGTTCCAACGAATCGTGCACAGATGGTCTTCTGGCCATCCGTTTGATGAGTTATATAAAGATATTCACTATTATTATCCATAGTTTCCATGGTATGTTCGTTTTAAATGAAATATCCTAGAAACTTGGGAGATTCCTATGTGATTAAGGAGAGAAATTTGCATCTTATAGTCTCGTTGTATGTGGGAGTAATTTTAATGCGTCATCAGTGCATCGAGGCACTGTCCACAATATATCACACTTCATCTATATATTTGAATGACTAGACTTTATAAAATAAAGGTAAATATGCATTCATAAATTTTTTTATTTGTTTAAAAAGAAAATACAGATGAAGTAAACTAGTATTTAAAATGCATATATAAAAGCAAACTAAGATAAGACTCAGTCGAGTAAGTCGTTGTGATCAAATTCTTTTGCGGTCAGCTTGGTTGAAGGATGAGATTCAACCAGATTTGTTTCAGAACAAGACTGCAGGCTCGTCTGATAAAGATCCTGGAGATTACGTGGAGTACGGAAGTTCCTGGACCAATATCCAGTCAAGCCACATCTATGGCACTTGTCCACCCAGTGGGAATAGACGGTTGGCCATTGTTGTTACTTGTCCACGTATTCTTTTTCTTCCCCTAGTTGTAGTTATTGTTTTGTGGAGGTCCTCTAGCCGTTTACATCGTAGCTTTTACCCTTGTAATTTCTGGCCTTCTTCTTGTTCTTTGTCTTCTAGGAAGAAACAAGATGGGCTTCAAGGAAAGGAGCAGTCCCAGCAGGGCATAGGTTGTGAGTGGTTAGTAACAAGGCTCTGTTCTGCTCTGCTCTTAGGAGGCAGGAGAGTAAGTCAGAGAATTTCGTGAAATGTCTTTCACGATACTGTTGCATGAGGATTGCATCATTTTCATGGAAAGACGTGAAAGTCTTTTCCAACATGCGTTGCTCCGAGACTTCTTCACCGCACAGCTTCAGGCGTGAGGTGATATTATAGAGTGCTGAGTTATAGTCAGACACGGACTTGAAATCCTGAATTCGGAGGTTTTCCCACTCATAACTAGCACGGGGCAGTATAACATCAATCTGATGTTTATAACGTGCCTCCAGTGCCCTCCACAACTCAAGTGGATCCTCTACTGTCAGAT
Organism: Scilla litardierei; assembly: GCA_030789695.1. Taxonomy (NCBI): domain Eukaryota; kingdom Viridiplantae; phylum Streptophyta; class Magnoliopsida; order Asparagales; family Asparagaceae; genus Scilla; species Scilla litardierei. The sequence goes on along the minus strand of CM061140.1, from coordinate 97,611,683 downwards.
ATTCGCCTTTTAAGGTCCGATTTTTGTGTCTCCTACTGTAGATAATGGCATTAGCATTATCTATAGCAGGGACAGATGACCGCGCCGCTTCAGGGGTCGCGGTTGAAGTGGCCGGGCCGCTGCTGGGGCCGCAAGCACAGTAGTAGGAGCCAGATTCGTACTCATAAGAGCCATTGAGCGCAGGTGTAACTTCAGGTCCACCCGACAGCCCAGATAGTTCTTTACTGCCACACCAGTACATCAAAAACAACGCTCACCAATATTGACATTTATTTATGCAATTAAATACGCATGAATTAATATTTGTGAAAAATAAATTCAGGCTAAAAAATAATACTGAGCTGATAACGTGTTGGAAAATGAGAAAGAATGAGTAACCATGGCACAAAGCCATGGTTCTCTATTTACTCATAATAGTAGAATATGAAAGGACATGTGATACCAAAGGTCCCCATTAGTAAGATTGATGGGGATTAATGGAGGGATAAAGATGAGGGGAGGCCAAAGGCCTCCCTCATTCATAACACATTAATCTTTTTCAACAGATCATATCTAGATATGCCAGGCATGCATCAGTTCGTAATGACTAAATTCACCTCAACGTCCTGAAAACCATAAAAACAAAACCCATCCTAAAAACAAAAAACCCATCATAAAATTTATAAAAAAGCAAAATTGATAATACTCACATTCTGTTCAGAGGGTAGTAGACGTGACTTCTTTAACAGATCAGACATTGTATTAGCCCGGTTAAAGGTAACAACAAAACTATAACATTGTGCTTTCCTTATAATAGCAATCAGCAGCGAAACTTATTTTTGCAAACTATAAACAATATGCAAAACATGATAACTGATAAATTGAAATGTTAATTCAAGATTGCACCTACTATCGTAAAATGGGGCTTTGGGCTTCTAGGATCTCCACAAAACCCTAATTTTTCCTCATACGTGTATCAGCTACATGAACAGGGTACATAAAAAGAAACATACATATTAGCATTTAGTATCATATATACTTTTAACAGATTTGGTACTTCAAGCAAAAAAAGACTACTGCGATTTATCGACTGCACTCGGTCTATATTGCTTCACCATTTAATGAGAGAGTCGTTTCTTCTCTCCTGCAGGGGTCACAAGATCAACAAAGGCCTACTAAGTTAGAAATATTAAGCAATTAAGTAATAATCTAATCATATATTTGCTTCAAATATCCATCTTTCACTGTATTTTACCTTGGCCATTCTGCTTTTTGAACGGCCTTATTCTATTCCTTCAGCTTTGCTTGAAAGTGCCTAGGAATTCATAAAAAAATTTATACCAATAATTGAAACTAAATTTGAACAAATGCATTCAACCGAAAAAAATTGGAATAAATAGGCAAAAAATAAAACTTTTTGTTCTTTCTTTAGCATCCGCTCCAAATCCTCCTTGCTTTCAGGCTACACACACCACCACTATACCTTGATCTGTCAAACAAACTAAAACGACAGTGAAAAATGAAAGCTTTCGATATAGCAAGATACAAAGAGAAAATAATTCAGACAAAATTAATGGTGGAGAGAAAGATCAAGCTATTGTGGCAGAGACCTTAACTTGCATCCCCTTGGGCTCATTAAAGGCTCCGGCAATCAAAATCACATCTTTGTTATTCGATCCTTGCTTATTGAAGCGGAGACATTGCTTCTGCTATCATTGGAGAAGACCTCCATGAGCTGGTATACTGCTCTATATGGATATGTGTGGCAGTATTATTACTTCTCGCATAGTCCCCTCTGCCAATAAACATATCACACCTCCTTTCCTAAAAACCAAAAAAGAACAAAGAACAAAAAAGGAATGATAAATGAATCACATATAAAATGACAATGACAAAGACAAATTTTTTTGCATAAAATTGAAAATGGTACCGGGAAGTTGAGTACGGTGACAAAATTTTATGCATGAGCTATAGAAATAGAACCGTGTCTGCCTTTCTTATCCCACAAATGTGCCTAAACATTATCGATATCAATATCAAAAACTACCTAATTTAACAAAAATAAAAAACCCCAATAGAAGAAAAAGAAAAAGAATTATACTTCTATGATCAACATACGTTGTGAGGGAGATTCTTTGGGCACGCCTTCCTCTTCTGCTTCACTTTGACCCAGCATCGCGATCTTTGCTCATGAATGTATCCTTCTTGTTCTTCGCCATTGAGAATACTACTAGAAGATAGAGATCAGTAAAGCTCAGATAATGCGAGAAAGAGAGAAAGATGACCGAGTTCTGAGCTCGGATAGCGCTCCTCCTCCGCTATAGTCTCGAGGTTCGTAGCCCATCCCTCTGCCAGGACGATGGCAGTTCCACGACCTTCCATCTTTCGGGACGATGGTGGATCCGCTGTTAATCTCGCTCGTGACCCTCCCTCTGCCTGGACGATGGTGGATCCGCCGGTGCAGGGATCGTGTGCTCCACCACCACCAAAGCCTCGAGGTTCCCAACCATTAATCTGTGGCTTTCCCCCCTAAAAAATTGTGGGCCTGAGTTTTCCCCAACCCAATTTCGATTTTAAGTAAGAGACCGAGTTCAAAAGGGAGACACGTAGGGCTAAGCTGTAAAACGTTTCAGTTTTCAAAGTTTTCCAAGTTCAAAAACTTTAATGATTTAGTTTTCAAAATTTCAAAATTCCAACTCCTTTTCCCCTCAAATTCCAAAGTTTTCCCCCAAATTTTCTCCAAACCTCATCTCAGTTGTTCATTTCTAAAGATTAAATCTGAACCATCTTTCTATTAACCCTTTTGCCCTAGTCAGCTTGTCCTAGTCAGTAAGTCAATTCAAAAAAGCCCTCAAATACATAATAGATATGACACACATCAGCAACCCTGGCCAAATTATATAATGCACATGAAAAATAGCAATTTGGCCAGGGTTGGCAACCCTGGTCAAATTGAAGCGATCCATGTCAGCGCCCGGTCCCCCCCGGCGCTGATGTGGACATTGTTGGTTGATTTTCCTAATTATGTTTTTGATCGATTTTCCTTATTATTTTTAATTTTTGGCATTCTTCCAAAAAAATTCCATTAGGCAAATGCTTTTGTTAAAACTAATTTTTAGACATGTGTGATACATATGTGCAAATTTATAAGGCTTAATTGCATAATAATACTTCAAACTTTACCCAGTATTACACATAAATACCCTATTTTTGAGTTGCATTAAAATACTTTGAAGTATCAAATTGCACTTTGCTACTCTATGGACATTACGAAAAAGATGAAATGTCAGCTTTGCCCCTTAAAAATTATGAAGGAGAGACAACTGAGGCAAAGAGATGGCAGAGGAGAGGGTGTACAATGCAGAGGAGAGGGTGTACATTGACTATAGGGATCTTATGGGTATTGGGATTGGAAGAGAATTTGAATAGGACCAGTTGTTGTTATTTTTAGGGTAATTGTTTGTGGGAGAGATAGGAGAGAGAGGCTTTATGCTGTGGTGGCACTTGAAACAGCAACGGTCTCCTCAGAGGTGGCAAACGCAAGGAGTTGGATGACAAAGGGGAAGAATGTTGTTGCGATGATGGATGAGGGGGTGAAACTTAGGGTTTTGATATGGAAAAGGAAGTGTTTGGAGAGGGCCATGGTTTTGTAGTAAATTTTAATAAACACAAGGATATGAATGTTATAAAAATCATGTTTTGTCACGTAAGAATATCCTTGGCATATTCTAACGACTATCGATGAAAGTTAGCAAAGTGTAAGGTTTTGAAACTATAAGATATTTTAGTGCATCGAAAAAACAATAGGGTATTTATATGCAATAATAGAAAAACTTTAAGATATTATTATGCAGTTATGCCAGTTTATAACCATAAGAACAACAATAGTAGTATATTTAGACATACGTGTTAACTATATATTTTAAAACAACACTTATAGCTGAATTTTGAACTTGGGACATGTTATAACTCAATCACTCACTTCAACATAAGTCAATAATATAATGATGATGGTTGGCCAATTAGCAGACAACTAAGCTTAGCGCAGATAACATAAGATGTGTTTCCCTTGTGAGAGCTTGTGGGATTGAGTATTCATATCAACAATATGCAAGGAGATCATAAAACAAGCACAAACAAGTTGAAAGATTTGGAGCGAGTCTAGATAATACATTAAGAAGATCTTACAAAAAGTCCAAAAAAGTAGAGTGCAATAAGTATAATCCTTCCCTATTTGAAATTAAAAGACTGTTAATGATTCTTGGCTAAATTAAAATTATGGATATTACCATGCTTGTTGGCTGTCATGTATGCTTCGTAATTTATGAAAGACTGGAAGATACTATGACGAAAATATGATGGTTAGGATTTGGGATACATGAGATAATAATATTTTGCTTTTGTTGTGAAAGGTTGTGGGCTAGGAAACCCCTAGCCTCATATATATACATATCTCTTATTGAATATAACGTCAGTGGATACCCAATAGGCCCATTGGGTCCTATTCATAACACTTCCCCTATCCAACCATCGTTGTATACTCAACATATGAATACTGTAGGGTCCAAAGTGCATATGAGTATCATAAGGGGTGGACACTTCCAGATCCTAAGTTAGAGATAACTACCTCGTTAAAACCTTTACATATGGAAAACCCAGTGGGAAAAACCAATAGCCAAGGAAAAAGAGTAAAGTTCTCCATAAGTTCCCCTGATTTGTGGAAGTATTTAGGGGTGGATACTTTTGGATCCAGAGTCAATGAGGTTGCCTCGTTAAAACCTTTAGCTATGGAAAACCCAGTGGGAAAAACCAATAACCAAGGAAAAAGAGTACACCACTCATTTGGCTCCCCCTGATCTGTACAAGCTGCAGGCTTGCAGATCTCCTAGGCATCTATACATCAATCTCTTACAATATTTCGAGACTAAATACAAAATACACGACATCGATCATCTATACAAGTACCGCTCATTTATACAAGTATCATTCATATATGGCAACTACTGAATCTGATGGAGCTCTTCTGAAGAGGAGTGTTCTGCAGACTCGGTAGGTAGCTCCCGTCTCTAACCCAGTCGTCACTGTATCTGCAAGGTACTGCAGGACCTGGCTGTGCATACTCATGATTTGCTTCTTGGATGATAAGCCCCTCGCAATGGTATGACTGATGCTGCCTTAGAAGCACGCTTTGCAGGTCTCTAGGAGTTGCTCGTTCCTTTATGTTAGTCCTCTGATGATCTGTAACCTGTATCTTGATCACTCCGTATTTTACACCTTTTTTCCCGCATGTTGCATGCCATTTAGATCGCTCAAATCATGTTTTTTACGATTTATTGACGATATTGCGATACTTTTCACGATTTGTTGTTTTTGTCGTATTTCAGGAGATTTGGAGCGATTTGGAGTGATCCCGAGATACACCTACTCCGGAGTGTCACCGACGACTTCCCCGAGGGGTATTTTGCTATTGGAGAGGAGCGGAAGAAGAAAGAACGTCGTAGGAGCGACGAGGAGGCAAAAACACTCAGAATGGGCATTTTCAGTGTCTCACTCGGCCGAGTGAAGGAGTCACTCGGCCGACCAGCGAGACCCCGCTCGGCCGGTCAGATCGGACACGCTCCAAGTGTGCACTCGGCCGAGCATTAGAAGCCGCCTCGGTCGAGTGATGTATCCCGTCCGCCCGAGTGGCGCTCAGACGACACCCCTCAAAAAGAGCCAACTTACTGTTTTTTCATCAGTCTGAGCAGCAGAAGCCCGACTCGGTCGAGTGGCAATTGCCGACCGCCCGAGTGAAGATAAGCCCATCGGCCGAGTGACGACAACTCACTCGGCCGAGTGACGCCCAAAGTGAAGACCCCCAAGACCCCGGACTTACTGGAAATTCTCAGGGTCTCTCACTCGACCGAGCGACTTTTGTCACTCGACCGAGTGAGCAGCGCTGCCTGTAGCGGAAATCACGATTTTGGAGCTACGCAGGGGCAGTTTGGTCACGAATTTTTGGGCAGTTTTGGGGGGTATTTAACCCCTGATTCTAACCTAGTTTAGGGAGCTTTTTGATTGCTTTTGGCAGCCTTTTTAGATTAGACTTTTTAGAGTTTTATTCTGGTGATTGGAGAGGAGAGAAAAGTTGTATTTTGTTGGATTCTTGGAAAGCTACATTGGTTTGTCTCCCTCTCTATTAAAAATCTTATTTTTATTGTTATTTTGATTATTGCTATGAATTCTATTGCTATTTCAATTGATTATTCTTTCATTAGCAATATGATTTGTGAGTAGTATTAACGTCTTAGGGCGTGGGGATGAACCCTACGAGCCCAATTTCCGATTTGTGATGATTTGGTAGAACTATTGCTAGAATTGCTATTAGGGTTAGTTTGGGATCGATATATTACGGATAGCTAGGTGTTCATATCGATTGGGATTTGCAAGAGATTGGATCACAATTCGATAGGAAACCATAGAAATCCGAATTGAGTTGAAATTGAGTTTCCGAAGTATCGGTTTGCAAGAGATTGGGCCGATACTAGGATCCTCGGTTACAATTCTATACCGATACCCGTTTGCAAGAGATTGGACGGGTAGGAACTATCCCAACCTAGGTCGTAGCCCGAGTTTGCACGAGAGTGGGCTCGGGATGCGATTGAACAATGACGTTGATCCTAATGCTAGCTTGCCTAGGCTAGGGTTTGCAAGAGATTGGGCACGAACCTAGGTTTGCTATAGACTGGCAACAGCGCGAGAGCGTGAGCTAGGTTTTACATTTAGTTGCAACTAGTTCACCTGAAATACTACCCTAGCAATTGTGATACCGATGAATCACCTTGACGAGATACGGTGAGTAGCGGGGATTCCCTATTCCCTAGGCGTCTTTATTTGATTTTATATCTCTTTAAATTATTTGACAATTGTGACAACATCGCCGAAAGGCAAATTCCTACTTTTCTGTCCCCATAGCCAGGTTGTTCGGAGAAGGCACTGTCATACGTCCTCCCTGTGTTCGATACCCGCTCGCCGCTACACCGAGCGTTTGCGATAAAACTACATGGTCGCTCTTTAGGGTGTACGCCCTGTCGCGATCAAGTTTTTGGCGCCGTTGCCGGGGAGGCGATTGTGTTTGATCCTACCACCCTAGCTATTTCTTTCTTTTTGTTTTATTTCTTTATTTTTATCTAACCCTTCCATTGTGCTAATCACTTCTTTGAAACTTTGTTTTCCCGTGCATGTACACAAGATCCACAACGGACCCCATCGATATATTGTTTGATCCTGAGATCGAGCGTACATTGTGGAGAATCAGAGCGGGGAGGAGACCCGATACGGAAGGGAGGTTTATGAACGTCCGGGAGACGCCTGAAGAGTTAGCGGCAAGAATGGCGAGGATTATTTCCATTCGAGATAGGCTCCGGCCTAAGACTTCCTCCACGACCTCGTCCATAGCCATGCCGGAGTTGGCGGCCGACAAGAATTTTGAGTTGAAGACTGGGCTTGTGGTTCTGATGCAGTAGGATCCATTTCATGGGAACGCCCATGAAAATCCTCACTACCACATCCAGCTCTTCCTATCAAAGTGCGCCACCTTCCAGATGCCGGGCGTTACCCTAGATGCCATCAGACTGCGCCTCTTCCCCTTCACATTAAAGGATAAAGCTCTTTATTGGTTGAGGACGCAAGCTGAAGGAGTCTTTACCACATGGGATGAGTTGGCGAGCGCGTTTATCGACAAGTTCTATCCGTCCTCCAAGACGGTAAAGATTAGGAGTGCTCTCATGTCCTTCAAGCAAGGACCCCAAGAGACACTCTACGAGGCTTGGGAGCGCTTCAAAGACCTGCAGCATCAGTGCCCCCACCATAGCATTGAAGATTGGGAGCTAGTCCATAGCTTCTACAATGGTCTCCAACCGGGGACCAAGCAGATTATTGATGCCGCGGTAAATGGGGCCATCCTATCGAAGACTCCCGACGAAGCTACAGCCTTAATTGAGGAGATGGCCTCAAACAATCAACAATGGGGTGACGAGCGAGGACACTCTTCGTCCTCCTTGAAGCCATCTAGCATCTATGAGGCCAAGGCCGTAGCGGAGCTGACCAACAAGTTCGATTCTCTCCACATGGTAGTGGAGAGACTGGAGAAATATATTACAGAGCCCCAAGGAACCCCTTCCACATCCACACTAACAAATCAAATGTGTGATTGGCAAGACCAATCCCAAGCTATGTATTTGGGAGGAGAACAAGGAGAGGGATCTTTGGAGCAAGTTCAATACGTCGCGGGGAACCAAGGATATTGGGCCAATCCGGCCGCTAGAAACCATCCCGGTTTCTCCTATGCAAACAATGATGGAGCATTGAACCCCCCGCAACAACCACCGTACCAAGCTCGACTGTAACGACCACTTTTCGTCGTACGTTTTTCGTGCACGTGCTTTTGGCCGTGCACGTGTTTGTTTTAGACTTTGGTTCTTTGCGAACACTTTTGTGCGATATGCCATTATGAACGTCTCTGAGAGTATTAAATAGTGGCACTAATTAGGAACGACGTTTCTCGAGTCGTTTTCCCACAATTTAAACTTACTCGATGAGACGTGACGATTCTCACTCTTGACGGGAGACGTTTCTATTTTTAGTTTCGTCGTCTGACGTCAAAACTGAGATCCGTCTTCTTAGTTAGCTCACATTCGTCGCCACGATCACCACGATATTTAATTTATAATGTTTGGAGTTTATTTGACCACTTTTATAATTTTTACAAGTTTTATAATATTTTTAATAATTTATTTTTAAATTAATTTCGGCCAAATAAAATTTATTTGAGTTTTAAACGTTTTAAAGAATTTTTGAGCCAATTTCCAGCTCATTTGGACCAAGTCAAATCCTTGGGTGAGAAGGAGTTGGTTAGATTTGAATTTTAAATCTTTTTAAACTTCTAATCCTATTAGATTTAGCCCTAGACCAAGTCAACCCATCTATACTATATAAGCAACCCCTAGCAAGACCTATTTTCCTAAGAAATTAGCCCTAGCCTCTTCCAAACTCATTTTGGACGTTGCGACGAATCGTCGCAACGTTGCGACGTTCAGCTCCCCGCACGACCGAGAAAACCCCCCCGCAATCTCCCGCTCCGACCGAGGGCAAGCCCCGCATCCATCGCTGTCCACACCGCTGCAGCAACCCCCGCCCCGTTCCCCCGCTTGATCGAGAGGAGCCCTCGGTCTGACCGAGGCCCCGCTCCGCACAAGCGCTCCGCATCCGTTGCTGCTTGTCGCCCCGCTCCGCAGCCCGCACGACCGACCCGCCGCTCCGCATTGACCGACGTTGCAAGCGTTGCAACGTTGCAACGCTGTCCCGCCCGCATCCAAGCGCACGACCGAAGCTCCCCATCGACCTGACCGAAGGAAAACCCCGCACCCAAGCAACGCCGCAGCTGCTGCACACCCCAACGTCGCAGCCCCCGCATTCACAGCGCACGACCGACGGATCTCCCCGCATTGGCTGTGTACGACCGACGGCCATACGTCGCAACCCCGCAACCGTCGCACCACTTGCCTCCGTGGGCCCCCCAAGTTCTCCAGAGGTATTGTGGGTCCCCCAAAGGTCCCTAGGACTACTGTGGGCCCCACCAAGGTGCTTGCTCTTCGAGGATTCGTCGCGTACGACGTCGTCGCACGTCGTAGCCCGTCGTCGCACGTGCTAGCTTGGGAATCTGGAATCGTCGCCCCGCGTTGATTGCTCTGAATTTCCAGCGAGGAAACTAATTGGAATCTGGACTTGGAGCGCGATCTTATTATTCCAACCCCCGGCGTCGCTACCCGACGCCGGTGTAGCTTTCGCGTCGTGTTGAGGTAACGTTTTGCACCCCTAGGACCCCAAACCCAATTGCATGCTAATCAAGACTAAAATCAGTATTTTTAAAGTATTTTAAATGTTTTAGAATTCACTAATCAAGATTAATAAAACGGATGTAGGCCGGTGGACTTGTGCACGTAGGAATCGTGACTTTGGACTCGTTGGACGGTGTTTTCTTGACGTGATAATTGCAGGTAAGTGAAACTTGCCAACTCTTGTGTAGGGCCATGTTTTTAGGCCACTTCCTTGTTCCTAGCGTAAAAGAGACTAGTCAGTGAAATGATAGCTGGCTAGACGCCTACTTGATCTAGTTTGACAACGAAACTAGATCCGTCACCTAATTGATCTAGCTTGACAACGAAGCTAGATCCAACCATTAAACTTGTCATTCATGCATGCTAAACTGTCACGTTTACTTTTCTTACTTGTACGCTTTACTACTTGCCATGCCATGTCATCCATGCATTGATTGTTGCATCGTAGCACACGCTACAATACTTGTCCTCGTACTACTTGTCCGGCTAGGTGCACCCCTACGCTATACTTGTTTACACACTTCCTGGCTCGTGGTCCAGAAGCGAGCATTCCAAGTTCGGGGGTAAGGCCCTGGCTCGACACACGTGGAGGGGTAGGGTTGAGCGACCACTCAGCGTAAAAGTGTGCCCGTACAGCCTCTTTAGCTGTAAGGCGTGAACTCTGTGCACGAGGTGCTTACTTTTCTTGTCTTGTACTTGTCTTGTGAATGTCATGCCATGCTCGTACTTTACTTCGCTTTACTTTACCTGTTGCACTCATTACTTTAACTGCCATGTCATTGCATCATGCTAGAACTTTTAGGTTGATCTTACTTGTACTTTCAGTTTCACTTGCACAAGTCTCTTGTAGACTTGCTGACATGTGCCCCTTGCTCTTTTGGGTGTCACATGTTAGACCCTGAGCCAGAGACAGTCGTTGCTGAGTACGTGATGTGTTGCTGACGCTGAGTCTGAATCCATGATTGCCCAGGAGGATTTTGGTGGACACCGGTGACCATGCTTTGAGTCTTTGTTGAGCTTTATTTTGTTTTAAGCCTTTTGTTAGTTTTTGGTGCGTAGCACCGTCGTTTGTACTTTGTACTTTTGTTGGCCATGTTTGGGCCTTTAGACTCTTTTATTTGTAGCCTGGTGGCTTTTCTGCGTTGTTGAGATTTATTATTATGGATATTCTGAGATGTTTCTTTTGTCTCTTTCGTTATTATTATCTTTGTTTCGTTTCGCGTTGCAAGGACCTGCAGTTTTAAAGTAATTGACGCTTATCGGACTTGCGGCTTTGTAGCTTCAAGTCTGAGCGGACCTTCTCACGCTTCGCCTCCACATTTTTGGGAAGCGGGGCGTGACAGGTTTTGTTGGTGGCCCATGCAGGTCCAGTCTTGCAATTGCGAATTAACGGAACAACGATAATAACGGAATGTCCATTAAATAAATTGCAACATCCGAGTTATAAAGCCCCGAGTCTAGTCGCTTTCTTAGGACACTAGGTGATAAGAAGGCTTAGTTAGACGTCTGTGCTTGCTAGTTAGAGGCCCTGACTGTAGTTAGACTCCCTTTTAGCAATTGATCTAATCGTCGTAGGAGTTACCTTAGTGGTTATTGCCTAACCCTGACCATGTTAGACCTCTAAAATTTTCCTTCGGGCGTTCGCTTTCGGGTTCATCGATTTCGGACCAAGCTGAACGCATTTCTTTACCGTATAACCTTTAGAAGACTTAGCGCTTAGTTTTTAATCTTTAGATGGTCGACCGTATGAGTTCCCCGTAGACTCTTCTGATCCATATCCTAGGTATATGTACGATTTGATCATCCGACCAATTTCCTTGCCTCGAGTCACGAGATCGCCTCATGACGATCGTCGTCCATTTTCGAACCTCTCCAATATGAACTTTGAAACTCTTGAAAGTATTTTTCGACTTCCTCCTTTCCGAAGTCTAATTTTGAACCAAATCTCAATGCATGTATACTTATACTTCATCCCCCTTCGTTGATTTAAATTTTTAAAAACGTTGTCGGAATTTCTGAATGCTAGTTTATAGCATTTTCCCAGCCTATGTTTTCGTACTCATGTCGTCTTTTCATATATTAATTTTATTCTGAACCGTACTTTTATTTTGCTCAGTTCGATTTATAATTTTCCCTCTTATTTATGCCATTTGGATAATACTTCGTGTTTACTTTTAATATACTTTTCAAGTCACATGGAATTTCAGATTTCCGCAAGTTGGTTTTTGCTCGCCGTTCTCACTATTTCAGATTTTTGCAAAATTACTATTTTCATAACCACTTCCTGCTCTAGACCCTCCCTGATTTGATTTTAAAGATTTGCTATTCGATCCTGATAATTCTTATGCTAAGCTACTACCATTTCCTTTCCGCTCACCATACACGCTTTTAGAAAAATTCTAAACCAAATTGAATTTCAACTATTTTTATAACCGTGCCAGACTTGTTGTGCTCGTATATTAAGAACCTTGTGTAAATCAGTTTTACATTTTCGGTAAACCTTGGTTTTCTAAAAGTAGTTTCAAATTGATCATTTTAAATTTTCCATAGCCTAAAAGTTTTGAAAGCATTAGCATGAGTTTTAATTCTTCCGCTACTCGATTTCATTCTTCGACTTTCCAAAACTTTTGTCAACATTTTATTAAATTACTGACTGATGGAATTTTCTAAACCATGTCCTTAATATTCGCGTAAATGATTTTACTTCCTTTTAAAATTTTTAAAAACCAAGAGACCATTTTCTCTTATTATGAATATTCGACTCAAATTTATTTTGAACAACTCGTTTTATCGATCCCTAAATATTTCTTTTCAGACGAGGATTTTAACTTTTGAAGTACAAACAGTTTTCAAACTCCACGTATTTTAGCTTATGCTATTTACCCTATTTCTTTCCCCCTCTATAAAGCATCACTACATCTCCTTTTTCCCTCAACCTAAACCTCACCTTTGAGTCAATGTTTCGTCCAACCAAGCCGTCTCCTCGTATTCGTCCTATCTGAACTCGTGCTTATCGATCCTTCCCTCGTCTCGCCCTCGATCTCTCTTTATTGCTTAGGCCTTAGGGTCCGTCAATGTCTGTGTCAACCCTTAGTTGTTAGTAGACCCTTGGACCCTTGAGAGGTGTCGTTGTGCACGTACCTAAGTTGTGTACGTGGGCTTGAATGAGTGTACCCCCCATAGTATATTGGTGCTTGCCTATTGTGTGATATATTTATATATATATATATACTCGGAGTTATTCGTGATAGTATGAAGTTGTTGTGAGATAGTAGTTATGGATTTTGTGTGGATAGCTATACTATACTAGGGATGCTTGAGTATATAAGAGTTAGCGTTGGAATATCTAATGGAGTGTATTAGTTAGAGATACTTATAATGGTTGAAATAAAATGATTGGTAAAGCTATGTGTGTGCTAGGTGTGATAATAATAAGTGTATGTATAGTTAAGTAAGTAGGCCTATTGAGTGACCCATATATTATTACGTATGAGTATGTGCTCGTAGGTAGGTATATATGTGCTTATATGTAAGTAGTTAGGTTTCGTTGCATGAGTATATAGGTGATATATATATAGGTAGTAGGGTTATAATTTTGATTGGTATTGTTTGCTTTCGCGGGATGTCGCATGCGTGCATACCGTGAGGTATACACGACCATTGCACATCTTAATTATGTATGTGTGGAGGTGTTAGTATACTAATTATAGGTAGTAGGCTATGGTGTGAATATATGTTACATGTGTGTGACTATACGATGAATGCGTATGTATTAGGGAGTGTATTATAGTTATACGTGTGCTGATGTCTGTATTATTATTATGGTATATAGATTGATTTAACCATGTGAGTATTACCTGACTAGATATTAGGTGAATGACTTATGGTATGTATATGGTTGTATTGGTAGACGTATAAATATTGGAGTGATATGGTATAAGTATGAATGTCGTGCTACGTATATGGAATATTCTGATATGTGTATTGAGTCTCACTCAAGCTTGAGTGAGTATACTCTAAGTATATTGAATGTATGTTGTAGTTTGAATATAGCAATGCTTGATGTATGTATAGTGATAGGAGTGTTTGTGCCTGGTTGTGCTACGCACATGATTGTGGGTCGCTACGCCAGTATATAGTTATAGGTGTTGGTCTTGCGGTATAGTTATTTACTAAGGACTTGTTGTGTGAACGTATGTGTACTAGCTAAAACTAGGTGTGTAGGTGTGCTAGTTATATAATGGTATGATTGGCGTATGAAAATGAAATGTTAGCGTGTATGGGAGTGCACCATGCACGGGTAAGTATGTGCTTAGTTATAGGTATGGATGACTATGGTCTATGTGGCGTGTCGTAAATATAGTTATAGGACCGTACGTGATGTGAATATATGGTGAACTAATTGCATGTATTTGAATGCCTATATATTGTGAAATTATAGTAGTGGTGAATGTATATTAGATATAGTGAACTTGATTTAATAATGGTATGGTGTGACTATATGTGTTGAGATGCTTGGTAATGGATGAATATTAGAGGGTAGTATACCCTGGATGTTTGTGCATAGGTAGCTACATATAGGTAGAGCGATGATTGTATTGGCTAAGTGTGAGACTATCCTATATAAGTATCTGAACTACTGTTTGTGAGTAGCAGTTATATAAGGGATGTAAGTTTATATACCTGATTGAAATACATGTATGAAGTTGACGGACTATAATAGGTATAAGTGTATACGTACGTGAATGTATATATATAAGTGTTGGTGGTAATAATGTTTGACTACCTAGTGCATATATGAGCACTTGTAATGACTATACTTGGTTTGAATTATAAAGTGACTTGATTGGGGTAGTTACTAGAGCGACTAGCTATATTAGAAAGTCCGAGGACGGACTTTATTCTAAGGTGGGGAGGATGTAACGACCACTTTTCGTCGTACGTTTTTCGTGCACGTGCTTTTGGCGTGCACGTGTTTGTTTTAGACTTTGGTTGTTTGCGAACACTTTTGTGCGATATGCCGTTATGAACGTCTCTGAGAGTATTAAATAGTGGCACTAATTAGGAACGACGTTTCTCGAGTCGTTTTCCCATAATTTAAACTTACTCGATGAGACGTGACGATTCTCACTCTTGACGGGAGACGTTTCTATTTTTAGTTTCATCGTCTGACGTCAAAACTGAGATCCGTCTTCTTAGTTAGCTCACATTCGTCGCCACGATCACCACGATATTTAATTTATAATTTTTGGAGTTTATTTGACCACTTTTATAATTTTTACAAGTTTTATAATATTTTTAATAATTTATTTTTAAATTAATTTCGGCCAAATAAAATTTATTTGAGTTTTAAACGTTTTAAAGAATTTTTGAGCCAATTTCCAGCTCATTTGGACCAAGTCAAATCCTTGGGTGAGAAGGAGTTGGTTAGATTTGAATTTTAAATCTTTTTAAACTTCTAATCCTATTAGATTTAGCCCTAGACCAAGTCAACCCATCTATACTATATAAGCAACCCCTAGCAAGACCTATTTTCCAAAGAAATTAGCCCTAGCCTCTTCCAAACTCATTTTGGACGTTGCGACGAATCGTCGCAACGTTGCGACGTTCAGCTCCCCGCACGACCGAGAAAACCCCCCCCGCAATCTCCCGCTCCGACCGAGGGCAAGCCCCGCATCCATCGCTGTCCGCACCGCTGCAGCAACCCCCGCCCCGTTCCCCCGCTTGATCGAGAGGAGCCCTCGGTCTGACCGAGGCCCCGCTCCGCACAAGCGCTCCGCATCTGTTGCCGCTTGTCGCCCCGCTCCGCAGCCCGCACGACCGACCCGCCGCTCCGCATTGACCGACGTTGCAAGCGTTGCAACGTTGCAACGCTGTCCCGCCCGCATCCAAGCGCACGACCGAAGCTCCCCATCGACCTGACCGAAGGAAAACCCCGCACCCAAGCAACGCCGCAGCTGCTGCATACCCCAACGTCGCAGCCCCCGCATTCACAGCGCACGACCGACGGATCTCCCCGCATTGGCTGTGTACGACCGACGGCCATACGTCGCAACCCCGCAACCGTCGCACCACTTGCCTCCGTGGGCCCCCCAAGTTCTCCAGAGGTATTGTGGGTCCCCCAAAGGTCCCTAGGACTACTGTGGGCCCCACCAAGGTGCTTGCTCTTCGAGGATTCGTCACGTACGACGTCGTCGCACGTCGTAGCCCGTCGTCGCACGTGATAGCTTGGGAATCTGGAATCGTCGCCCCGGGTTGATTGCTCTGAATTTCCAGCGAGGAAACTAATTGGAATCTGGACTTGGAGCGCGATCTTATTATTCCAACCCCCGGCGTCGCTACCCGACGCCGGTGTAGCTTTCGCGTCGTGTTGAGGTAACGTTTTGCACCCCTAGGACCCCAAACCCAATTGCATGCTAATCAAGACTAAAATCAGTATTTTTAAAGTATTTTAAATGTTTTAGAATTCACTAATCAAGATTAATAAAACGGATGTAGGCCGGTGGACTTGTGCACGTAGGAATCGTGACTTTGGACTCGTTGGACGGTGTTTTCTTGACGTGATAATTGCAGGCAAGTGAAACTTGCCAACTCTTGTGTAGGGCCATGTTTTTAGGCCACTTCCTTGTTCCTAGCGTAAAAGAGACTAGTCAGTGAAATGATAGCTGGCTAGACGCCTACTTGATCTAGTTTGACAACGAAACTAGATCCGTCACCTAATTGATCTAGCTTGACAACGAAGCTAGATCCAACCATTAAACTTGTCATTCATGCATGCTAAACTGTCACGTTTACTTTTCTTACTTGTACGCTTTACTACTTGCCATGCCATGTCATCCATGCATTGATTGTTGCATCGTAGCACACGCTACAATACTTGTCCTCGTACTACTTGTCCGGCTAGGTGCACCCCTACGCTATACTTGTTTACACACTTCCTGGCTCGTGGTCCAGAAGCGAGCATTCCAAGTTCGGGGGTAAGGCCCTGGCTCGACACACGTGGAGGGGTAGGGTTGAGCGACCACTCAGCGTAAAAGTGTGCCCGTACAGCCTCTTTAGCTGTAAGGCGTGAACTCTGTGCACGAGGTGCTTACTTTTCTTGTCTTGTACTTGTCTTGTGAATGTCATGCCATGCTCGTACTTTACTTCGCTTTACTTTACCTGTTGCACTCATTACTTTAACTGCCATGTCATTGCATCATGCTAGAACTTTTAGGTTGCTCTTACTTGTACTTTCAGTTTCACTTGCACAAGTCTCTTGTAGACTTGCTGACATGTGCCCCTTGCTCTTTTGGGTGTCACATGTTAGACCCTGAGCCAGAGACAGTCGTTGCTGAGTACGTGATGTGTTGCTGACGCTGAGTCTGAATCCATGATTGCCCAGGAGGATTTTGGTGGACACCGGTGACCATGCTTTGAGTCTTTGTTGAGCTTTATTTTGTTTTAAGCCTTTTGTTAGTTTTTGGTGCGTAGCACCGTCGTTTGTACTTTGTACTTTTGTTGGCCATGTTTGGGCCTTTAGACTCTTTTATTTGTAGCCTGGTGGCTTTTCTGCGTTGTTGAGATTTATTATTATGGATATTCTGAGATGTTTCTTTTGTCTCTTTCGTTATTATTATCTTTGTTTCGTTTCGCGTTGCAAGGACCTGCAGTTTTAAAGTAATTGACGCTTATCGGACTTGCTGCTTTGTAGCTTCAAGTCTGAGCGGACCTTCTCACGCTTCGCCTCCACATTTTTGGGAAGCGGGGCGTGACATCGACCACAACAACAACAACAACAACATTATCCACCGAGGGGGGCCTCCGCAACAAAATTTCCCTCCAAAGCAACAAGTGGGGCCCTATAGGCCTCCCGGATACAATCAAGGGTGGAGAAATCCAAACCCTCCACAAGCTCAACAACGTCCCGACTTTGAAGCTAGAGTGGAGGAGTTTATGGTCGAGCAGAAGAAGACTAATGCTTCCTTGAAGGCGAGCCAAGATTCCCTTGCAACCGTTGTAGGCCAAATCTCGGAGTAACTTGCGTTGCTAAATCGAAATAGTCAACAGTTGCCGGCTCAACCCGAGAAAAATCCACGGGGCACCACCGGGCATATCAACGTTGTGGTTGCAGTTACTACGAGAGGCGGGAAAGATACCACCCCCGTCATGATCCCAACCGAGGAGCCCGTGGTGGAGAGAGTAGAGCCAAGTGAGCCGGTCATTGAAGTTGAGAGGGAGAAAGAGCCGCAAGGGGAAGAAAAGTCCAGGGTGGAGCAACTGATTGAAGAGAGGCGTTTTATGCCACCGATCCCATTCCCTCAGAGGCTTGCTAGAGCAAAAATGGAGAAACGGCTAGCCAAGTTTCTCGAATATTTGAGAGGGGTAAGCCTCAACATTCCTTTCCTAGACGCTATCGTGGAGATCCCGACATACGCCAAGTTCTTAAAGGATTTGATAACGGGAAGAAAGAGGAAGGAGAAAATAATGCTCACTGAGGAGGGAATTGGTTCACCAAGAGAGAGAAGGAGCCCGCCAAATTCAAAGACCCGGGGAGTTTCCGAATTCCTTGCACCTTAGGCGGCGTCCCTCTACAAAAGGCGTTAGTGGACTTAGGGGCTAGTGTTAGCCTCATGCCTCTCTCTATGTTCCGAAGACTAAACACATTGAAGCCTACTGACATGCGGATACAACTAGCAGATGGTCGGATCACAAGGCCGGTAGGGATCGCAGAGGACATCCCGTTACAAGTCCCGGGGGGCATATGTTTTCCATGCGACTTCGTGATCATGGATGTCAAGGAGGAGGGGGATACGTTGCTAATACTTGGACGCCCGTTCCTCGCCACCGCCGGTGTCATTGTCGACGTACGAGAAGGGACTCTAACATTGAACGTCGGCAACATCGAGGTGGAGCTTCATATACCCAAGGCAATGAAACACATGCCTTATCATGAGGAGCTGGACTATATGGACCTCCTTGACGAGGTTATTGAGGAGGTGATCCCCCATTCCATCGGCACACTATTTTGAGGAAGGGCCGGACTTGGGCCAAGAAGAAAAGATGGAGCATTCCCCCGACCTATCCACCGAAGTTGATGAAGGCGACGCTGATGTCGCGAGAATACGAGAGCTCTGCAAGCTCTCAAAGATGAAGACTCCAAAGAAAGCCCCACCGATACGAAAATCGGTGTCACCGGCGAAGCCGAGGCCCGGAGCAAGCACTAGCTTGGGGGAGCCACCCCCCAACACTACCCGAGGCGAAGGAGCACTGAGGAAGAACACGCCGCCACAACATCCAAATCCGAGCGCTCTTCCAAATAAATTCGACGGGCGCATATCATATGCACCCAATATCCCGCATTAAATTGAAAATCCAAGGGGGTCGAGCTCAAGACCTTAAACGAGCACTTGTCGGGAGGCAACCCGACGGTTATCGCTTTATTTTTACTTTTTCCTTTATTTTTGTTTTAGAAATTATTAGTGTTTTGAGTCTTTTTGCCTGAGAAATTCGTTGATAACGGGTCCTATTTTCCTTGACATGAGAGGAGAAAGGGATATCCATCATTAGGAGGATGAACAAGGCGACGAGGAGCGCTCCAGGAATGCGCTCGATGCCTGGGAGGAGGATGAAATCGACTGGAGGAAGAAAAACAGAGATTAGAGCCCAAATGGAGCCAAATAGCAGAAAACAGGATTCACTCGGCCGAGTATACTAGTCACTCGGCTGAGTACATAAGCTCGTCCGCCCGAGCGGCACACGAACGAGGGAAGTCTGCTGTACCCAACTCTCTGTTTCTTTTCTTGATTTCAGTACAATTGCCACTCGGCCGAGTATAAATCTTCACTTGGCCGAGTGAAACTGATACACTCCTAGGGCGAGTATTGCCGAGTAGCTTGAGCCACTCGGCCGAATGGATTTTTTCCACTCGGCCGAGGGTGGCAAAGCCACTCGGCTGAGTCGTAAGCGGGGATGAATTTTCAAAAAAATATTTCCGTTACGTCACTCGACCGAGTGACATAGTCACTCGGCCGAGTCGTAACTTTCCCTATTTAAGCGCTGCAGGCTCGGGCGCGGAATACGAAGCCTTATTTTCCCAGCGCCCGAGCCCGAGCCGCGAACTCCCCAGCTGCTGCGATCTCTCACCCCTAACTCACCCGACCCGCCGCCCCGCCGCCGCGCTCGGCCACCCACCTCCAGCCGACGCCGCCGCTCCTCCGCCTGAGTCGCCGCCGGCGATCCCACCGCCGGCCGAGCTCCGGTAACGCGATTTCGCCCTATTTTCTCCTATTTTGTGTATTTTTCGACGATCCGTGTGTTTAACGAACCCCTAAACCAAATTAAATTCGATTTCTATCTATTATACCCCTAACCCCCCATACGTTTTGAATATTACACGCTAATATCTCTATTTGATGCGCAGGTTATATTGGGGAGCTTAGGGGAGCCCAGGGGAGCTTCCGGGGAGCGATTTTGGCTTCGTGGAGGCGTCGTCTTCGCACGCATTCACTTCTTTGCTCTCGCGGCGTGTCACGGTATACTCGTTCCATTTATTTTTGCACGCCGTATTTTTACTACTTTTGGTTAGCACCCAGGGCCCACATGCCGCCCCGGACACGGCCACGGTCGAGGAGAGCTTCCACCAAGCGGAAGCGGCCGGATGAGCCCGGCCCCTCCCACGAGGTGGAGAACTCTCCTCCGCCTACACCACCATACCCCGTTCACCCCGCACACCCCGCACAGCCTGCAGAGCCCGTTCACCCCGCTCATCCACTCCCTGCCAACCCACTACCACCACCGGCTCCACTTGTCGGGCCGCTGGGGATTACGTTCCGGGACGATGCACACAGCGTCGTTTTTGAGCGCATTTCCCAGCGCTCGATTGTACCCTCCAGGTTCGCACACCTTGTAGACCTAGGACGCCTGGGGGTACTCGAGGGGATGCTCACGTTGTACGACAACGTGGGTTGGCGCGATTTTTTCCAAGTGTCGGCGGACACCTTCATCCGTCCGACGCTTGAGGTGCTTAGTTCCATTGCCCGGACCGACGAGGAATGCTCGTTTAGGTTCATGGACCGATTGTGCCAGGTCACTCTCGGTATGATGAGAGCATTCTTTTCGTGGCCCGATGTCCCCGAGGCCGACCGTGGTTACGCCCCCACTCACATTCCCCCACCTTCCTTCGATTCCCACGCTTTCTGGGCCCGGATCACGGGTTTACCAGTTGCCTTTGACCCTAGTAGGGCCAAGGCCTCGGCCATCGTCCACCCCTGCCTCCGCATAGCTCAGCGCCTTATGGCGACTACCTTTTTGGCAAGGTATGAGCCTGGGACGATGTCCACGTCGGAGCTTTATATGCTCTATGCGATGATGCGTCCCAGAGCTCTAGCTAGGGAGAGTGACGAGTTGGTCCCTGCCGTCGTGATTGATATCGTGAGCTGGTTTTTGGACCGCATCATCGTATCGGTGGGCGCTCGCTCACCGATATGTTGCGGCGGTCTGATCACCCTGCTCGCCCTGATGACCGGCGAGGACCTTCCGGCTGACCTGCGACGAGCCCCGAGCCCCACTTCACTGTCCATAGACGTCATGGCCCGGATGAAGATGCTTCGTCCGCACGGCCAGCGGCACTGGGTTTGGTTGCACGGTCCCTACGGTGCTGATTACATGATCCTTCCGAGCCCAGCTCAGACACAGATAGCACCAGTGTAACGACTGCTTTTCATGAATCTGGATTTAATATAATATAATATGTATTTTGGTGGATTTTCTCCTCTTGTGTGGTTTTCGTCTCCATAGATTTCATTTTCGATCGATTCGTCGTATTTTCTCGTTTCTTCCTTAGGATTGTCGATTTCGAAGTATATCACTCGTGACGGACTTCATAACGGTCGTATCTAACTGTTAGATCAAGCCTAGGAGTCTTAGGAATCGATCCCGGGGCCCCGCGCTCCGTATCGGTACTTTTGGTGCTCATTAGCCGGTGTAAGAAGGGCCACCGACCGACTAGATGACGATCCAGTCGGTCGGCAATCCTTCTTGGACCGACTAGTTAGCTTTCTAAATTTCTCAGGAGTTACTGTTTATCGTTAGTCGGTCTAAGAACGTTGGTTGACCGACTAGGTTGCAAACTAGTCGGTCAGCAATGCTTCTTGAACCGACTAACTCATCATCTTATTTTTGTATCAGCTACTGTTTACTCTTAGTCGGTCTAAGAACGTTCATCGACCGACTAGATGCTAAACTAGTCGGTCAGTACTTGTTCATGGACCGACTAACTCTAGAATCCTATTTTCGTTCAGGAGTTACTGTTTGCACTTAGTCGGTCTGCGTTGGTCGACCGACCGACTAGTTGCCAAACTAGTCGGTCAGTGGTTGCTCTTTGACCGACTAACCAGTGTTAAAACCCTAATTTCTGGGCAGCCGCCAGCTCAACCTATTTATACCCAACCCAAACGACTTCTTCTTCTCCAACACGACCCAAAACCCTAAAATCCTCCCCCTTCAGCCCCTCCAAGCTCCATTTCTCCATTCCAAGCCCTAGAATCATCATCCAATCCAACCATTCACTCCATCCACCTCTCATCTTCCCCAAAATCTCACCCAAACCCATCAAAATCCCCAAGTCCCCCAAAACCCTAGTTTCCCCAAACTTCTCCATTTGCTTCCAGATCTGATCCTAGGGTTCCTCGGAGTGTTTCTTCCGTCTCCTCTTGGTAAGAAATCGTTCTACCGTTGTTTTCATAACTTATTGATAATTTTGGTGAAACCCTAATTAATTTCATGTGTTTGATGTTTGTCTCCCCCAAAACAGCGATTTCCCCCGTAGATAGCATCCGTGTGACGAAGTGATCGTCAATCCCCGGTGCTAGGCAAGTGAAACTTGCCACCTAGGGTTTAGGCCATGTTTTAGGCCAATTGCTTAATGTAGGCGTAAAAGAGACTAGGCGACGAAATGATACTCGCCTAGGCGCAAATTGGGGAACTAGCTTGACAACGAAGCTAGTTCCGACTTTTAGCATGTTGCACAATTACCATGTCATGTTTACTTTCAATTAACGGTACGCGAATAAGTTCATGTCATTGCATCTTGCCTGTCACGTTTGAATTCAATTAACGGTACGCAATTATCTGTTCCTAGCATTGCATTTTGATTGTCGTCGTGATTGTGTAGCACACGCTACAATGCTATTATTTTCCTGGCTCGTGTTCCAGAAGCGAGCCCTGTAGTTGGAAACCCCAACGCTCGACACACATGGGTGGGGTAAGAGATAAGCGGACTGAGCCGAGTGGCCTGATCCGCCACTCCGGCCAGCAGGTGAAATCTCTAGTGTTCAAGTGATTAATAGTGATAGAGATAAGCGGACTGAGCCACGAGCTGGCCAGCAGGTGGACTCTCTATGCACTAAGTGATAAACATTGATAAATGATTAATAGTGATAGAGATAAGCGGACTGAGCCACGAGCTGGCCAGCAGGTGGACTCTCTATGCACTAAGTGATAAACAGTGATAAATGAATAATAGTGATAGAGATAAGCGGACTGAGCCACGAGCTGGCCAGCAGGTGGACTCTCTATGCACTAAGTGATAAACAGTGATAAATGAATAATAGTGATAGAGATAAGCGGACTGAGCCACGAGCTGGCCAGCAGGTGGACTCTCTATGCACTAAGTGATAAGTGATAAGTGATAAGTGATAAGTGTTAAGTGATAAGTGTTAAGTGATAAGTGTTAAATGATAAGTGATTAGTGATTTGGTAGCTTTTGCTACATTGTGCATGCTTGCCTCTCTTTTAAACTGTTGCATCATACTTAACTGCCATGTCATGCATACTAAACTGCTAGGTTGCTAGTTGCCTACTTTCAGTTTCCTTGCCCAAGTCTTTTAGACTTGCTGACATGTGCCCCTTTATTGTTTTGGGTGACACATGTTAGATCCTGAGCCCGAGTACCTTGTTGAGGACGAGGTGTTTGCTGACGCCGAGCCCGAGCTTGTGTTTGACAGGGAGTACGTGGACACTGGGGACCAGTCCTAGTGTCTTCGTTGTGCTTTACCTTGTTTAGACAGTTGTTTTGTTATCGGTGCGTAGCACCTATACTTTGTTATGTCGCTGCTTTTTGTTGGCCTTGTTCTGGGCCTTTAGACTCTTTTCTTTTAGCCTGGTGGCTTTTCTGGATGTTGGACTTATTTTTGATGTTGGACAATTTGTGAGATGTGGAATTTTATTTCAGTCTCGCCTTGTGTTATTATTGTTATTCTGTTGTGGTTATAGGGACCTGTTTATGTATTGAGGACGCTTATCGGGTTTGGGGCTTCACAGCTCCACTCCCGTGCGGACCTTTTCACGTCTCGCCTCCATTTTAGGGAAGCGGGTCCTGACAACCAGCACAGGTGGACTGGCTTCCGGTGATGTATCTCCTGATCCCCGCCGCCTACGTGCTTGAGGCCGAGGAGGCCGAGCAAGCTGAGCAGGCCCACGCTGCACACGCTACGTCCGTTGACCCCGTGGCCCCTCAGCCTATCCTTGATATTTCTGCTGCTCCCGCCACCACTGTCCACACTTCTGACGGTGTCGGGAGTACACTTGCTGAGACCGCCTCCACTACCACCACTCCCACCACAGCTGGCCCTCTGTCCGTTGAGCCCCTTTGCTCTGCACTACCTGAGCGCCCACTTACTTTTGTTGAGACCGGAGAGCCTTCTTTCGCTACGGTCGTGGAGACCATGGCCAGTATGATCTCCGCTGGGATTTCACCTTTTGGACCCCACACTGCCTCCCCAGCGGTTGTCACCTCTGTCTCCACCGCAGCCGTACTATCTGAGAGTGTCGTGACGTTTGTTCTCACGTCTGTGTCACCGACCTCTCTTGCCGCCTCGTCGCCACTTTTATACTCCACTTCCGCTGCTGCTGCTTCCACCTCACACCAGCCTGCGCCCCAGCCTCGCACTGAGGCTAGGCCCCCACTTGTGAGTACAACACCCTTCCTCCACATGCCTGCTGAGCCCATCCACTACACCACCCGAGTTCGCCAGCCCCGTCCTGCACAGCACAGACAGGTGCGTCCCTCTGCACCACCTCCCCCCGACACTGTACTTCAGAGCATTCGTGCTCTTGAGGGGGCGGTGAGTGGCCTCAGAGGTGACCTCAAGACCATGTCTGCCACCGTCACAGCTATGGCCAGCCGCTTCGACCTACTTCCGGGCATTCACTATTGCATCACTCAGATTCTCGATCGGCTTCCTCTCGCACCCACACCCACCCAGCAGGTACCCACACCCACCCCTACACACACCCAGCCTGCTTCTACACCCATACCCACACCCACCCAGCAGACTGTTCACCAGCACCCACCACCTCCACCTCCGCCTCAGGACGGAGACGGCGCAGCACCACCCTCTTAGGCACCCTTGATGCCATTGATCTTTTTTGCCGTCTTGCTGCCCGTCTCTGCTTGGTCCTGACGATTTTTGCCCCCCCCCTCCCTCACTGTTTTTGGGTCCACATTTTGATCATATCTTTCTATATCATTTTTGGGAGAAAGGGAGAGATTTTTGGTGTCACACTCTTATATCTGATTCACTCTTATATCTGCATGCATCATGTCCGCATCATATTTTCATTTTGTTATTTTTATTTCTTTTTCATCATGCATGCATCCTCACCTGCCCCACACATTACACGTCTCTCGGTGTGCCACACTTCGCACATTGAGGACACTGTGCACTTTAGCTTGGGGGAGTGAGTTCTCACGTTCTTTTCGATTTACCACCTTTATTTTTAGTTTTTTCACGCCATTTTCCGCATTTGCAGTCATTTTCATCACTTTTTCTTTTTTTTACCATGCATCACGTTTTTCTTATTTTCTTCGTGTGCTGCATTCTAAATAGTTTTATTTTTCCCTCTTTATCTTTATTTCTTTCATATCATGCTAGAGATGACTTTTCTGTGATGATGATGACGTGGAGTTAGTTTTCTCTATATGCATGCTATATTTGTCATGTCTTAGCTTTTATTTCTGACATCATATGCTGTGATTTGCCTTGCATTTAGAGATAGTAACCCACACTTTTTCCGCATGAAAATGGATGAAATTTTATTATTACCTGAGTCTGAATATTCATATGTATGCTATCGCAGAAAACACACCAAGATTCACGCATTGGATGCTTATATCTGGAGTACCGTTTTCTTTTCCTATATCACCTCTATTTGCATGATTTGTACACTTCACTTCAGGATGATTGAATGATGTTAGCTATGATAAATCTGGATTAGTTTGTTTTTTTGTGATCGAAACCGAGTAGATTAAATTACCCTGCTGAAGTTGTCATGCACGTCCTATAGAGTGAACTGAGAGACATATTTATTTCTTTCTCCACATATCTTGAACATTAATTCTCTATTTTAAAATCATTGGTGAATCTCCCCTTAGCGACTCTAGTATTTGGCATTTCCCCCGTTATTAATATCATAGCTCCAAACTTTCCAAAACAAAAAAAAAGAAAAAAAGAACATTCTTGTATATCCTTCTCTCTTTTTGATTTGGGATCATTTGTGTATATATGCTATAAAAAAGGAAAGAAGAAAAGAAAAGAAAAAGAAAAGAGAAAAGAATCTCAATAAACGATCCCATCTCATACACTCTCTATTTCTTCCCTTTTTTTATTTTTATTTTTATTTTCTTTTACATTTGGAGCTTCAAAAGAAATGGGGAATGTAAATACAGTTTTGTATATGCCACCACGCTTATAGATAAGCTTGGGGGAGAGAATCCAATGATGTGTGAGAGAGTGACTACTTGACGGTGCATGACAACCTAGGCTAAGTAATATTCTATACTCGGTCAGATTGTTTTAGCTTCACGAAATCCAGAAATCTATGCCTAGCACTCATTTCATGAAATCCACACTTTTCTATTCTTTCTATTCTATTGCGTGATATTCTTATACTCCTCATAGAAAGCATTCAATTGAAAAGTGTGTGATCTGCGATATTGTATACCGCTTTAAATGATTCAGACGATGCTAATCTTAGAATTATTTCGTTCTTCATGCTATATCAGTATTCTTGGGTTTTCTATTTCTATTTGCACCATTATACTATGATATCGAAATAAAAGTCTTTGACATGTGTTTTACATTCGGTGCATGCTATATGAGTAAGCAAACCCCATGTCCTGAGAAAAATGATCTAGCAACTTCCCTCTTCGCTTTCTTCTTTCTTCTTCATTTTTCGTTTTCCGCTTTTCCATCGTTTTCATTTTCTGAATCCACCGGGTTCGCCTTTTACTTATCTTCCTCGAGGACGAGTAAAAGGTAAGCTTGGGGGATTTTGATCACTCCGTATTTTACACCTTTTTTCCCGCATGTTGCATGCCATTTAGATCGCTCAAATCATGTTTTTCACGATTTATCGACGATATTGCGATACTTTTCACGATTTGTTGTTTTTGTCGTATTTCAGGAGATTTGGAGCGATTTGGAGTGATCCCGAGATACACCTACTCCGGAGTGTCACCGACGACTTCCCCGAGGGGTATTTTGCTATTGGAGAGGAGCGGAAGAAGAAAGAACGTCGTAGGAGCGACGAGGAGGCAAAAACACTCAGAATGGGCATTTTCAGTGTCTCACTCGGCCGAGTTAAGGAGTCACTCGGCCGACCAGCGAGACCCCGCTCGGCCGGTCAGATCGGACATGCTCCAAGTGTGCACTCGGCCGAGCATCAGAAGCCGCCTCGGCCGAGTGACGTATCCCGTCCGCCCGAGTGGCGCTCAGACGACGCCCCTCAAAAAGAGCCAACTTACTATTTTTTCGTCAGTCTGAGCAGCAGAAGCCCGACTCGGCCGAGTGGCAATTGCCGACCGCCCGAGTGAAGATAAGCCCATCGGCCGAGTGACGACAACTCACTCGGCTGAGTGACGCCCGAAGTGAAGACCCCCAAGACCCCGGACTTACTGGAAATTCTCAGGGTCTCTCACTCGGCCGAGCGACTTTTGTCACTCGGCCGACTGAGCAGCGCTGCCTGTAGCGGAAATCACGATTTTGGAGCTACGCGGGGGCAGTTTGGTCACGAATTTTTGGGCAGTTTTGGGGGGTATTTAACCCCTGATTCTAACCTAGTTTAGGGAGCTTTTTGATTGCTTTTGGCAGCCTTTTTAGATTAGACTTTTTAGAGTTTTATTCTGGTGATTAGAGAGGAGAGAAAAGTTTTATTTTGTTGGATTCTTGGAAAGCTACATTGGTTTGTCTTCCTCTCTATTAAAAATCCTATTTTTATTGTTATTTTGATTATTGCTATGAATTCTATTGCTATTTCAATTGATTATTCTTTCATTAGCAATATGATTTGTGAGTAGTATTAACGTCTTAGGGCGTGGGGATGAACCCTACGAGCCCAATTTCCGATTTGTGATGATTTGGTAGAACTATTGCTAGAATTGCTATTAGGGTTAGTTTGGGATCGATATATTACGGATAGCTAGGTGTTCATATCGATTGGGATTTGCAAGAGATTGGATCCCAATTCGACAGGAAACCCTAGAAATCTGAATTGAGTTGAAATTGAGTTTTCGAAGTATCGGTTTGCAAGAGATTGGGCCGATACTAGGATCCTCGGTTGCAATTCTATACCGATACCCGTTTGCAAGAGATTGGACGGGTAGGAACTATCCCAACCTAGGTCGTAGCCCGAGTTTGCACGAGAGTGGGCTCGGGATGCGATTGAACAATGACATTGATCCTAATGCTAGCTTGCCTAGGCTAGGGTTTGCAAGAGATTGGGCCCGAACCTAGGTTTGCTATAGACCGACAACAGCGCGAGAGCGTGAGCTAGGTTTTACATTCAGTTGTAACTAGTTCACTTGAAATACTACCCTAGCAATTATGATACCGATGAATCACCTTGACGAGATACGGTGAGTAGCTGGGATTCCCTATTCCCTAGGCGTCTTTATTTGATTTTATATCTCTTTACATTATTTGACAATTGTGACAACATTGCCGAAAGGCAAATTCCTACTTTTCTGTCCCCATAGCCAGGTTGTTCGGAGAAGGCACTGTCATACGTCCTCCCTGTGTTCGATACCCACTCGCCGCTACACCGTGCGCTTGCGGTAAAACTACACGGTCGCTCTTTAGGGTGTACACCCGGGCGCGATCATATCTGCAGATACATTTAACATGGAGGATGATCATTGACCCATAAAGGTAATGCAGAAGCTACATATCTTCAGTCTAGTGTACGCTGCAGGTGTTGTACTGTATCTGGCTAACAGATTTACTGTCAACACTCTCTAGAGACGCATGCAGTTGACCAGAAAAGGAGTGTACCAAAAACACTCAAGTAAGGCACTTCGGGACCTAGGATATCATTCCCCTCTTCCATCAAACCGAAGGGGTCTTAATGTGCATCCATACAACCAGTATTTGTATTTAGTGGATTGCAATTATCCATGTTTCTTCATCAACTTCGGGTGTATGAAGTTTAATGTCTCATGTTTTTCATCTTAGGGATAATAATTTCATCTTCTGGATGATAATTAATCTTCTGGATAATGTTTTCATCTTCTAGATGATTATTCATCTTCTGGATTACCATTCATCTTCTGGATGACCATTCATCTTCTGGATGACCATTCATCTTCTGGATGATTATTCATTTTCTGGATGATGCTTTCATCTTCTGGATGATAATTCTATAAGCCAAGATTTTTGCCTAGGTCTTACATATCATATTTAATTGTTAGGCTTAAACAGATATTTTGGTTTTCTCTTCAAGAGATCAAATGAGATTTGAGTCATTTGCAAATATAATCTCAAATCATTTTCTTTGCTCTTTTTAAATATGCAGAAGCAACCTTAGTAGGAGTCCTTGTTTAATGTAAGGAACTCTCTTGGTTGTAATTTATTTATTTCATTAAATTGCTCAAAGTCTATTTAGGCCAGTGAGGAAATTAGGAATAAATCCATAAGATTATGCTGTCACAACATCCATAGTAGCAAAAAACCAATTTTTCCTTTGCCAATCGTAGGAATTTCGTAAACATAACCAGGGAGCCTGATGCATCAGTTTTATAGTTTTGTAAGTGAGTCAAGCTCATCTTACTTGATTACTTCCTGGTTTCAGCGAAATAAACCTCTAAGCTATAGCGTATTGCTTATTGCATATGTAACGGCCTGTTTTTATCGTGCACGTATTTCCGTATTTAAATGATTTCAAACGATTTCAAAATTTGAGTAAATGATTTTTTATCTATTTTATTTTTTTCTCTCAAATCTGAAAATGGACCTTGTATTCATGATCCTCGCGACGATACGAACTCATAGTATTTTTTCGTAATTTTCCGGACATGTTACATTTTGGGGCGCAAAATCGTAATTTCGTATGTTTAATTATTTTTAACTATTTACGATTTTACTAATTAACCTATTAGCTATCCTAATTACCTGCCTAGCTACCCGATTAGCAACCCCAAAGAAAAATGTGGATGCACGTTTAAATTTTTCTCTCAACCTTAGTCAAATTTACATTAATATGGTGCATTGTATCTAATTATTAAGTTTATTATTTAAACTCACCTCATCCCCTTCCCCTACCTATACCAACCCATCGGTAGCTTCATCTAAAATGTGGAAACACGTTTTAGTTTTTCCTCAACCAAATTCATCCCCCTCCTTTAGTCAAAGATTAACTCACACGAACCCAATTTATTATAATATATTAGTTTAATATAATCTTAACATTATAAATCCCTCCACTAACCCTTCATCCCTCACACACACAACAAATTCCCTAAAACCATCCCCGACTCTCAGCTCGAATCCATGCAAAACACTCACGCACCCCTCCTCCTCCTCTGATGTCCATCTCCCCGTGCCTCCCTCCGGCGATGCTTCGACGTCGCCAGCTTCCCCCGCCGTCACCAAGGGCAACGCCGCCTTTTGAGCCGCCGTAACCACGGTGAAACCCCCACAGCGTTGCCAGATACCCACCCTTGCCTCCCTCCTCTCCCCTGCTCACGCCACTGACAACTCCCTTGAGCTCAAATGCCGTCGGTGATTGTTTCACACCGCCACTACCTGCATCTCCACGTCGACGATGCGGCAGCCAACAGCCCCCATCACCGGCACCGTCGGCAACACTCAGCAGCCCTCGAGAGCTGTCGCGAAGTACCAAGCTTTGTAACAACCCACCATGCCTCTGTTACGCCCCTCTCCACTGTCGGAGCTCCGTCCACACATCCCCATGTCCTCGAGCTGCTGACGTGCGTTTATATTTCATATATTTACGCGCGTTTTCTTCCGCGTTTTTCCGTATTTATCACCGTCTTTTATTTGTTTTCTCTTGTTTTCTTGTATTTTCTTGTTTTCTTTCACTTTTCCGTATTTTCCGTGTTTTGCAGGAGTTTGCTGGCATTTGGGACGTAAAACGATGATATCATGTGTCCCGGAGCAATGGGAGGAGTCACGCGTGATCCAGGGGGTCAAACGACGAAGATTGCATCTTTCAGCCCCTCACCCGGTCGGTTGGTCATCTCCAACCGATCGGGTGATGCACGCGTGCATCACCCGGACGTAGCTTGGAGCTCACGAGAAGTCGCCCGGTCGGTTCAGTGACCGGGTCAAAAGCTCAAAGTCTCTGGAAATTCGAAGTTGATTTCCAACCGATCGGGTGACCTTCACCTGATCGGTTCACCTGTAGCTGAATTTCAACAGCCAAGACTCGGAGCTCCAACCGATCCCCTCACCCGGTCCGCCCCAAGATCCAACCGGTCGGCACCAAGATCCAACCGACCGCACCAAGTTCCAACCGACCGGTTCATACTGACCGGGTGAAACCCCCGCATTGCGCTGTGATTTTGTGAAGCGGCTCACCCGACCGGTTGACTTGTCAACCGATCGGGTGATGTCGTTTTCTATAAATAGAACCCTAGGTTTCCCAGATTCGGGAGTTGGTTATTTTTTACTGTTTTCTTCATTTTGTGACGGCTGTAATTTCCCAGTTTTTGTAAGTTTTCGGATCTTTGTAAAACTTTAGTATTATCTTAATTGCTTTACTACCTCCGCATTCCTATTGTCTGATTATGATTTTAACGGTTCATTTTCGTTTAGATCGCTTTTTAATGAATATTTGTGAGTAGTTCCCAAATCTGGGATTTTGACGAAAACCCCTTAGGGGGCTCTTCCCGATGCATCCATAGGGTTAGGAAATCGATGGGGATTAGGAATCTAACGGTTACGCGGGGTGTTTTATTGTCATCGGCGGGAAAAAGACCGCCTTTGACCGTTGGGCCAAGGGGGAATAAACTTGGCGATTGACTCCCTAGCCATAGCTCACGCCCTTAGCGTAGACGCCGAATCCTAGCGCGCGGGAGTGGCAGGATGAGACGTTGGGAGTTATCGTTGCGAGCTTCGTGCTCCCGGAGTCGATCGGTGTTAATGGACACGGGAGTGCCCACTGATCGAACCCGGGAAGTCCGGCGTATCATCTGTAGGATCATGTCAAAACAGCGTTGTTAGGATCGATAAATGAAGTTGAGACTTACGCTTGCGTATGCGACACGGTAATCTCGGAACTTCACCCTCGGATTCGTCACAACGGTCGATACTTCGTCACGGAGGATCGAAGCAGAGTTTCACCGCCGAAATCTCTAACTAGAAGAGGATTTTAATGGAAGGGAGAAGAAGAACATAAGATGCCTTATGCAAACTTATGGCATGGAAAGTGTGAATGAATGCCTTACCCTTGGGTCCTATTTATAGGCTTTAGGGGTGGTTATTGTAGGAAATAACCAATTATAAGCTTATTAGCCTATATTAGCACATTCATTTATCTTCTTCTTTATCCACTTATCAAGTGCCATTTTGCACTTATAAAGTGGCTTTTTCCACTTATCGAGTGGCTTTTTCCACTTATCGAGTGGTCCTTTTCACACGAGAAAAGGTTTCCTTCGCGCACGCCTTCGTGCACGCGACATCTGAGGTCCGTATACCCTCATACATCCCCCCATGGGTGTATTTATGTCGTCCATATCCAACATCTCCCACTCACACTTGAGGGGATTGTAAGGAAACTTATTTTCCTCTAACTCTTCTGTTTATCATACCGAGAAATAGGCCGTGTGACCGTCATGTGCATAGAGTCCGCTGTTGTGCACTTGTTAGAGATACACAACACTCCTCGAGGTGCAAAGTTGAGTAGATCAACGCATGCTTTACCCTAGATTATTTCTTCACATTTCTTATACTTTATATTCAACAATTGAATCCCATCTGGATTGCAATTGGCTGGCCAGCTTTGAATCTTTAAAGTCCAAATGTGAATGCGAAATTAATCTTCCTCTTCTTGCGATCCTTTCGATCTTGACTTGACTTGATTTTCTAACATGCCCCGCCGGACCGAATTAACCATAGTCCATAAGTAACATGCTAAGATAGCAATCACCCGGTCAAATCTAAAGGAACCAATTAGAGTCCATAAGGGTAATGAATTAAGACCCATGTGGTCTTTGGGTCTCACATAATAGTAAACTTATTTACTATTCTAACCCAATGGTCAAAAAATGCATACGTAGTATGAATACGTATTACAACATCGCTCCTTTCCCAGGGAGTGTATGTATCAATGATGTGTAGTATCCTGCCAAAACAGAGTTAGGATCGATAAATGAAGTTGAGACTTACGCTTGCGTATGCAGCACGGTAGTCTACGAACTTCGCCTTCGGATTCGCCACGACGGATCGAGTCTTCTCACGAACGGAGTAAGGCTACTAAATCCACAATCTAAATCTCTACTTTTAGATTAAGAACTTGGATAAAGGGAGATGAAGTATTTCGGCAGAGCTTCGCTAGAATGAAGATGCATGCATGAATGCCATGCAAAAGTGTAAGGAAAATGGTTAACCCTTGGGTCTTATTTATAGCCCCCAAGGTAGTTATTTTAGGGTAAATTGTTCCTTTGGAACAATTTAACTAAGGTGTACCATCGTACATGGCATATTATAAGCTTAAGTTGTACCATATGCATGGTACAATATAAGCTTAAGATATTACCCCTTTATTAGCCATATGTCGCATGCACTTATGCACATATAATGCGACTTTCCCATCAATCTAGAGATCCTCTCCGAAAGGGAACATATTCCCTTTGCGCACGACTTCGTGTACGCGACGTTCGAGGTCCGTATTCCCTCGTACATCCCCCACAAGGGTGTACTAACGTCTTCCATATCCAACATCTCCCACTCACACTTGAGGGGATTGTAAGAGAACGTCTTTCTCTTAGTTCTTTCATCTATCATACCGAGAAATAGACCGTGCGACCGTCATGCACGTAGAGTCTGTTGTTGTGCACTTGTTAGAGATACACAACGAACTTGAAGGTGCAAAGTTGAGTAGTTCAACGCATGCTTTACCCTAGATTATTTCTTCACATTTCTTATACTTTATATTCAACAATTGAATCCCATCTGGATTACAATTGGCTGGCCAGCTTTGAATCATTAAAGTCCAAATGCGAATATGAAATTAATCTTCCTCTTCTTGCGAACCTTCTGATCTTGACTTAATTCGCTTTTCTAACGTGCCCCGCCGAGCCGAATTATCATAGCTCTTTAGCAACACGCTAAGATAGCGATCATCTCGTCAAATCTAAAAGGAACCAATTGGAGTCCTTGAGGGTAAGAGTTAAGACCCGTATGGCCTTTGAGTCTCACATAATAGCAAACACTATTGCTACTAACTCAGTGGTCGAAATGCATACGTGGTATGCACACGTATTACAACATCACTCCTTTCCCAGGGAGAGTATGTCTTAATGATGTTGTACGGATGAAAAGATCAGACACCACAGTGCCTATCTTTTTGAGTCCCCTTACTACTCGTGAAATATTCACGGACTCTCATCCTGCATAAGACAGATAGGATTTAAAAATCCTATGAGATCTCTTTCAAATATCCTTGTGATACAGATCTCAGATCTTTTGTAAGCATCCATATGATGCAGATCTTTCATTCGACTATCTTGTTTAAGTCATGACTCTAAATCATTCGTCTAATGATTTTGACTTTAAACTAGTCTCATCTCTATCTTATCCATCTGATAAGATAAGGCGGTTGCTCATGTGAGAGAGCCAACCTTAATCTGTCCGACATACACACAATTCAGCTGAGATTTCAAAAATGTACACAAACATTTCTTAAGAAATTCATATGCAATGTTGGAAAAAGAACTTATTCTTTTATTAATTTTGATCATTTACAGACATGGGAATTTACATTGGTACAACTCAGCTCTTACGCAATCCTTGAGATGATAAGTGTTTGTAAAACACATCTCTGGGGATCACCTTCGTAAGCGGATCCGCTATCATCTCATGCGTAGATATGTACCTTATGTCAACCTTCTTGGTCTTATCATATTCTTTTGCAAATTTGTAGCGGATATCTATGTGTTTGGTCTTACAATGGAATTTCGGATCTTTGACATAGGCTATAGATGCTTGACTGTCGCTGTGTATAGGTACAGCACCTGAGTCACTTGCATTAATTAGCCTGTCTAAGAACTTCCTAAGCCAAATAGCCTCTTGGACTGCCATGCTAAATGCTACAAACTCGGCTTCCATGGTTGAAAGTGCGATGCAGGATTGTTTCTTGCTACTCCAGGATATTGCACCAGATCCGAGTAGAAAAACATATCCTGAGGTCGATCGTCGCTCATCGAGATCACCCGCCCAATCAGCATCAGTGTAGCCTTCGAGCCTCAAGGCATCTCCTTGATAGCATAAAGCAAAGTCTGCAGTTCCTTTGAGATACCGCATTATCCTCTTAACCGTTTTCCAGTGTACTTGCCCTGGGTTGGATTGGTAACGACTTACCATTCCAACGGCAAAACAGATGTCCGGTCTTGTACACATCATAGCGTACATTAGACTACCAACTGCACTGGAATATGGAACTTTTTCCATAATCTCCTTCTCTTTTTGGTTCTTCGGACATGATTTCAGACATAAATTGTCGCACTTGCTTATTGGAGTATCAATGGACTTGCAGTCCTGCATATTAAAACGTTCTAAAACCTTCTTTATATAAGTCTCCTGTGAAAGAGAAAGAAGTTTCTTCGAACGATTCCTTGAAATCTTAACTTCAAGGATATATGCGGCTTCTCCCATGTCTTTCATCTCAAAAACTGATGAAAGCCAAGCCTTGATATCCATCACAAAGCCCTTGTCATTTCCGGCTATTAAAATGTCATCTACATATAGAGACATAATAACATACTTGTTCTTATTCCTCTTGATATATACACAGTTATCTTCATCAAGCATGGAAAATCCATTTGATAAGACAACCTCTTGAAATCGTATATACCACTGCCTCGAGGATTGTTTAAGACCATATATGGATTTAAGAAGTTTACAAACCTTATGTTCGTTTCCTTCTTTTACAAACCCTGTTGGTTGTTCCATATAAATCTCCTCGTCCAATTCTCCATTGAGAAAGGCAGTCTTTACATCCATTTGATGTAATTCGAGGTCTAAGCAAGCTACCATTGCCAGAATCAGGCGAATTGAGGTAAAACGAACAACAGGTGAGAAGGTCTCTTCATAGTCTATCCCTTCCTGTTGCGTAAAACCTTTCGCGACAAGGCGAGCTTTATATCTGTCAATAGAGCCATCAGCCTTATGCTTGATCTTGAGAACCCATTTGTTCCCAATAGCTCTACGTCCTCTGGGTAAGTCAACTAAGTCCCAGACTTGGTTAACTTTCATGGATTCTAACTCCTCTTGCATCGCTTCCATCCATTTGTCTTAGCAGGGCAAGATACGGCCTGTTTGAAAGTAGCAGGCTCGTCATCTTCTTGTAGTAAAGTCATAAAGGTTTGCGGAAATTCATCCTCAAATCTTAGAGGAGCCAACCTTGTATGACTACTACGTCTTATTTGAGATTCTTCAAGTCCTTGTTGACTTGAATTTAGATCAATTCTAATATCACTCCCACTTGGAATGTCGTTAGAATTGCTCCCACTTGGATCATTATTCCCGTATGGAATAGGATAATCGTCATTCGTATAATCCATTGGTGAAGGTTGAAACGTATTTTCATTTTCACCAAGAATTCTCCCACTCGAATGAGGTAATCCTTCTTGATCATAAATCTCAAATAGAGATAAGTCCTGACTTATCTCGCCCTGTCTTGGAAACTCATTTTCCAAGAAAGTGACATCCCTCGACTCAAACTCAATTAGCCCACCATTGTCTTCCTCACTAACAAAAACATAACCTTTGGAGTTTTCTGCGTATCGTATAAAGATACATTTCCTTCCCCTTGGCCCAAGTTTGTCATACTTATGGGAGGAAATATGTGCGTAGGATGCACAACCCCAAGGTTTCAAAATGTTTAAGTCAGGAGACCTTTGGTTCCACAACTCATAAGGAGTGGAGCTAACTGATTTCGAGGGTACGCGGTTTAAAATGAAAGTGGCCGTCAATAATGCATCACCCCAAAAGGTGATTGGCAAGTTAGCGTGCGCCATCATTGAACGGACCATTTCCATTAAAGTCATATTTCTCCTTTCTGCAACACCGTTTTGTTGAGGAGTATAAGGCATAGTTACCTGATGTACTATGCCTTTTTCATCACAAAGTTCCTTAAAACTTGTTGATTGATATTCACCGCCCCTATCGGTTCGCAAGACCTTAATCTTGCGATCTAATTGATTCTCCACTAAACTCATATAGTTTTTAAAGCAAGCCAATGCTTCACTTTTGTGGGATATCAAATAGATATGTCCGAATCGGGTGAAATCATCAATAAAAGTGATGAAATAGGACTTCCCGCGTCTTGTCTTGACATTCATCGGACCACATATGTCTGAATGGATAAGCTGTAATGGAACCTCGGCC
Source organism: Scilla litardierei (assembly GCA_030789695.1). Classification (NCBI taxonomy): domain Eukaryota; kingdom Viridiplantae; phylum Streptophyta; class Magnoliopsida; order Asparagales; family Asparagaceae; genus Scilla; species Scilla litardierei. Next base: position 97,573,942 of record CM061140.1, on the reverse strand, counting down.
CTTGTGCCGGTTCCAAACAGCTTGCGACAAGATTTCCCCACTAGGCAATGTTCGCAGGTCGACATTTCAACCTTTGAAACATTGGATAGAAGGCCACGTTTGGCAAGTCTATCCATACGCGTTGGTCCAATATGACCAAGCCTTGCGTGCCAACAAATCACATCAGACTCATAAGTCTTAGAATTTGCAATAAGGAAATTTTCATTACATGAGGAATCATACATTGTACTCATTACAATAAATCCTTTAAATACAAACCCAGTACCAATAAGAGTATTATTACAACTTAAGTCCACATTACAATCATGAAAAAACCAGTTATAGCCAAGACCCATTAACACGACCACAGAAATTATATTCCTTCGAATATCTGGAGCGAAGAGGACATCATGAAGTAGGAGAGTGTGGCCGTTGTCCAAGACTAGCTTGCAAGTCCCAACGACTTTCACTTCAACACGTGTGTTGTTTCTTACATAGATCCACTTCGTTCCTTGGGGTATCCGGTGATACTCCACGAAGGACCGTCTGTCCCTTGCTATGTGGTCGGTGGCACCTGAATCAATTATCCAAAATGGATTAGATTCCACAAGAAATATTGAACTAGAAACACATATGTAACTAGTATATTTACAAGTTACCTCGTCGCCTCCACTCGTACACGAACGAGCATAGTGACCGAGCTTGTTGCACTTAAAGCACTTGATCCTCTTCAAGTCTTTCTTCTTGTGCCATTTCTTGTGCCCACCCTTATGTTTGGGTTTCTTGGTGGACTCAGGTTGCTTATTACGTTCATTGGTAGACTTCGAATGATCTCTCCTTTTCTTTCCCCCGTGTGAGGAACTAGCAACCATGTGCACTTCTGCACTTGGCTTGGCAGCCGCAAGCCGCTCTTCCTCTAATTCGAGGTGCTTGGAAACATCGCTGAAGGTCTTGATGCTCTCATTGTGAGTGAGATGCATCTTCATTTGGTCCCACACATTTGGTAGGGAACGTATGACTGCTTGGATTTGTTGCTCATCAGTGAGCACATGACCTGCGTCCTTTAACTCCGAGATAAGGTTCGCCATATGTCGCAGATGTTTCCCCATGGAATGATCTGGATGTTTCTTATATGTATCGAACCTTATAGTTAAGGCGCGAAGTTTGGACACCGATGTGCCACCGAACTTCTCCTCTAGCTTGGACCATATGTCCATGGCTAGGTCATGTTCTCGGAAGATGCGCATTACGTCATCAGCCATACTACTTAATAACGTAATGCGCGCTATCTTGTTCTTCCGAGACCAAGCATCAAAAGCTTCCTTGTCTCGTCGGTGTTGGGCCGTAGTGCCCAACTCGGGTTCAATCATAACGTTCTTTAGAGTTTCGAGCACTTCTTGCTCCTCTAGAACGTATTGTATCTTTATGGACCAAAGTTTGTAATTATCACCGTTGAGTTTTTCACCTTTGTTTAACTCAGCGACGATATTCTTTGAAGCGGAAGACATTTTACTTTTAAAAAACTGCAAAAGACATAAAACCAAAGGTTTGATCAAAAAATTGCATTGAAAAATTCTTAAAATACAATTCCCATTTGAAGTGAAAGTAGAATATCTCATTTGGATGGTTCTAATTTCAACTCCCACTTGGAATGATATTTATAATTTGATAAGTTACTTTCGAAAAATATTGAAGATGTTACTCTAGAATCGAAAAGGTCACTATGTTTCCAATCACCATCTAGATTAACTTTCAATATTTCTCCCTCACTTTATCAAAAGTTAGTACTCTTATAGTACTTCGCAGCGGAAAAGCGTTTTTGAAAACGTATTTTTCAAAACGTATGAAAACGTATTTTTCAAAAAAAAAATTATATTTCAACTTAGTACCCTTATGATACTAGTGAAATATTCGACACTTCCTGACCATTTGTCGGGAATGAGTCGTAGCCGTGCCTAAGTCGGATCCCCCTTTTTTGGGGATTCTTCTGCAAATTATCGTCGCCGGCTCCCGTATGGATCCAGGCGTTTCCCCCCGTATGAGAGAATTTTGATGCAGACGACTGTTGTTTGGCCCCGTATGGGCTAGTTGGCACGTTCATGTTCAACCAAGGCCTTTTGCCGAATTGGTCTGAATCACTGCCGGCCAATGCCGATCAGTCCGGCCCCGGGCCAGACCCTGACCGCTGCCAGGGCCGACCGTGGCCCTGGCAGCGGCCAGGGCCGGCCATCGGCCAGGCCATGACCGAGGCCAGGGCTGGCCAGACCTTGGCCTTTGCCAGGGCCGGGGCTGGCCAGGCCCTGGCCTGAGGCCAGGGCGCTGCCCTGGCATCTGCCAGGGCGGCCAGGCCCTGGCCTGAGGCCAGGGCACCGCCCTGGCCTTTGCCAGGGCGGCCAGGCCCCTGGCCGGGGGGCCAGGGCCCCTGCCCTGGCCCCGGCCAGGGCGGCCAGGCCCTGGCCTGAGGCCAGGGCACCGCCCTGGCCTCTGCCAGGGTGGCCAGGCTCCTGGCCGGGGGGCCAGGGCCCCTGCCCTGGCCCCGGCCAGGGCGGCCAGGCCCTGGCCTGAGGCCAGGGCGCCGCCCTGGCCTCTGCCAGGGCGGCCAAGCTCCTGGCCGGGGGCCAGGGCCCCTGCCCTGGCCCCGGCCAGGGCGGCCAGGCCCTGGCCTCTGCCAGGGCGGCCAGGGCCTTCTGGCCCTGGCCGTGGCCGGCCATGGCCATGGCCATGGCATATTAGCCTTGACCGGCCATGGCCCTTTGGCCATGGCCGGTTTCCCCTTTCATGGGGTGGCCGCACACCCCCGCCGGAGGGGGTTGCCGCGGTGGTTATTGGCCGTAGCCAACCCTCTCCGCATGGGGAGAGGGGTGCATGGTCTTCATAACCCATTTGGCCATGGTGCACATGCACTAAAATTCATCTTCCCCGATGGGAATAACCACCACCTTCTTCTCCGGTGAAGCACCCGTTCGTCGAGGAAGTAGTTGTCCTCCAATGGCCGTGTGCCAAAAAATTGAACCCACTTCAAAAATTCGTAAACTACGCGCTCCACATGAAGAGAGCGCCCATTCCCTATGAATGGAGACTCAGCATCCATGAAGAGAGCGAGTTTGACGATATGAACGGTCGGTTCTTCCCGTCACGGAGAGTTCCTGCCATATCCGTAATGACAGAAGACCCTAACGTGAAAAGAACAACCGCTGTGTTCTCTCCGTCACGAAGCGTTCCTACCATATCCGTAATGGTAGGATACCCATCCGTGAAAAAGACAACAACTCGTTCATAGTTTCTCCGGGGCGAACCCGTATGGCTCTGATACCAATGTAGGATCCTGCCAAAACAGAGTTAGGACCGATAAATGAAGTTGAGACTTACGCTTGCGTATGCAGCACGGTAGTCTACGAACTTCGCCTTCGGATTCGCCACGACGGATCGAGTCTTCTCACGAACGGAGTAAGGCTACTAAATCCACAATCTAAATCTCTACTTTTAGATTAAGAACTTGGATAAAGGGAGAGGAAGTATTTCGGCAGAGCTTCGCTAGAATGAAGATGCATGCATGAATGCCATGCAAAAGTGTAAGGAAAATGGTTAACCCTTGGGTCTTATTTATAGCCCCCAAGGTAGTTATTTTAGGGTAAATTGTTCCTTTGGAACAATTTAACTAAGGTGTACCATCGTACATGGCATATTATAAGCTTAAGTTGTACCATATGCATGGTACAATATAAGCTTAAGATATTACCACTTTATTAGCCATATGTCGCATGCACTTATGCACATATAATGCGACTTTCCCATCAATCTAGAGATCCTCTCCGAAAGGGAACATATTCCCTTTGCGCACGACTTCGTGTACGCGACATTCGAGGTCCGTATTCCCTCGTACATCCCCCACAAGGGTGTACTAACGTCTTCCATATCCAACATGATGTTGTAAGGATGATGATCAGACACCACAATGTCTGACTTTGAGTCCCTTTTTCTACTCAAATAATCCTTTGGACTCACATCCCGCATTTAGACAGATAGGATTTCAAAATCCTCTTAGATCTTCTGTAAGCATCCATATGATGCAGATCTTTCATGCGACCATTTTGTTTAAGTCATGAATCTAAATCATCCGTCTGATGATTTTGAATTTAAACAGGTCTCATCTCTATTCTATCCGTCTGATAGAATAAGGTGGTTGCTCATGTGAGAGAGCCAACCTCAATCTCTCCGACATACTAGAAAGTATAGCTGAGATTTCAAAAATGTACACAAACATTTCTCAAGAAATTCATATGCAATGTTTGAAAAAGAACATATTCTTTTATTAAATTTGATCATTTACAAACATGTGAATTTACATTGGTACAACTCAGCTCTTACGCAATCCTTGGGATGATAAGTGTTTGTAAAACACATCTCTGGGGATCGCCTTCGTGAGCGGATCCGCTATCATCTCATGCGTAGATATGTACCTTATGTCCACCTTCTTGGTCTTATCATAGTCTTTTGCAAATTTGTAGCGGATATCAATGTGTTTGGTCTTACAATGAAATTTAGGATCTTTGACATAAGCTATAGATGCTTGACTGTCGTTGTGTATAGGTACATCACCTGAGTCACTTGCATCAATTAGCATGTCTAAGAATTTCCTAAGCCAAACAGCCTCTTGGACTGCCATGCTAAATGCTACAAACTCGGCTTCCATAGTTGAAAGTGCGATGCAGGATTGTTTCTTGCTACTCCAGGATATTGCACCAGATCCGAGTAGAAAAACATATCCTGAGGTCGATCGTCGCTCATCGAGATCACCCGCCTAATCAGCATCAGTGTAGCCTTCGAGCCTCAAGGCATCTCCTTGATAGCATAAAGCAAATTCTGCAGTTCCTTTGAGATACCGCATTATCCTCTTAACCTCTTTCCAGTGTACTTGCCCTGGGTTGGATTGGTAACGACTTACCATTCCAACGGCAAAACAGATGTCCGGTCTTGTACACATCATAGCGTACATAAGACTACCAACTGCACTGGAATATGGAACTTTTTCCATAATCTCTTTCTCCTTTTGGTTCTTAGGACATGATTTCAGACATAAATTATCGCTTTTTCTTATAGGAGTATCAATGGATTTGCATTCCTGCATATTAAATCGTTCTAGAACCTTCTTTATATAAGTCTCCTGTGAAAGAGAAAGAAGTTTCTTCGAACGATTCCTTGAAATCTTAACTCCAAGGATATATGCGGCTTCTCCCATGTCTTTCATCTCAAAAACTGATGAAAGCCAAGCCTTGATATCCATCACAAAGCCCTTGTCATTTCCGGCTATTAAAATGTCATCTACATATAGAGACATGATAACATACTTGTTTTTAATCCTCTTGATATATACGCAGTTATCTTCATCAAGCATGGTAAAACCATTTGATAAGACAACTTCTTGAAATCATATATACCATTGCCTCGAGGATTGTTTAAGACCATATATGGATTTAAGAAGTTTACAAACCTTATGTTCGTTTCCTTCTTTTACAAACCCTGTTGGTTGTTCCATATAGATCTCCTCGTCCAATTCTCCATTGAGAAAGGCAGTCTTTACATCCATTTGATGTAATTCGAGGTCTAAGCAAGCTACCATTGCCAGAATCAGGCGAATCGAGGTAAAACGAACAACAGGTGAGAAGGTCTCTTCGTAGTCTATCCCTTCCTGTTGCGTAAAACCTTTCGCGACAAGGCGAGCTTTATATCTGTCAATAGAGCCATCAGCCTTATGCTTGATCTTGAGAACCCATTTGTTCCCAATAGCTCTACGTCCTCTGGGTAAGTCAACTAAGTCCCAGACTTGGTTAACTTTCATGGATTCTAACTCCTCTTGCATCGCTTCCATCCATTTGTCTTTAGCAGGGCAAGATACGGCCTGTTTGAAAGTAGCAGGCTCGTCATCTTCTTGTAGTAAAGTCATAAAGGTTTGTGGAAATTCATCCTCAAATCTTAGAGGAGCCAACCTTGTACGACTACTACGTCGTATTTGAGATTCTTCAAGTCCTTATTGACTCGAATTTAGATCAATTCTAATATCATTACCACTTGGAATGTCGTTAGAATTGCTCCCACCTGGATCATTATTCCCGTATGGAATAGGATAATCGTCATTCGTATAATCCATTGGAGAAGGTTGAAACGTATTTTCGTTTTCACCAAGAATTCTCCCACTCGAATGAGGTAATCCTTCTTGATCATAAATATCAAATAGAGATAAGTCCTGACTTATCTCGCCCTGTCTTGGAAACTCGTTTTCCAAGAAAGTGACATCCCTCGACTCAAACTCAATTAGCCCACCATTGTCTTCCTGACTAACAGAAACATAACCTTTGGAGTTTTCTGCGTATCGTATAAAGATACATTTCCTTCCCCTTGGCCCAAGTTTGTCATACTTATGGGAGGAAATATGTGCGTAGGATGCACAACCCCAAGGTTTCAAAATGTTTAAGTCAGGAGACCTTTGGTTCCACAACTCATAAGGAGTGGAGCTAACTAATTTCGAGGGTACGCGGTTTAAAATGAAAGTGGCCGTCAATAATGCATCACCCCAAAAGGTGATTGGCAAGTTAGCGTGCGCCATCATTGAACGGACCATTTCCATTAAAGTCATATTTCTCCTTTCTGCAACACCGTTTTGTTGAGGAGTATAATGCATAGTTACCTGATGTACTATGCCTTTTTCATCACAAAGTTCCTTAAAACTTGTTGATTGATATTCACCGCCCCTATCGGTTTGCAAGACCTTAATCTTGCGATCTAATTGATTCTCCACTAAACTCATATAGTTTTTAAAGCAAGCCAATGCTTCACTTTTGTGGGATATCAAATAGATATGTCCGAATCGGGTGAAATCATCAATAAAAGTGATGAAATAGGACTTCCCGCGTCTTGTCTTGACATTCATCGGACCACATATGTCTGAATGGATAAGCTGTAATGGAACCTCGGCCCTTGTGCCGGTTCCAAACAGCTTGCGACAAGATTTCCCCACTAGGCAATGTTCGCAGGTCGACATTTCAACCTTTGAAACATTGGATAGAAGGCCACGTTTGGCAAGTCTATCCATACGCGTTGGTCCAATATGACCAAGCCTTGCGTGCCAACAAATCACATCAGACTCATAAGTCTTAGAATTTGCAATAAGGAAATTTTCATTACATGAGGAATCATACATTGTACTCATTACAATAAATCCTTTAAATACAAACCCAGTACCAATAAGAGTATTATTACAACTTAAGTCCACATTACAATCATGAAAAAACCAGTTATAGCCAAGACCCATTAACACGACCACAGAAATTATATTCCTTCGAATATCTGGAGCAAAGAGGACATCATGAAGTAGGAGAGTGTGGCCGTTGTCCAAGACTAGCTTGCAAGTCCCAACGACTTTCACTTCAACACGTGTGTTGTTTCTTACATAGATCCACTTCGTTCCTTGGGGTATCCGGTGATACTCCACGAAGGACCGTCTGTCCCTTGCTATGTGGTCGGTGGCACCTGAATCAATTATCCAAAATGGATTAGATTCCACAAGAAATATTGAACTAGAAACACATATGTAACTAGTATATTTACAAGTTACCTCGTCGCCTCCACTCGTACACGAACGAGCATAGTGACCGAGCTTGTTGCACTTAAAGCACTTGATCCTCTTCAAGTCTTTCTTCTTGTGCCATTTCTTGTGCCCACCCTTATGTTTGGGTTTCTTGGTGGACTCAGGTTGCTTATTACGTTCATTGGTAGACTTCGAATGATCTCTCCTTTTCTTTCCCCCGTGTGAGGAACTAGCAACCATGTGCACTTCTGCACTTGGCTTGGCAGCCGCAAGCCGCTCTTCCTCTAATTCGAGGTGCTTGGAAACATCGCTGAAGGTCTTGATGCTCTCATTGTGAGTGAGATGCATCTTCATTTGGTCCCACACATTTGGTAGGGAACGTATGACTGCTTGGATTTGTTGCTCATCAGTGAGCACATGACCCGCATCCTTTAACTCTGAGATAAGATTTGCCATATGTCGCAGATGTTTCCCCATGGAATGATCTGGACGTTTCTTGTATGAATCAAATCTTATAGTTAAGGCGCAAAGTTTGGACACCGATGTGCCACCAAACTTTTCCTCAAGCTTGGACCATATGTCCATGGCTAAGTCATGCTCTCGAAAGATGCGCATTATGTCATCAGCCATACTGCTTAATAACGTAATGCGTGCTATCTTGTTCTTCCGAGACCAAGCATCATAAGCTTCCTTGTCTCATCTGTGTTGGGCCGTAGTGCCCGACTCGGGTTCAATCATTACGTTCTTTAGAGTTTCGAGCACTTCTTGCTCCTCTAAAACGTATTGTATCTTGAAGGACCAAAGTTTGTAATTATCGCCGTTGAGTTTTTCACCTCTGTTTAACTCAGCGACGATATTCTTTGAAGCGGAAGACATTTTACTTTTAAAATGATGCAAAAGACACAAAACCGAAGGTTTGATCAAAAACATTGCATTGAAAAATTCTTAAAATATAATTCCCATTTGAAGTGATAATAGAATTTCCCATTTGGATAGTTCTAATTTCAACTCCCACTTGGAATGACATTTATAATTTGATAAGTTACTTTCGAAAAATACTGAAGATGTTACCCTAGAATCGGAAAGGTCACTTCGTTTCCAATCACCATCTAGAGTAACTTTCAATATTTCCCCATCACTTTATCAAATGTTAGTACTCTTATAGTACTTCGCAGCGGAAAAGCGTTTTTTTAAAAACGTATTTTTCAAAACGTATGAAAACGTATTTTTTCAAAATTGTATATTTCGACTTAGTACCCTTATGATACTAGCGAAATATTTGGCACTTCCTGGCCATTTACCGGGAATGAGCCGTAGCCATGCCAAGGCCGGATCCCCCTGAGGGGATTTTTCTGCAAGCCATTGTCACCGGTTCCCGTATGGATCCAGGTGCTTCCCCCCGTATGGGAGAATTTCACCGCAGACGACTGTCGTTAGCCCCGTATGGGCTAGTTGGCACATTCGTGTTCGACCAAAGCCTTTTGCCACCCCGTATGGGCTAGTCGGCATGTTCGTGTTCGATCAAGGCCTTTTACCGAATTGGTCGACCAAAACTCCCGGATTGGTCGACCAATTCCAATGATCTGAACCCCCTCCCGGCCAGGGCCTCTGCCCTGGCTGAGGCTGGCCAAGGGCCGGCCAGGGCCTCTGCCCTGGCCGGCCAGGGGCCCTGGCCCCTCGGCCAGGGCCGGCCAGGCCCTGGCCGAGGCCAGGGCATTGGCCCTAGCCTCTGCCAGGGCCGGCCAGGCCCTGGCAGTGGCCAGGGCACCGGCCCTGGCCACTGCCGGGGCCGGACAGGGGCCCTGGCCCCTCGGCCAGGGCCTCTGCCCTGGCCGAGGCCGGACAGGGGCCCTGGCCCCTCGGGCAGGGCCTCTGCCCTGGCCGAGGCTGGCCAGGGCCTCTGCCCTGGCCCAGGCCGGCTAGGGCCGGCCAGGCCGGCCCTGGCCTCTGCCAGGGTCGGCCAGGCCCTGGTAGTGGCCAGGGCACCGGCCCTAGCCACTGCCGGGGCTGGCCAGGCCGGCCCCTGGCCTTGGCCGAGGCTGGCCAGGGCCCCCTGGCCCTGGCCTGGCCTCGGCCAGGCCTGTCCTTGGCCACGGCCAGGGCCCCTTGGCCCTGGCCGGGGCCGGCCAGGTCCGGCCATGGCCGGGTCATGGCCATTTGGCCTTGGCCGGCCATGGCCCATATGGCCATGGCCGGCCACCCCCTTATATGGGGTTGCCGCACACCCCGTCGGAGGGGTGGCCGTGGTGGTTATTGGCCGTAGCCAACCCCCTCCACATGGGGAGGGGGGTGCATTGCCTTCATAGCCCATTTGGCCATGGTGATCATGCACCAAAAATCATCTTCTCCGATGGAGATAACTATCATCATCTTCCTCAATGAAGCACCCGTTCGTCGATGAAGCACCCGTTCGTCGAGAAAGTAGTTATCTTCTAATGGCCGTGTGCCAAAAATGAAAAATAACATACTTTAAAGTTCGTAAACTACACGCTCCACATGAAGAGAGTTCACATTCCCTATGAATGGAGACTCGGCATCCATGAAGAGTGCGAGCTTGACGACGTGAACGGTCGGTTCTTCCCGTCACGGAGAGTTCCTGCCATATCCGTAATGGTAGGAGACCCTAATGTGAAAATAACAACCGCTGCGTTCTCTCCGTCACGAAGCATTCCTACCATATCCGTAATGGTAGGATACCCATTCATGAAAAAGACAACGCCTCGTTCATCGGTTCGACGGGGCGGCGGTTTGACCGGGGCTAACCCGTATGGCTTTGATACCAATGTAGGATCCTGTCAAAACAGCGTTGTTAGGATCGATAAATGAAGTTGAGACTTACGCTTGCGTACACGGCACGGTAATCTCGGAACTTCGCCCTCGGATTCGCCACAACGGTCGATACTTCGTCACGGAGGATCGAAGCAGAGTTTCACCGCCTAAATCTCTAACTAGAAGAGGATTTTAATGGAAGGGAGAAGAAGAACATAAGATGCCTTATGCAAACTTATGGCATGGAAAGTGTGAATGAATGCCATACCCTTGGGTCCTATTTATAGGCTTTAGGGGTGGTTATTGTAGGAAATAACCAATTATAAGCTTATTAGCCTATATTAGCACATTCATTTATCGTCTTCTTTTTCCACTTATCAAGTGCCATTTTGCACTTATAAAGTGGCTTTTTCCACTTATCGAGTGGCTTTTTCCACTTATCGAGTGGTCCTTTTCACACGAGAAAAGGTTCCCTTCACGCACGACATCTGAAGTCCGTATACCCTCATACATCCCCTCATGGGTGTATTTATGTCGTCCATATCCATCATCATCCTGGGCACCGACCGGAATATCGGGCCCATGGGATGCTGATCGCTCCGGGATGTAACCCAAAGAACGGTTGTAGTTTTACCGCAAGCGCACGGTATAGCAACGAGCGGGTTATCGAACACAGGGAGGATGAATGACCGTGCTTGTTCCAATCAACCTGGCTATTTAAGAAGAGAGAAATTTGCCTTTGGCGATCCTGTCACAATCGTCAGACAAAGTACGAAAATATCAAATCAAATAAAGAACGTCTAGGGAATGAGGAATTCCCGCTACTCACCGTATCTCGTCAATGTGGTTCATCGGTATCAAAATTGCTAGAATAAGATTTTGGATGAACTAGTTGCAACTGAATGTAGAACCAAGCTCACGCTCTCGCGCTGTTGCCGGTCTATAGCTATCCTAGGGTTGGGTCCAATCTCTTGCAAACCCTAGCCTAGGGAAGCTAGCATTAGGATCAACATCATCGTTCAATCGCGCATCGAGCCCAATCTCTTGCAAACTCGGCCCGCGACCTAGGTTGGGATAGTTCCTACCCGTCCAATCTCTTGTAAATGGGTATCGGCACGGAATTGCAACCGGAAACCCTAGTATCGGTCCAATCTCTTGCAAACCGATACTACGGAAATTCGATTCCAACCAAATTCGGATTTCTAGGGTTTCCTATCGAATTGGGATCCAATCTCTTGCAAACACCAATCGATGTGAATTCCTAGCTATCCATAGTAAATTGATCCCAATCTAATCCCTAATAACGATTTTAGCAAAATTTCTACCAATTCACTACAAATGTGAAATTGGGCTTGTAGGGTTCATCCCCACGCCCCAAGACGTGGAGACTACTCACAATTCATAGCACAAATACAAAAATAATCAATGAAATAAGCAATAGAATTCATCACAATATTGATATAAGCAATAAAAATAGAATTTTTAGAGAAGAGAGAGGTAAACCAATGGAGTTCTTCAATTAATCCAACAAAAATCAACTTTAGTCCTCTCTCCAATCACAAGAATAAAGCTAAAAAGTAAACCTAAAAAAAGCTACAAAAATCTAAGAGAAAGCTCTCCAAAACTAGGGTAAAAACAGGGGTTAAATACCCCCAAAATCGTCCAAAAGCTGTGACCAAAATACCCCTGCGCAGCCTGAAATCCGCAATTTTCGCTACAGGCAGCGCGTCGCACTCGGTCGAGTGACAAAAGTCGCTCAGCCGAGTGAGAAACCCTGTAAATTTCCAGTAAGTCTTGACCTTCAGGGGTCTTCACTTCGGGGGCGGCTCGGCCGAGTGAGTTGTCGTCACTCGGCCGATGGCTTCTTGGTACTCGGGCGGTCGGGATTATCCACTCGGCCGAGTGGGTCTTCTGAAGCTCAGGCAGCCGAAAAACAGTAAGTTGGCGATTTTTGAATGGCTTCGTCTGGGCTCCACTCGGGCGGACGGGGTCTCGTCACTCGGCCGATGTGGTATCCATCGCTCGGCCGAGTGCACATATGAATCGTGTCTGATCTGGTCGGCCGAGCGGTGTCTCGCTGGTCGGCCGAGTGACTCCTTCACTCGGCCGAGTGGGACACTAAAAATGCCCAAACAGCTTGTTTTGGCCTCCTCGTCGCTCCTGCGACGTCCGTTCTTCTTCCGCTCCTCTCCAACAACAAAATACCCCTTGGGGAGGTCGTCGGTGACACTCTGGAGTAGGCGTATCTCGAGATCACTCCAAATCGCTCCAAATCACCTGAAATGTGACAAAAACCACAAATCGTGAAAAGCATCACAATATCGTCGATATATCGTGAAAAACATGATTTGGGCGATCTAAATGGCATGCAAACATGCGGGAAAAAAGTGTAAAATAAGGAGTGATCAAAATCCCCCAAGCTTACCTCTTACTCGTCCTCGAGGAAGATAAGTAAAAGGCGAACCCGGTGGATTCGGAAAACGAAAACGGCGAAAAATGAAGAATGAAAAACGGAGAAGAATGAAAAACGAAATAAAAATAAAAATAAAGAAGAAAGAAAGAAGCGAAGAGGTAAGCTGCTAGATCATTCTCTCAGGACGTGGGTTCCGCTTACTCATATAGCATGCACTGAATGAAAAACACATGTCAAAGAATTTTATTTTGATATCATAGTATAATAGTGCAAATAGAAATAGAAAACCCACGAACAACAATATAATCATGAAAAACGGAATAATCTTATAATTAACATCGTCTGAATCATTTAAAGCGGTATACAAATCACAGATCACACACTTTTCAATTGAATGCTTTCTATGAGGAGTATAAGAGTATCACACAATAGAATAGAGAGAATAGAAAAGTATGGATTTCATGAAATGAGTGCTAGGCTTAGATTTCTGGACTTCGTAAAGCTAGAAACAATCTCACCGAGTATAGAATATTACTTAGCCTAGGTTGTCGTGCAACGTCAAGTAGTCACTCTCTCACACATCAATGGATTCTCTCCCCCAAGCTTATCTATAAGCGTGGTGGCATAAAAAATATTTACATCCCCATTTTTATAAAGCTCCAAAAGCAATGAAAACGAATCACGAAAAGAGAGAAGGAAGAAAGAAAGTGAGATGGGATCTTTTATTGAGGATTTTTCCTCTTTACTTTTTCTTTTTTTTTCTTTTTTTTTGATATAGCATATATACACAACGATCCCAACTCAAAGAGAGATAATGATATACAAGAATATTTTCTCTCTTTTTTTTGAATTCGGGAAATTTGGAGCTAGGAATTAATAGCGGGGGGGAAATGCCATATAATAGAATTGCTGAGGGGAGATTCACCAATGATTTTAAAAGTAGAGAAATGATGTTCAAGATTTGTGGAGAAAGAAATAAATATATCTCTCGGTTCACTCTATAAGACATGCACGACAACTTCAGCAGGGTAATCTAATCTACTCAGTTTCGATCACAAAAAAGCTAACTAATCCAGATTTATCATAGCTAACATCATTCAATCATCCTGAAGTGAAATGTACAATTCATGCATATAGAAGTGATATAGGAAAAGAAATCAGTACTCCAGATATAAGCATTCAATGCGTGAATCTTGGTGTGTTTTCTGTGATAGCATACATATGAATATTCAGACTCAGCTAATAATAAAATTTCATCCATTTTCATGCGGAAAAAAGTGTGGGTTGCTATCTCTAAATGCAAGGCAAGTCATAGCATATGATATCAGAAATAAAATCCAAGACATGACAAATAAAGCATGCAAATAGAATAAGCTAACTCCACGTCATCATCATCATAGAAAAGTCATCTCTAGCATGAGATGAAAAGGAAAGAAATAAAGATAAAGGAAAAATAGAACTATTTACAATGCGGCACACAGAAAAATAAGAAAAACGTGATGCATGGTAAAATAAAAGAAAAATGATAAAAATAAGTGCAAAAGCCGAAAATGGTGTGAAAAACTAAAAATAAAGGTGGCAAATCGAAAAAGAATCGTGAGAACTCACTCCCCCAAGCTAAACGGCACAGTGTCCTCAATGTGCAAAGTGTGGCACACCGAGAGACATGTAATGTGAGGGGTAAGTGAGGATGCATGCATGATGGAAGGAAAAGAAAAAAAATAAGGAAAAAAAAGGAAAAATAACGAAACGAAAAAGATGATGCGGACATGATGCATGCAGGTATGGAGTGATACAGATATAAAGGTGGGGTACCAAAAACTCTCCCTTTCTCCCAAAAAAGATATATAAAGATACGATCAGAATGAGAATCCCAAAATAAGTGAGGGGAGGGGTGGTGGACAAAAATGCAACAGGACCCAGCAGAAACGGGCAGCACAACGGCAAAAATAAACGATGGCATCAAGGGTGCCTAAGGGGGTGGTGCTGCGCCGTCTCCGTCCTGAGGCGGAAGTGGTCGGGGTGGCTGGACAGGCTGCTGAGCGGGTGTGGGTGTGGAAGTGGTAGCAGGCTGAGTGTGTGTGGAAGTGTGGGTGGGAACCTGCTGGGTGGGCGGGGGTACGCGTGGGAGACGCTCCAGGACCTGGGTAAGACAGTAGTGAATCTGCGGGAGCAGGTCAAAGCAGCCAGCCATCGCATGAACGGTGGCGGACAGGGTCCGAAGGTCACCTCTGAGGCCACTCACCGCCCCCTCTAGAGCACGAATGCTCTGAAGTACAGTGTCGGGTGGAGGTGGTGCAGAGGGATGCACCGGTCGGGGCTGTGCAGGGCGGGGTTGGCATACTCGGGTCGCGGAGGTGACGGGCTCAGCTGGGAAGGGGAACAAAAGGTGCTGTGCTCGCGAAAGTGGGCCTGGCCTCAGTGCGAGGCTGGGCGGGACGGTGGGAAGTGGAGGCAGCAGCAACGAAAGAAGAATACAAAAGAGGCAGCGAGGCGGCCGGAGAGGTCGGTGGCACAGAAGTGTGGACAGACGCCACGACGCTCTCGAAAAATACAGCAGCAGTGGAAACAGAGGGCTCTCCGCACTCAACAACGGTCGACAGGCGCTCGGGTGGAGCAGAAGAAACGGGCTCGGTAGACAGAGGGCCAGTGGTGGTGGTGACGGGCATGAAAGTAGTGGAAGTGGCCTCAGCTAAGGTACTTCCGACACCGACAGAGGTGTGGACAGAGGTGTCAGGAGCATCAGAAACATCGGGGATAGGCTGAGGGGCCACGGGGTCAACAGGGGCAGCAGGCTCGGCAGGTGCAACAGGGTCTGCGGGGGCAGCGTGGGCAGCGTGGGCCTGCTCGGCCTCCTCGGCCTCGAGCACGTAAGCGGCGGGGATGAGAACATCCATCGCAGGGAGCCAGTCCACGTGGGCTGGTGCAATCTGAGTCCGAGCTGGGCTCGGAAGAATCATGTAATCGGCACCGTAAGGGCCGTGCAACCAGACCCAGTGTCGCTCACCATGCAGACGAAGCATCTTCATCCGGGCCATAACATCGATCGACAGAGTAGTGGGGCCCGATGCTCGTCGCAGGTCGTCAGGGAAGTCCTCGCCGGTGATCAGGCCGCCGCAGCATATCGGTGAGTGAGCGCCCACCGAAGGCCGCCGCAGCATATTGGTGAGCGAGCGCCCACCGATACAATGATGCGGTCCAAAAACCAAGCCGCGACATCAATCTCGACGGCGGGGACCAGCTCATCGCTATCCCTAGATAGAGCTCTGGGCCGTGTCATCACGTAGAGCATGTAGAGCTCTGGCGTGGACATCATGCCCGGCTCATATCTGGCCAAAAAGGTCGTCGCCATAAGGCGCTGAGCTATACGGAGGCAGGGATGGATAATGGCCGAGGCCTTTGCCCTACTAGGGTCAAAGGCAGCGTGGAGACCCGTAATCTGGACCCAGAAGGCACCGGCGTCGAAGGAAGGTGGGGGGATATGGGTGGGGGCGTAACCTTGATCGGCCCCGGTGACATCGGGCCACGAGAAAAATGCTCTCATCATACCGAGAGTGACCTGGCACTCCCGGTCCATGAACCGAAACGAGCATCCCTCGTCGGTCCGGGCGATTGAACTAAGTACCTCAAGTGTCGAACGGGTAAACGTGTCCGCCGACACCTGAAAGAAATCTCGCCAGCCCACGTTGTCGTACAACGTGAGCATCCCCTCTAGTACCCCCAGGCGTCCTAGGTCGGCAAGGTGTGCAAACCTGGAGGGTACGATCGAGCGCTAGGAGATACGCTCAAAAGCGATGTGGTGTGCGTCGTTTCGGAACGTGATCCCCAGCGGCCCGATAAGTGGAGCCGAAGGTGGTGGCTGTGGAGCGGCAGGGAGCGGCTGTGCGGGGTGTGCGGGCTGTGCGGGCTCTGCAGGCTGTGCGAGGTGTGCGGGGCCTGTAGGCTGTGCTGGGTGTGCAGGGTGTGTGGGAGAAGGCGGAGGAGAGTCATCCAACTCGTGGGAGGGGCCGGCATCATCCGACCGCTTCCGCTTGGCGGAAGCTCTCTTCGACTGCGGCCGTGTCCGGGGCGGCATATCGGCCCCGAGCGCGCGCCGAAAAACGTGAAAAGTGCGGCGTGTGCAAAATAAAGGAAAGAGTATTCCCCGACACGCCGCGAGTGCTAAGCAATGGAAGCGTGCGAAGACAGCGCCTCTGCGAAGCCCGAATCAATCCCGAGAAGCTCCCCTGGGCTCCCCTAAGCTCCCAAAAACAACCTGCGCATGAAATGACGATATCAGCGGGTAATATTCAAAACGTATGGGGCATTATAGGTATAATAGATAGATATAGAAATTAATTTGGGTTTGGGGTTCGTTTAGCGCATGGATCCTCGAAAAATACACAAAAAGAGGAGAAAAAGGCGAAATAGGCGATACCGGAGGTGGCCGGAGTGGTGGCCTCCGGCGGCGACTCGGGCGAGGCACGACGGAGCTCGGCCGGCGGTGGCTGGCCGAGCGGCGGCGCGGCGGTCGGTGGTCGGGCGAGTGGGTACGCGAGTGTAACGACCACTTTTCGTCGTACGTTGTTCGTGCACGTGCTTTGGCCGTGCACGTGTTTGTTTTAGACGTTGTTCGTCTGTGAACACTTTAGTGTGATATGCCGTTGTGAACGTCTCTGAGAATATTAAATAGTGGCACTATTTTGGAACGACGTTTCTCGAGTCGTTCTCCCACAATTTACACTTATTCGATGAGACGTGGCGATTTTCACTTTGGACGAGAGACGTTTCTATTTTTAGTTTCGTCGTCCGACGTCGAATTTGAGATCCGTCTTCTTAGTTAGCTCACATTCATCATCACGATCACCCCGATATTTATTTTATAATTTTTGGAGGTTATTTGACCACTTTTAGATTTTTAACAAGGTTTATAATATTTTTAATAATTTATTTTTAAATTAATTTCGGCCAAATAAAATTTATTTGAGTTTTAAACGTTTTAAGGAATTTTTGAGCCAATTTCCAGCTCATTTGGACCAAGTCAAACCCTTGGATGAGTTGGAGTAATTGAATTTCAAATTTTAAATCTTTTTAATATTCTAATCCTATTAGATTTAGCCCTAGACCAAGTCAACCCATCTATACTATATAAGCAACCCCTAGGAAGACCTATTTTCACAAGAAATTAACCCTAGCCTCTTCCAAAACCCAAATTTGACGTTGCGACGAATCGTCGCAACGTTGCAGCCGTCGCCTGTGCACGACCGAAGATTTCCGCTCCGTTCCCTCGGCCTGACCGAGGCCACCGCCCGCACCAAGCAAGCCCCGCACCCCGCTGCTATCGCCACCCCGCTCCCCGCTCCGACCGAAGATTCCTCTCGGTCAGACCGAGAGGCTTCCCCGCACCCGCTGCACAGCCGCCCGCTGCAAGCCCCCGCTCAGCGCCCGCCTTGTTGCCCCGCATCCGCTAGAGCTTGACCGAGCGGATCGCCCGCCTCCGCAACGTTGCAACGCTCGCAACGTTGCAGCGCCCGCTCCCTCGCATCCGCAGCGCACGACCGATGGCCTCCCCCGCTCCGACCGAGAGAACCAAGCGCTGCCCCGCACTGCTGCACACCCCAAGCGTCGCACAAGCCCGTTCCCCCGCAGCGACCGATGGAGCTCCCCGCACCGAGGCTGTACGACCGATGGCCATACGTCGCAACCCCGCACCCGTCGCATCGCTTGCCACCGTGGGCCCCCCAAGTTCTCCAGAGTTATTGTGGGTCCCCCAAAGGCCCCTAGGACTGCTGTGGGCCCCACCTAGGTGTGTTCTCTTCGACGACTTGCCGCGTACGACTTCGTCGCACGTCGTAGGCCGTCGTCGCACGTGCGAGCTTTGGAATCTGGAATCGTCGCCCGGGTTGATGCTCTGAACTTTCCAGCGAGGAAACTATATTGGAATCAGGACTTGGAGCGCGATCTATTATTCCAACCCCCGGCGTCGCTACCCGACGCCGGTGTAGCTTTCGCGTCGTGTTGAGGTAACGTTTTGCACCCCTAGGACCCCCAACCCAATTGCATGCTAATCAAGACTAAAAATCAGTATTTTTAAAGTATTTTAAATGTTTTAAATTCACTAATCAAGATTAATAATATGGACTTTAGGCCGGTGGACTTGTGCACGTAGAATAATTGTGATTTTTGGACTCATTGGACGGTGTGCTCAGACGTCGTACTTGCAGGCAAGTGAAACTTGCCAACTCTTGTGTAGGGCCATGTTTTTAGGCCACTTCCTTGCTTTTAGCGTAAAAGAGACTAGTCAGTGAAATGATAGCTGGCTAGACGCCTACTTGATCTAGTTTGACAACGAAACTAGATCCGTCACCTAAATGATCTAGCTTGACAACGAAGCTAGATCCAACCCTTAAACTTGTCATTCATGCATGCTAAACTGTCACGTTTACTTTTCTTACTTGTACGCTTTACTACTTGCCATGCCATGTCATCCATGCATTGATTGTTGCATCGTAGCACACGCTACAATACTTGTCCTCGTACTACTTGTCCGGCTAGGTGCACCCCTACGCCATACTTGTTTACACACTTCCTGGCTCGTGGTCCAGAAGCGGGCCTCATGTGTTGGCTAGAAACCAATGCCCGATACACGTGGAGGGGTAGGGATAAACGGTTACTTGAGCTTAGGAGTGGCATGATCCGCCCTCTAGCCAAAAGACGTAATCTCTGTGCACGAGGTGCTTACTTTTCTTGTCTTGTACTTGTCTTGTGAAGGATTCATGTAATACTTGTCATCCATGCCATGCCATGCTCGTACTTTACTTTACTTTACTGTACCTGCTGCACCCATACTTTAACTGCCATGTCATCGCATCATGCTAGAACTGCTAGGTTGCTTTACTTGTACTTTCAGTTTCACTTGCACAAGTCTTCCAGACTTGCTGACATGTGCCCCTTTCTCTTTGGGTGTCACATGTTAGACCCTGAGCCAGAGATAGTTGTAGCGGACGAGGTAGTTGCTGACACTGAGCCTACGTTCGTCGAGGAGTTCGTGGACACCGGAGACCATCCTTGGTGATTTTGCTGAGTTTTCTTTTTAGGCTTTTGTTAGTTGTTGGTGCGTAGCACCGTTGTTTTGTACTTTGTACTTTTGTTGGCCATGTTTGGGCCTATAGTCTCTTTTCTTTTAGCCTGGTGGCTTTTCTGCGATGTTGGAAACTTATTTTATGGATATTCTGAGATGTTTCTTTTGTCTCATTTCATTATTATTATCTTTGTTTCGTTCACGTTGCAAGGACCTGCCGTTTTAAATTTGATCGACGCTTATCGGACTTGCAGCTCTGCAGCTTCAAGTCTGAGCGGACCTTCTCACGCTTCGCCTCCATATTTTTGGGAAGCGGGGCGTGACAGGTTTTGTTGGTGGCCCATGCAGGTCCAACCTTGCAATTGCGAATTAACGGAACAACGATAATAACGGAATGTCCATTAAATAAATTGCAACATCCGAGTAATAAGCCCTGAGTTTAGTCGTTTTCTTATGACACTAGGTGATAAGAAGACTTAGTTAGACGCATGTGCTTGTTAGATAGAGGCCTCTGTTTGTTAGTTAGACCCCCTGCCAGCAATTGATTTAATCGTCGTAGGAGTTACCTTAGTGGTTCATGTCTAACCCTGACCATATTAGACTTCTAGATTCTCCTTCGGTCGTTCGCTTTTGGGTTCATCGATTTCGGACCAAGCTGAACGCATTCCTTTACCGTCTAATCTTTAGAAGTCTTAGCGCTTAGTTTTTAATCTTTAGTTGGTCGACCGTAGGAGTTTCAGTAGACTCTTCTGATTCATATCCTAGGCGTATGAATGTTTTGATCTCCGACCAATTTCCTTGCCTCGATTCACGAGATCGCCTCATGACGATCGTCGTCAATTTTCAAACATCTCCATTGCAAAACCTGAACCTTCTGAAAGTACTTTTCAAACTTCCCTTCCACTAAGTTTAACCTTGTTCAAAATTTTAATATACTCATACTTCATACTCCTTCATTGATTTTTTTTAAAAAAAACGTCTGTCGGAATTTTTGAATGCTAGTTTATAGTATTTTCCCAACCTATGCTTTTCGTACTTGTGTAATGTGTCGTTCCTACATATATTAATTTTATTCTGAACCGTGCTTTTATTTTGCTCAGGTTGATTTATAATTTTCCCTCTTATTTATGCCATTTGAATAATACATCGTGTTTACTTTTAATATACTTTTCAAGTCACACAGAATTTCAGCTTTCAGCAAGTTGGTTTTTGCTCGTCGCTCTCGCTATTTCAGATTTTTGCAAAATTACTATTTTCTTCCTGCTTTAGACCCTCCCTGATTTGATTTTAAGGATTTGCGATTCGATCTTGAAAATTCTTACACTAAGTCATTATTATTATTTTTCCGTGCACCATACATACTTTCAATTTTTTTTATATCCGTACCAGACTTATTGTGCTCGTATATTAAGAACCTTGTGAAAATCAGTTTCTCATTTTTGGCAAACTCTGGTTCTCTAAAAGTAGTTTCAAATTGATTATTTTCAATTTTCCATAGCCTAAAAGTTTTGTAAGCATTTAACATGAGTTTAAATTCTTCCGTTATTTGATTTCATTCTTTAACTTTCAAAAACTTTTTTTGACAACATTATATTAAATTACTGACGTTTAAAATTTTCTAAACCATGTCCTTAATATTCGTGTAAATGATTTTACTTCTTTTTCTTAATGATTTTCGATAAGCTAATAAAACATTTTCTCTTATTATGAATATTCAACTCAAACTTATTTTGAACAACTCGTTTTATCGATCTCCAAATATTTCTTTACAGGCGAGGATTTTAATTTTGAAGTACAACAGCTTTCAAAATCCACGTATTTTAGCTTATGCTATCCACCCTATTTTCTTTTCTGTATCCTATTTTAAGCATCACTACATCTCCCTTTTCCCTCAACCTAAACATCACCATTGAGTCAATGTTTCGTCTAACCAAGCCGTCTCCTTGTATTTGTCCTATCTGAACTCGAGCTTATCGATCCTTCCCTCGTCACGCTCTCGACCTCTCTTTATTGCTTAGGCCTTAGGGTCCGTCAATGTCTGTGTCAACCCTTAATTGTTAGTAGACCCTTGGACCTTGTGAGGTAGTCGTAGTGCACGTACCTAAGTTGTGTACGTGGGCTTGAATGAGTGTATCCCCATAGTATATTGATGTTTGCCTCTTGTGTGATATATATATACTCGGAGTTATTCGTGATAGTATGAAGTTG
Organism: Scilla litardierei; assembly: GCA_030789695.1. NCBI lineage: Eukaryota > Viridiplantae > Streptophyta > Magnoliopsida > Asparagales > Asparagaceae > Scilla > Scilla litardierei. The sequence goes on along the minus strand of CM061140.1, from coordinate 97,551,928 downwards.
TTGTGTGTTAGTAGTTATAGATTTTGTGTGGATAGCTATACTATACTAGGGATGCCTGTGTATATAATAGTTAGCGTTGGAATGTCTAATGGAGTGTATGTAGTTGGTGATACTTATAATGGTTGAAATAAAATGATTGGTAAAGATATGTGTGTGCTAGGTGTGATAATAATAAGTGTACGTATAGTTAAGTGAGTAGGCCTATTGAGTGACCTATATATTAGTGCATGTGAGTGTGTGCTCGTAGGTAGATATATAATGTGCTTATATGTAAGTAGTTATGTTTTGTTGCCTGAGTATATAGGAGAAATGCATATGATAGTAGAATTATAATTTTGATTGGTATTGCTTGCTTTTACAGGATGTTGCATGCGTGCATACCGTGAGGTATACACGACTATTACACATCTTAATTATGTACGTGTGGATGTGTTAGAATACTAATTATAGGTAGTAGGCTAAGGTATGAATATATGTGTTACATGTGTGTGACTATACGATGAATACGTATGCATGAATTAGGGAGGGTATTATAAATATGTGGGTGCTGATGTCTGTAATGTTATTATTATGGTATATAAATTGATTTAACTACGTGAGTATTGCCTGACTAAATATTAAGGGTGATTGATTTATGGAATGTATATGGTTGTATTGGTAGATGTATATATATGGGAGTGGTATTGGTATATGTATGAATGTCGTGTTACGTATATAGAATATTCTAATATGTGTATTGAGTCTCACTCAAGCTTGAGTGGGTATACTCTAAGTATATTGAATGTATGTTTGTAGTTTGAATATAGCAATGTTTGATGAATGTATAGTGATAGGAGTGGTTGTGCCTGGTTGTGCTACGCACATGATTGTGGGTCGCTACGCCAGTATATAGTTATAGGTGTTGGTCTTGTGGTATAGTTATTTACTAAGGACTTGCCTGTGTGAACATATGTGTACTAGCTAAAACTAGGTGAGTATGTGTGCTAGTTATATAATGGTATGATTGGCGTATGAAAATGGAATGTTAGCGTGTATGGGAGTGCACCATGCACGGGTAAGTATATGTTTAGTTATAGGTATGGATGACTATGGTATATGTGGCGTGTCGTAAATATAGTTATAGGACCGTACGTGATGTGAATATTTGGTGAACTATTTGCATGTATTTGAATGACTATATATCGTGAAACTATAGTGGTGGTGAATATATATATAGTAAAATTTGACTTAATAATGGTATGGTGTGACTATATGTGTTGAGATGTTTGATATTGGATGAATATTAGAGGGTAGTATACCCTTGACGTTTGTGCATAGGTAGCTACCTATAGGTAGAGCAATGATTGTATTTGACAAGTGTGAGATCATACCTATATAAGTATCTGAACTATTGTTTTGTGAGTAACAGTTATATAAGGGATGTATGTTTATAATACCTGATTGAAATACATGTATGAAGTTGACGGACTATAATAGGTATTAATGTATAACGTACGTGAATGTATATATATACGTGTTAGTAGTGTTAATGTTTGACTACCTAGTGCATATATAAGCACTTGTAATGACTATACCTGGTTGAATTATTATATGACTTGATTGGGGTAGTTACTAGAGCGACTAGCTATACTAGAAAGTCCGAGGACGGACTTTATTCTAAGGTGGGGAGGATGTAACGACCACTTTTCGTCGTACGTTGTTCGTGCACGTGCTTTGGCCGTGCACGTGTTTGTTTTAGACGTTGTTCGTCTGTGAACACTTTAGTGTGATATGCCGTTGTGAACGTCTCTGAGAATATTAAATAGTGGCACTATTTTGGAACGACGTTTCTCGAGTCGTTCTCCCACAATTTACACTTATTCGATGAGACGTGGCGATTTTCACTTTGGACGGGAGACATTTCTATTTTTAGTTTCGTCGTCCGACGTCGAATTTGAGATCCGTCTTCTTAGTTAGCTCACATTCGTCATCACGATCACCCCGATATTTATTTTATAATTTTTGGAGGTTATTTGACCACTTTTAGATTTTTAACAAGGTTTATAATATTTTTAATAATTTATTTTTAAATTAATTTCGGCCAAATAAAATTTATTTGAGTTTTAAACGTTTTAAGGAATTTTTGAACCAATTTCCAGCTCATTTGGACCAAGTCAAACCCTTGGATGAGTTGGAGTAATTGAATTTCAAATTTTAAATCTTTTTAATATTCTAATCCTATTAGATTTAGCCCTAGACCAAGTCAACCCATCTATACTATATAAGCAACCCCTAGGAAGACCTATTTTCACAAGAAATTAACCCTAGCCTCTTCCAAAACCCAAATTTGACGTTGCGACGAATCGTCGCAACGTTGCAGCCGTCGCCTGTGCACGACCGAAGATTTCCGCTCCGTTCCCTCGGCCTGACCGAGGCCACCGCCCGCACCAAGCAAGCCCCGCACCCCGCTGCTATCGCCACCCCGCTCCCCGCTCCGACCGAAGATTCCTCTCGGTCAGACCGAGAGGCTTCCCCGCACCCGCTGCACAGCCGCCCGCTGCAAGCCCCCGCTCAGCGCCCGCCTTGTCGCCCCGCATCCGCTAGAGCTTGACCGAGCGGATCGCCCGCCTCCGCAACGTTGCAACGCTCGCAACGTTGCAGCGCCCGCTCCCTCGCATCCGCAGCGCACGACCGATGGCCTCCCCCGCTCCGACCGAGAGAACCAAGCGCTGCCCCGCACTGCTGCACACCCCAAGCGTCGCACAAGCCCGTTCCCCCGCAGCGACCGATGGAGCTCCCCGCACCGAGGCTGTACGACCGATGGCCATACGTCGCAACCCCGCACCCGTCGCATCGCTTGCCACCGTGGGCCCCCCAAGTTCTCCAGAGTTATTGTGGGTCCCCCAAAGGCCCCTAGGACTGCTGTGGGCCCCACCTAGGTGTGTTCTCTTCGACGACTTGCCGCGTACGACTTCGTCGCACGTCGTAGGCCGTCGTCGCACATGCGAGCTTTGGAATCTGGAATCGTCGCCCGGGTTGATGCTCTGAACTTTCCAGCGAGGAAACTATATTGGAATCAGGACTTGGAGCGCGATCTATTATTCCAACCCCCGGCGTCGCTACCCGACGCCGGTGTAGCTTTCGCGTCGTGTTGAGGTAACGTTTTGCACCCCTAGGACCCCCAACCCAATTGCATGCTAATCAAGACTAAAAATCAGTATTTTTAAAGTATTTTAAATGTTTTAAATTCACTAATCAAGATTAATAATATGGACTTTAGGCCGGTGGACTTGTGCACGTAGAATAATTGTGATTTTTGGACTCATTGGACGGTGTGCTCAGACGTCGTACTTGCAGGCAAGTGAAACTTGCCAACTCTTGTGTAGGGCCATGTTTTTAGGCCACTTCCTTGCTTTTAGCGTAAAAGAGACTAGTCAGTGAAATGATAGCTGGCTAGACGCCTACTTGATCTAGTTTGACAACGAAACTAGATCCGTCACCTAAATGATCTAGCTTGACAACGAATCTAGATCCAACCCTTAAACTTGTCATTCATGCATGCTAAACTGTCACGTTTACTTTTCTTACTTGTACGCTTTACTACTTGCCATGCCATGTCATCCATGCATTGATTGTTGCATCGTAGCACACGCTACAATACTTGTCCTCGTACTACTTGTCCGGCTAGGTGCACCCCTACGCCATACTTGTTTACACACTTCCTGGCTCGTGGTCCAGAAGCGGGCCTCATGTGTTGGCTAGAAACCAATGCCCGATACACGTGGAGGGGTAGGGATAAACGGTTACTTGAGCTTAGGAGTGGCCTGATCCGCCTTCTAGCCAAAAGACGGAATCTCTGTGCACGAGGTGCTTACTTTTCTTGTCTTGTACTTGTCTTGTGAAGGATTCATGTAATACTTGTCATCCATGCCATGACATGCTCGTACTTTACTTTACTTTACTGTACCTTCTGCACCCATACTTTAACTGCCATGTCATCGCATCATGCTAGAACTGCTAGGTTGCTTTACTTGTACTTTCAGTTTCACTTGCACAAGTCTTCCAGACTTGCTGACATGTGCCCCTTTCTCTTTGGGTGTCACATGTTAGACCCTGAGCCAGAGATAGTTGTAGCGGACGAGGTAGTTGCTGACACTGAGCCTACGTTCGTCGAGGAGTTCGTGGACACCGGAGACCATCCTTGGTGATTTTGCTGAGTTTTCTTTTTAGGCTTTTGTTAGTTGTTGGTGCGTAGCACCGTTGTTTTGTACTTTGTACTTTTGTTGGCCATGTTTGGGCCTATAGTCTCTTTTCTTTTAGCCTGGTGGCTTTTCTGTGATGTTGGAAACTTATTTTATGGATATTCTGAGATGTTTCTTTTGTCTCATTTCATTATTATTATCTTTGTTTCGTTCGCGTTGCAAGGACCTGCCGTTTTAAATTTGATCGACGCTTATCGGACTTGCAGCTCTGCAGCTTCAAGTCTGAGCGGACCTTCTCACGCTTCGCCTCCATATTTTTGGGAAGCGGGGCGTGACAGCGAGTGAGGGGAACGTGCGAGGGAGCTGAACTGTCGGGGGCGGTTGCGATTTTTTCGTTTCGAAAAACGTGCCCCCCTCGGCCCTTTATATAGTAAAAGTTACGACTCGGCTGAATGACTAGGTCACTCGGCCGAGTGAGATCAATGGAAAATTCCTCCCCGCTTACGCTTCGGCCGAGTGGCCTTGCCAGCTTCGGCCGAGTGGAGTAAGTCCATTCGGCCGAGTGGCTCAAGTTACTCGGCAAGACTCGCCCTAGGAGCGTATCCGTTTTACTCGGCCGAGTGAATATATATACTCGGCCGAGTAGCAGTTATACTGAAATCAGGAAATTAAACAGAGAGTTGGGTACAGCAGACTTCCCTCGTTCGTGGGCGGCTCGACCGGACGAACTTGTGTACTCGGCCGAGTGACTAGTATACTCGGCCGAGTGAGCCTTGTGTTCTGCTTTTTGTCTTTGTTTGTGCTCTAAACTCCGTCTTTCTTCCTCCAATCGATTTCATCTTCCTCCTAAGCATCGAGCGCCCTCCTGGGGTGCTCCTTATCACCTCGTTCATCCTCCAGTCGATTTTGATCACTCCTCATTTTGGATTTACCTATCTCCTCTCCTGTCAAGAAAAATAGGACCCGTTATCACAAAATTTTTGGGCGAACGACTTAAAACACTAAAAATTTCAAAAACAAAAATAAAAGAAAAATGAAAATAATGCAATAACCGTCGAGTTGCCTCCCGACAAGCGCTCGTTTAAGGTCGTGAGCTCGACTCACTATGATTTTCAATTAATGCGGGATGTTTGGTGCATATGGGATGCACCCATCAAACTTTCCGGGGAGAACGCTTAGATTCGGAAGTTGCGGTGGCATGTTCTCCCTCGGTGGTCTCCCGGCTCGAATAGTGTTGGGGGGAGGCTCCCCCAAGCTAGCGTTTGCTCCGGTCAACGGCTTCACCGGTGACGTCGATTTCCGTATCGGCGGGGCTTTCTTTGGAGACTTCAATTTCGAGAGCTTGCAGAGCTCTCGAATCCTTGCGACATCAGTGTCGCCTTCATCATTTTCAGCGGAGAGGTCGGGGAATCATCTATCTTCTCATCTCGGCCTAAATCTGGGCCTTCCTCGAAATCCTCATCGAATAGAGCGCCAATCGAGTGAGGGATCGCCTCTTCAATTACCTCATCAAGGAGGTCCATGTAGTCAAGCTCCTCGTGGTAAGGCATGTGTTTCATAGCCTTAGGAATGTGAAGCTCCACCTCGATGTTGCCGACGTTCAAAGTTAGGGTACCTTCTCACACGTCGACAATCACATCGGCCGTGGCGAGGAACAGGCGTCCAAGTATCAATGACGTATCTCCCTCCTCCTTAACGTCCATGATCACGAAGTCACATGGCAAGCATATTCCCCCGGGACTTGTAGCGGGATGTCTTCGGCGATCCCTACCGGCCTCGTTATCCGCCCATCGGCCAATTGTATCCGCATGTCGGTAGGTTTCAACTTCGTCCCGGTGTTTAGCCTTAAGAACATGGAGAGAGGCATGAGGCTCACACTAGCCCCTAAATCTACCAACGCCTTTTGAAGAGGGACGCCGCCCAAGGTGCAAGGAATTCGAAAACTCCCCGGATCTTTGAATTTAACCGGCTCCTTCTCTCTCTTGGTGAACCAAGAGCCCTCCTCGGCTAGCATAATCTTCTCCTTCCTCTTTCTCCCCGAAATCAAATCCTTTAAGAATTTAGCATATGTGGGGATCTCCACGATGGCGTCGAGGAAGGGAATGTTGAGGTTAACCCCTCTCAGATACTCGAGAAACTTTGCTAGCCTTTTCTCCATTTTCGCTCTAGCAAGCCTTTGGGGGAATGGGACCGGTGGCATGAAGCGCCTTTCCTCAATCAATTGCTCCGCTCTAGATTTCTCCTTCTCTTGTGGCTCTTTCTCCTTCTCAACTTCAACTACCGGCTCAATTGGCTCCAAACTTTCCTCCACGGGCTCCTCGGTAGGAATCATGGCGGGGGTGGTATCCTTCCCGCCTCTAGTAGTAACGGCAACTATGGCGTTGATGTGGCCGGTGTTGCCCCGTGGGTTTGGCTCGGGTTGCGCTGGCAATTGTTGAGTATTCCGATTGAGCAATGCCAATTGCTCCGAGACTTGAGCCACAACGGTTGCAAGGGAGTCTTGCCCCGCCTTCAAGGTAGCATTGACCTTCTTTTGCTCGACCATAAACGCCTCCACTCTAGCTTCGAAGTCGGATTGTTGTTGAGTTTGTGGAGGGTTTTGATTTTGATTTCTCCACCCTTGATTGTATCCAGGCGGCCTATAAGGTGGAACTTGTTGCTTCGGTTGGAAGTTTTATTGTGGAGGCCCCCTCGGCGGATAGTGTTGTTGTTGGGGTGGTGGTGGTCGAGCTTGTTGAGGTGGTGGTTGTGGCGGGTTCAAAGCTCCTTCATTGTTGGCGTAAGAGAAACCGGGATGATTTCTTGTGGCCGGGTTGGCCCAATACCCTTGGTTCCCCGCGACATATTGTACTTGCTCCAAGGATCCTTCTCCTTGCTCTCCCCCTGCATACATGGCTTGAGATTGGTCTTGCCAATCACACATTTGGTTCGTCGGTGCGGAGGTGGAAGTGGTCCCTTGGGGCTCCGTGATAAACTTCTCCAGTCTCTCCACTACCTTGTGGAGAGAATCAAACTTGCTTGTAAGCTCCGCTACGGCCTTCGCCTCATAGATACTAGTTGGCTTCAAGGAGGACGTAGAGTGTCCTCGCTTATCACCCCATTGTTGATTGTTTGAGGCCATCTCCTCAATTAGGGCCGTAGCTTCTTCGGGAGTCTTTGATAAGATAGCACCATTCGCCACGGCATCAATAATTTGTTTGGTCCCCGGTTGGAGACCATTGTAGAAGCTATGAACTAGCTCCCAATCTTCAATGCTATGGTGCGGGCATTGATGCTGCAGATCCTTAAAATTCTCCCAAGCCTCATATAGCGTCTCTTGGGGTCCTTGCTTGAAGGACATGAGAGCGCTCCGGATCTTCACCGTCTTGGAGGGCGGATAGAACTTATCAATGAATGCACTCGCCAACTCGTCCCAAGTGGTAAAGACACCCTTAGCCTGCGTCCTCAACCAATAAAGCGCCTTGTCTTTTAGCATGAAGGGGAAGAGACGCAGTCTGATGGCATCGGTGGAGACCCCCGGCATCTGAAATGTGGCGCACTTTGACAAGAATAATTGGATGTGGTAGTGAGGATTTTCATGGGCATTCCCATGAAATGGATCCTGCTGCATCAGAACCACTAGTCCAGTCTTCAGCTCAAAGTTCTTGTCAGCCGCCAACTCCGGCATGGCAATGGATGAGGTCGTAGAAGAGGTCTTAGGCCGAAGCCTATCTCGAATAGAAATTATCCTCGCCATCCTTGCCGCTAATTGGTCCGCAGTTTCCTGGTTGGTCATAAACCTCCCTTCTCGATCTTGTCTCCTTTCCGCTCTAAGTCTCCGCGCGGTACGTTCGATCTCGGGATCAAATAATATAGCTTCAGGGTCCGCCGTAGATCTCGTGTACATGCACAGGAGAATAAAGTTTCAAAGAAATGATTAGCACAATGGAAGGGTTAGGTAAAAGAAAAATAAGGAAATAAAATAAATAATAATAATGATAATAACAGCTAGGGTGGAAAGATTCAAACGCAATCGCCTCCCCGGCAACGGCGCCAAAAACTTGATCGCTCCGGGATGTAACCCAAAGAACGGTTGTAGTTTTACCGCAAGCGCACGGTATAGCAGCGAGCGGGTTATCGAACACAGGGAGGACGAATGACCGTGCTTGTTCTAATTAACCTGGCTATTTAAAAAGAGAGAAATTTGCCTTTGGCGATCCTGTCACAATCGTCAGACAAAGTACGGAAATATCAAATCAAATAAAGAACGTCTAGGGAATGGGGAATTCCCGCTACTCACCGTATCTCGTCAATGTGGTTCATCGGTATCAAAATTGCTAGAATAAGATTTTGGAAGAACTAGTTGCAACTGAATGTAGAACCAAGCTCACGCTCTCGCGCTGTTGCCGGTCTATAGCTATCCTAGGGTTGGGTCCAATCTCTTGCAAATCCTAGCCTAGGGAAGCTAGCATTATGACGTGCGTTTATATTTCATATATTTACGCACGTTTTCTTCCGTGTTTTTCCCGTATTTTGCCGCCGTCTTTTATTCGTTTTCGCGTGTTTTCTTGTTTTCTTTCACTTTTCTTTGTTTATCCGTGTTTGCAGGAGATTGACCGTGTATGGGACATAAAACGATGATATCATGAGTCCCCGGAGCAACGGGAGGGGTCACGCGTGATCCAGGGGGTCAAACGACCAAGATTGCCACTTTTCAGCCCCCACCCGATCGGTTGGACACAGCCAACCGATCGGGTGATGCACGCGTGCACGACCCGGACTGAAGTAGGAGCAAAGTGCAAAGTCAACCGACCGGTTCGCCGACCGGTTCATCCCAACAAAGTTCTCGGGAAGTTGGAGCTTAATTCCAACCGATCGGGTGATATCTCACCCGATCGGTTCATCTGAAGCTGAAGTTTCCCAAACGACGACCCGGTCATGCCACCCGTTCTCCTCAGCGACCGGTTGAAGCTCCCGAAGCCCGACGGCCAAAGCAACAAGCGGCTCACCCGATCGGTTGATGTTTCAACCGATCGGGTGGCCTTTTCTTCCGCTTTCGCGCACCGCTGCTCATTCATTGAAGATATGCTACCATTCCAGAAGGATTTTGGGTGATCTCTTATTTTTCTAGCGTCTGCATCGTCGTTAGCTTTCCAACGATAGGTCGCAAGCCCAAATCCGATTTTTCTAGATTTTTCTGGAATTTTCTAAGCGCAGCTATGTGCTGAAACTGGCTGCAGTCTGGAATTTCACTTCAACCGATCGGTTGACTTGTCAACCGACCGGGTGAGATCTGTTTCTGCGTATCTGAGCTCTCTGTTTGTTCCACCCGATCGGGTGAGTTTTCACCCGATCGGGTGGGCCTTTTTTGACAGTTTTGAACCCGACCCAAGAGGGTTTTTGAGGGGTTTATAAATAGGGTTTTGGGGCACGATGGAGGGGAGTTCTTCTCAGTTTTTCTAGGGCTTTTTGCCCCTTTCTCTCGTAAGTTTAGATTAGGTTAGATTAGCTTTTCTATTGTAATAAATCTTGTATTGGATTGAAGATTCAAACTCAAGATAAGTATTTTCTTCTCTTTTTCTACATTGTTTGTATTGTGTTTATTTTGCTTGATGGTGAAAGTTTATATGTCTTTTGTGCTGTTTGTTTATATGTTATTCACCATTGAGTAGTTTTGATGAACCCTAATACGGGTTAGGGTAGGATTGATGCTTGGGTTGTTTCATTAGACTTGGTTGCATGGCACGTGTTCGATGAAATGTGTCAATGGGGATTTCTAGCAATCTGGGTCCAATTCGTACGACGACACACTAGATGTGTTGGGGATTGGGGTCCGGTGCTTGTCCTGTCATGATCTGCTTCGATGTATTGCTAGAAATCACATTTGACCTATTTGGCCATTAGGGTTACGCGGGGGTGTTTCATTGTCATTGGCGGGAGAAAGACCGCCTCTGACCGTCGGGCCAAGGGGGAATAAACTTGGCGGTTGACCCACTAGCCATAGCTTACGCCCCCAGCGTAGACATCGAGTCCTCGCACGCGGGAGCGGCTTGGACGAAGTGTTGGGAGATATCATTGTGGCCTTAATGCTCCCGGTTGCGGAAGGTGTTAATGGACACGGGAGTGCCCACCGTCCGGAACCGGGTAGGCCTAGCGTGCTTGGCACCGACCGGAATATCGGGCCATGGACGCTAGGTACCACCTTTTGGGGCAATGTCTCATCCTGGATCAAGTCAAATGCCAAGTGTCATGAGTGCTCTAGCCCGTGTTAGCGGGGATTCATTTCGTGTCTTTTTCATTTCTTTCTTTTATTTCTACACTTCCACCCATATCATCCGCATAGCTAGCACACGACCTAGGCGAGGCTAGTAGCCACTCAAGCCATCCACCTCCCTGTGTTCGATATACCCGCACCCTACACTAACCGTGCACTTGCGGTAAAACGACACCGCGACCATACCGTAAACGGGGCGCCGGTCAAGTTTTTGGCACCGTTGCCGGGGAGGCGTTCGGTTTGATATTAGCTTAGCTTGGGTTCGTTAGACTACGTATAAAAACACAAAAAAAAATATTCAATAACCAAGAAATTTTTCCCCCACCATTATATTATCTTTTTGTTATTCTCTTGTACTATTGACGCTCCTCTCTAGTTTTCTTATTTTTGTTGTCCAGGTATCTTTGATATTGCCATGTGGAGATCAGATTTCGATGCTCAGATGAGAGGCTACAATCCCTATTCATTTTTGGTTTGTGAGACTTGTGGGATGGCAGGGCACGTGTATTATGATTGCCCATATACGCTTGAGAGCCTCCCCCTACACCAAGGCCATACATTTTCCCACAACCATTGCCCGAACACCTCCCATCCATTTCCTCAACCTTATATCCCTCCACCAACACAAGAAGAATCAAGCCTCGTGTCTCTCCTTGAAAGTGCCATGTTTAACCAAGGCCAAATGTTACAAAACTTGATGGTACCAATCACCGAGCCTACACCGAGGAGAGAGGATGAAGGAGAGGATATACCCACTTTCATGGTTGAGACCACCATCTCATCGGCCACCATAGACACATCTCATACCGATGCCCCAATTTTCCCACACTACCACTTGGATGACGAAGCATTTTTTGATGATGATAGTGAGGATGGGGAGATTTCTCTAGGATCTGTGGGAGAGACTTGTCATCTCTATTTGGATACCCCATATGAGTCCTATGAGAGCACCGAGGAGACCACAGAGCTTATGCATACCGGCGAGGAGGATGTGCATGAGGACGACGACACCACGACCACATACGAGGGGTCCGCTCCACATCCAACTCCACAGCCATCTCTGTCACAGCTTCCTCCTTGGTCGGTGGTCAACCATGAGGATGTCATTCAGGACATCGAGCAGATGGAGAAGCATGAGCATATCGTCGAGGAGGATGTGCATGAGGGCTTGGATACGATCGTCCACTTCATGGAGCCCGAGCCACATCTACCTCTACCGTCACGCTCCACTTCTTCTGCGGCTGAGCATCTACTTGAGCATATTGCCCCTATTCAGGGAGATTTTCATACTCACTCTCACTCCACTTTTGAGTCTCGCTTTTCACTTCCTATTTCTTTAGACTCGTATATATTTGACATACCATATCTCTCGCAGGACACAGGATCTACTTCCCCTGAGGTATGCTGCGGTGTGTCACCACCTGGAGAGCCACTTTTCATGGAGAGCAAGGATTTGGTCGTCGCTAGTATAGAGGATAGCGACCCATTCTCAGGGAGTATTCGTCACACTTTCACTATTTTTCAATCTTATTTTGACGATTATCTCTGGGATACTTTTATTTTGGGGAAAGATTTTTTGCCATGGACTAATGCACCTAGTCCTTTACAGGTCACAGGTGGACACCTACGAGGGATGCTTGGAGGTGCATTGCTTGGGTCCATTGGCACACGTGGCACAGCGCTTCTGGCAGAGCCACAGAAGGAGCAGTTAGAGCAGCTACCTGCCCCACTCCAGATCTTGGACCCGCCTATGCTCAGGTGTATCCTAATCCAGTAGTGTAAAAATTTACCGCTTTCTAGTTTAGATTTGAATAATCTCGTCTCCTCTCATTAGCGAGGGGAGCGTATCTAGGATTTGCTTTTGCATCTTAATAACCCTTCATGTCGTGCCCTTCTATCATTTCACCCCTCATCCTCTTCCGAGGAGAACGATCAGACTGTCTCTCCTGCATTCTGATATCTTTCTTTTCCGATTTTCCCCTAGCATATTTCTACATCACATTGATCATATCATTTTGCTAGCATTGTCATGTTCAGCTTGGGGGAAATCGACTTTTGTGTGCATTTTTTCGTGTGTCGTTGTCGCGTGTTTGTGTCTTTGAGTCCTTCGTCGTGTTTTATATCTTTTATTCTGTATGTTTCTTTTTCTTTATTTTCTAGTTTCGTTCGTATGTTTTTCGTGTTTTTCATTTTTTGTGTCGGTGTGTAACTCCCCCCCATTTTCATTGCCCTCCCGTATTCACTACTATTGCATTGAGGACAATGCAAGTTTCAGCTTGGGGGAGTCACACTTCGTGCGTCATTTGTCTCTTTTTCTTCGCTATTTGAGTCGTTTTTCTCCGTATTTTTCTTTTTCTTTTTCTTTTTCTTTTCTTCTTTTTATCTCTTTCTCCTAGAGATGAACCCTATGATGAATTGCCACGAAAATCACACGCGCACCTTGCACAGCTTCGATAATCACATTCACTAACCCTAGGATACCGAGTCCTCTTGCATTTCATGCATCGCGGGTCCACTTAGCTTTTTGTGAGTCGTGTGTCGTGACTAGCATTTGGTGCGCTTCTGCTTTGTGGTTTTACTTTATATACCGGTTCAGGAATGACCCCTAGATTGTCATGCTCCGATTTGAATATGCGGTTTGCTTCTAATGTCTGCTTCTATATGCATGCTATTTATATTGTATACTTCAATTCGCATGTGTCGGGATTCCACAACTAAGGACTAGGATACCCCATTTAGCCTAAGCTCTATTTAGCAACAATAGTCTCCTTTGCCCAAGTGTCTAGATTTCGACTTCTTTTTTGTTTTACTTGGTGCAAATCCCCTCGTCGTGTACCGTTCTCCCACTTGGGAGAGTACACATGTGTATAGCCAAAAATCCAAAAAAAGGAGAAAAGAAAAGAAAAACCCAAAAAGAAAAGAAAAGAAAAAAATATATGTATAGCCAAAAAATCCAAAAAAATACAAATACCCAAAACCCAAAAATTCCCGTGTGAATATTTTCCTACTTGTCGAGAATAAAGGGAAGGCGAGAATTTGCACCGAGAGTTCTTCTCCACATCATCTCAACCCCCATCGTTTTCGAAAATACTTGGCTTAGGAACTTTTTAGCTATTATCTAGGCTATAGTGTGGTGAATTCCTTAACCCTAGTTGTGGAGTCCCTAACGCATGATATGTTTCGATTCTCTCTCTATTCTCATGCATGCTTGAACCATATATTCACCGCTTAATTCAATTCGAATCGATATTTGGGACATATCTTGGATTTGTGTATATCGAGCTTTATTGCACAATGTAGATAGTGACACCGTTTGCTAGCACACGACCACGCTCGCTCGCGCTTCACCGCGTGAGCCCACGGCACTTGTCTGGACTCGTACCCCTTGGTTTAGTGATGTGATTTGGCGTTTGCTTGTTTGGTGTGTCGTTTTTGATTTTGTTGGCCCTGACGGGCGATCTAGGATATTGAGTTCTCCTTTTCTCTCTTTCTCTCTATTTTCTCCCCCCGAGCTCCTACTCTCACTCGTCTTCCTCGAGGACGAGGAAGAGTTCAGCTTGGGGGATTTTGACGTGCGTTTATATTTCATATATTTACGCACGTTTTCTTCCGTGTTTTTCCCGTATTTTACCGCCGTCTTTTATTCGTTTTCGCGTGTTTTCTTGTTTTCTTTCACTTTTCTTTGTTTATCCGTGTTTGCAGGAGATTGACCGTGTATGGGACATAAAACGATGATATCATGAGTACCCAGAGCAACGGGAGGGGTCACGCGTGATCCAGGGGGTCAAACGACCAAGATTGCCACTTTTCAGCCCCCACCCGATCGGTTGCACACAGCCAACCGATCGGGTGATGCACGCGTGCACGACCCGGACTGAAGTAGGAGCAAAGTGCAAAGTCAACCGACCGGTTCGCCGACCGGTTCATCCCAACAAAGTTCTCGGGAAGTTGGAGCTTAATTCCAACCGATCGGGTGATATCTCACCCGATCGGTTCATCTGAAGCTGAAGTTTCCCAAACGACGACCCGGTCATGCCACCCGTTCTCCTCAACGACCGGTTGAAGCTCCCGAAGCCCGACGGCCAAAGCAACAAGCGGCTCACCCGATCGGTTGATGTTTCAACCGATCGGGTGGCCTTTTCTTCCGCTTTCGCGCACCGCTGCTCATTCATTGAAGATCTGCTACCATTCCAGAAGGATTTTGGGTGATCTCTTATTTTTCTAGCGTCGGCATCGTCGTTAGCTTTCCAACGATAGGTCGCAAGCCCAAATCCGATTTTTCTAGATTTTTCTGGAATTTTCTAAGCGCAGCTATGTGCTGAAACTGGCTGCAGTCTGGAATTTCACTTCAACCGATCGGTTGACTTGTCAACCGACCGGGTGAGATCTGTTTCTGCGTATCTGAGCTCTCTGTTTGTTCCACCCGATCGGGTGAGTTTTCACCCGATCGGGTGGGCCTTTTTTGACAGTTTTGAACCCGACCCAAGAGGGTTTTTGAGGGGTTTATAAATAGGGTTTTGGGGCACGATGGAGGGGAGTTCTTCTCAGTTTTTCTAGGGCTTTTTGCCCCTTTCTCTCGTAAGTTTAGATTAGGTTAGATTAGCTTTTCTATTGTAATAAATCTTGTATTGGATTGAAGATTCAAACTCAAGATAAGTATTTTCTTCTCTTTTTCTAAATTGTTTGTATTGTGTTTATTTTGCTTGATGGTGAAAGTTTATATGTCTTTTGTGTTGTTTGTTTATATGTTATTCACCATTGAGTAGTTTTGATGAACCCTAATACGGGTTAGGGTAGGATTGATGCTTGGGTTGTTTCATTAGACTTGGTTGCATGGCACGTGTTCGATGAAATGTGTCAATGGGGATTTTTAGCAATCTGGGTCCAATTCGTACGACGACACACTAGATGTGTTGGGGATTGGGGTCCGGTGCTTGTCCTGTCAAGATCCGCTTCGATGTATTGCTAGAAATCACATTTGACCTATTTGGCCATTAGGGTTACGCGGGGGTGTTTCATTGTCATTGGCGGGAGAAAGACCGCCTCTGACCGTCGGGCCAAGGGGGAATAAACTTGGCGGTTGACCCCCTAGCCATAGCTCACGCCCCCAGTGTAGACATCGAGTCCTCGCGCGCGGGAGCGGCTTGGATGAAGTGTTGGGAGATATCATTGTGGCCTTACGGTTGCGGAAGGTGTTAATGGACACGGGAGTGCCCACCGTCCGGAACCGGGTAGGCCTAGCGTGCTTGGCACCGACCGGAATATCGGGCCATGGACGCTAGGTACCACCTTTTGGGGCAATGTCTCACCCTGGATCAAGTCAAATGCCAAGTGTCATGAGTGCTCTAGCCCGTGTTAGCGGGGATTCATTTCGTGTCTTTTTCATTTCTTTCTTTTATTTCTACACTTCCACCCATATCATCCGCGTAGCTAGCACACGACCTAGGCGAGGCTAGTAGCCACTCAAGCCATCCACCTCCCTGTGTTCGATATACCCGCACCCTACACTAACCGTGCACTTGCGGTAAAATGACACCGCGCCCATACCGTAAACGGGGCGCCGGTCACATTAGGATCAACATCATCGTTCAATCGCGCACCGAGCCCAATCTCTTGCAAACTCGGCCCGCGACCTAGGTTGGGATAGTTCCTACCCGTCCAATCTCTTGCAAACGTGTATCGGCACGGAATTACAACCGGAAACCCTAGTATCGGTCCAATCTCTTGCAAACCGATACTACGGAAATTCGATTCCAACCCAATTCGGATTTCTAGGGTTTCCTATCGAATTGGGATCCAATCTCTTGCAAACCCCAATCGATGTGAATTCCTAGCTATCCGTAGTAAATTGATCCCAATCTAATCCCTAATAACGATTTTAGCAAAATTTCTACCAATTCACTACAAATATGAAATTGGGCTTGTAGGGTTCATCCCCACGCCCCAAGACGTGGAGACTACTCACAATTCATAGCACAAACACAAAAATAATCAATGAAATAAGTAATAGAATTCATCACAATATTGAGATAAGCAATAAAAATAGAATTTTTAGAGAAGAGAGAGGCAAACCAATGGAGTTCTTCAATTAATCCAACAAAAATCAACTTTAGTCCTCTCTCCAATCACAAGAATAAAGCTAAAAAGTAAACCTAAAAAAAGCTGCAAAAATCTAAGAGAAAGCTCTCCAAAACTAGGGTAAAAACAGGGGTTAAATACCCCCCAAAATCGTCCAAAAGCTGTGACCAAAATACCCCTGCGCAGCCTGAAATCTGCAATTTTCGCTACAGGCAGCGCGTCGCACTCGGCCGAGTGACAAAATTCGCTCGGCCGAGTGAGAAACCCTGTAAATTTCCAGTAAGTCTTGATCTTCAGGGGTCTTCACTTCGGGGGTGGCTCGGCCGAGTGAGTTGTCGTCACTCGGCCGATGGCTTCTTGGTACTCGGGCGGTCGGGATTATCCACTCGGCCGAGTGGGTCTTCTGAAGCTCAGGCAGCCGAAAAACAGTAAGTTGGCGATTTTTGAATGGCTTCGTCTGGGTGCCACTCAGGCGGACGGGGTCTCGTCACTCGGGCGATGTGGTATCCGTCGCTCGGCCGAGTGCACATATGAATCGTGTCTGATCTGGTCGGCCGAGCGGTGTCTCGCTGGTCGGCCGAGTGACTCCTTCACTCGACCGAGTGGGACACTAAAAATGCCCAAACAGCTTGTTTTGGCCTCATCGTCGCTCCTGCGACGTCCGTTCCTCTTCCGCTCCTCTCCAACAGCAAAATACCCCTTGGGGAGGTCGTCGGTGACACTCTGGAGTAGGCGTATCTCGAGATCACTCCAAATCGCTTCAAATCACCTGAAATGCGACAAAAACAACAAATCGTGAAAAGCATCGCAATATCGTCGATATATCGTGAAAAACATGATTTGGGCGATCTAAATGGCATGCAAACATGCGGGAAAAAAAGTATAAAATAAGGAGTGATCAGATGCCGGTACCACTTTTAGAGGCAACGTCTCACCATTAGACCCTAATTTCGATCGCCATCCTACCCATAGGCCGTATCGGCGAGAGTCGCTCGTTGGGGTGGAAACCAAAGTCCCGGGTTTTATTTTCTTATTGTCTATACCCTGCATTCCTTTACCGTGACAACCCATCATTCGATCTGGGCTAGCTCGCCCACGGGGTGATTTCGGTCCTCTTTGACACAAGCACATCCTAGCCTCCCTGTGTTCGACCCCCAAGCTACACTACAACACCGTGTGCTTGCGGTTACAAATATCTAAACCCTCACGTGGGTCCCCCGGCCATTTGCGGCTCGCAAACCGGGGGCACGTCAAGTTTATGGCACCGTTGCCGGGGAGGCAACGTGCTTGTTATTTTAGGATCTTATGAACCCTAGTGTCTAGCTCTTATCCCTACCTCGCGATAATTTTCGCATTCTTCCTTTTTCTTTTTCTTTTCTCATTTTTATTTTTATTTCTTATCTTATCTGTTTCTTTCCCACTTGTCGCTTCACGGGTGTTTGTTGTTTTTCATGCGCAGGAGTTCAAGAAGTCTCGACGACTTGATCCCCGTTGACCCAGAGATAAATGCCACCCTTAGGCGTTTGGCCGTCGAGAAGCGAAGAAGAGAGGATCCTGAAGCCATGGAGGAGAACACCCCTCCTCACAAGTCCCTGCTGGAGTACTCGATGCCTTCCATCGAGTCCACCTCCGCCATCCGTCCTCTAGCTATTACGACCCAAAGCTTCGAGCTTAAGCCATCTTTGGTGACGTGGATCCAGCAGGATCAGTTTTCGGGTGCACCCATGGAGAGCCCGATCGAGCATCTAGACTCCTTCTTGGAGAAATATGACACCTTCCGGATTAACGGTGTCACAACTGAGGCGATCCGACTGAAGCTGTTCCCCTTCTCCTTGCGAGATAAGGCCAAGCTGTGGCTTAGGGGGAAGGACCCCAACACATTCAACACCTGGGAGAAGCTCTCCAATGCTTTTCTGACAAAGTTCTTTCCTCCGGGAAGACCATGAAGCTGAGGAGTGAGATCTCCTCCTTCTCCCAGGCCAGCCACGAGTCCTTGCATGAGGCTTGGACAAGATACAAGGAGATGCAGAGAAGATGTCCCCATCATGAGCTCCCCAAGTGGCAGATTATAAATCTGTTCTATAATGGGCTGAGGGAAGATTTAAAGTCTTCCATGGACGCCGCGGCTGGAGGGTCCTTCATGTCAAGAAGCGAAGAAGATGTCGGGCAAATTTTGGAAAATATGGCATCCAACAATGAACGGTGGTGTGACGAGAGAGCCACACCAAGGTCTGGAGGCATCCATAGAGTGGAAGACGTCGACAAATTGTCAAGCAAGTTTGACTTGCTGTCAACCCAGATCTCCGCATTGATGGTAGGCACCGGTGGCACCGGTTCACAACAGATTGCTGCGGTAGAATCGGAAGTTTTTGGAGAGTTTGACGGTGGTGACATCTCACCACCGTTGGATCAGGCGAGCACATTGTTTTACAATCCTACGGGGAATGCGCCATTTCCACCACGAACCAACTCAAACCCGGCCTACTCTCCCAACAACTGGAATCATCTGAACCTCAGCTACCGGGCACCTTACCAACAGTCGGCTCAGCAACAACAGCAGACTTATCAGCCGGCTAGGCCCCAGTAGCAGTTCCAGCAGCAGCAATTTCAGCAGCAACAACCACCACCACAGTATCAACAATATGCCCCTAGGAATCAGCAGCCCGCCCAGCAGCAATACGGCCAACAGAGGGCCATTTCTCCGGTTGAGTCCCTCTTGACTCAATACATAGCCAACCAGGAGAAAATTAATCTGAAGCTGGAGATGGGACAAAGAGTACTCACTGATCAAGTGACCCAGCTGGGGTTGCAAGTGGCGAACCTTCAGAGACCGTAGAATTTATTACCGCCACAGCCTGAGGTGAATCCTAGAGGGTAAATCAGACCTTGGCGCTCACACATGAGCATGAGAACATGTCCGCCATCATCTTGAGGAGCGGGACACAAATTCCTACTAGAGCGCCGCCCAAAGAACCGGAAGCACCACTGGCCGTTGAGCGGCCAATTGAAAAGGTTAATGACGACGGTGCCCCGTCGCCAAAATTTGTGGCTCTGGAGGGAACCCCCGAAGAAGAGAAGAAGAAAGAAGAAGGGAATTTGAAGGTATTCAAGCTCGTTGTGCCTTTCCCACAACGGCTTGCCAATGCAAAAATCGATGAGAAGTATGGCAAATTCTTTGCCATGGTGAAAGATATGAGTTTACAAATCCCCTTCCTCGAGGCCATAGAGACGATCCCCTCCTATGCTAAATTCTTGAAAGACTTGGTGACACTGGGATCTAGAAAAGAAAAGGTCGTGTTAACGGCGGAGTGCAGCGCTCTCATTCAGCGTGCAAATCCGCCCAAGCTCAAGGACCCCGGAAGTTTCTCCATCCCTTGCTCTATTGGGGAAGTGCAAATCCAGAGGGCGCTCGTCGATCTTGGTGCGAGCATCAGCTTAATGCCCCTATCATTGTACAAGAGAATAGGGATGGGAGATTTAGAGCCCACCGGCATGACATTGCAACTTGCTGACCGTTCGGTCAAGTATCCGGTGGGAGTAGTGGACGACCTCCCCGTCGATGTGAAAGGGGTGCATGTACCAGTTGATTTTGTGGTGATGGACATGCCGGAAGACAAGCATACACCAATTATTCTTGGACGACCCTTTATGTCAACTGCCGGAGTGTTGATAGACGTAAAGAATGGGAAGCTTTCCCTGAATGTGGGCCAAGAAAGAGTCGAATTTGACTTAGTCTTGTCAATGAAGCATCCAAACCCCCCGGACGATCCTAGTATCAATGTGCTGGAGAATGAAGAAGATAGAGCTGTTGAAACGAGTGCCTGGGAAGTGCTCTCGAGAAATCCCCCCGATAGCTTGGGGGACCTTGGAGAGCAAGTTGGCTCCCCTAAGAATGAAGTGGCTAATGAGGCGGTCGCGCGACATGTGATCCCTCCCGGGTTTTCTAAGTCTCCTCCCACGAGGAGAAAAGGAAAAGAACCCATGGACCTCACCGGTGATGAGGTCCGGATCCTGAAAAAGATGGCGGTGGACGCCAATTTGAGGGAGAAGCCCCCGGATCCTGTCAACAAAGGGAGGGTAGTCGAGCAAATCTTTTTACAACCGCTGACTACACCGATAGCCACAACCTCTGGAGATGCCGGATTTTGGGCATCACCCGTACCGCCCACCATGAAAATCATCGACGGGCGTCGAGCTAAATGACGTTAAACAAAAGCGCTTCATGGGAGGCAACCCATGTTCTAAACTTTTGCTTCGCTTTTTAGGACTTTTTCTTAACTTTATTTTATCTATTTTTCTAAATAAATCCAGCCGGAAGAACTCCCGTCGTGAAACTTAGGCGATTTTTGGGTTTTTGCAGAAAACAAGGCCTCAACCGATCGGGCGAGTTCTCACCCGATCGGTTGGGATGTATCAGCTTACGGCTGTGTCTGTCGCCAAATGAACCAACCGGGTGGAGAATGATGAGACCGGGTGATATAACCGGGTGACCTGGGGGAGACTCTCGGGAAAATTTCAGTATTAACGAACCGACCGGGTGATAATATGCCAGACCTGTTGAGGGACCAGGTGAAGAACTCAGAGTTCTCGGGAAATTGTATAGAGTGGCGAACCGATCGGTTGAGTGCTCAACCGATCGGGTCGCCTGTAGCGTTTTTTCAGCATCAATTTTCGACCTAATGTCAACCGATCGGGTGAAAACTCACCCGACCGGTTCGACTTAAAACCTATAAATAACCCCCGACCACCCGTTCACAAACCCTCGCCCGATCTCCTCAGCTCTCCGTCATTTCGCCTTCCTGCAAGCACCCGACTGCCAAAATCCCTCTCCCACAACCTCAAATCCTCCATTAGTCTCTCTCTCCACCTCCCCCTCGCATTTCTCCATCTCTTCCTCTCTCTCCCTCTCCTATTTCCTATTTTCTAGCCCTAATTCCCAACACCCACATCCACCATCGAATTTTTTGCTGAAGAAGAGTGTCGCGGCTCCACACTTCTCCAATTGCACGGCATTGGGTCGTCTACAAGCGGGGAGATCTAATTGCTACGGGGTAACTTCGTTCCACTTCTCGAATTTCAATTTTTACCCTAATATTTGATTTGCTTGGTTTTCGTGTGTGTGCACTTTAATAGTATTTTGCACCCATTTGCATCATCCACACACACATGACCCGGGAGAGAGATAAAGGAAAAGGTATCTTGCGGGAGGAAGAACCGTCTCGTAAGAGACGTAAACAAACACTTCCTCCTTCCCGCACACGCGAACTGACACTTGCCCCTCCCACACCTATCATTCCCCCTGTGGACCCCATGTTGGGCCCGCATGGATACATATTTAGGAACCAAGAGCAGAAAGACTTCTACCACAGACTTAACACTCGGGGGCATTTATCAACCAAGTTCGCCCACACCCAATCACTCGTCGACCTCGGTGTATTCACCGAGGTCGAGACTCTTTTTGCTAATCTAGGTTGGTTGGCCTTCCTTAATGCCTCTGCGGTATCTTACCCGTCACTCACCCTAGAATTCCTTTCCTCCCTCGTTTGTGAGTCGGGGTCGACTGTCACTTTTCGGGTGCGTAACCAAACCATTCGCACAAACCTAGACACCATCTGCGATATATTTGGTTTCCCTATTCTAGGGAATGACGCTATCCGTCACTGCGGATATCCCCCAGAATTTGACGTCGATAATTTCTGCTTCTGCCTCACCCTACTAGGTCTCTATCCCCATGGGAAGGCCAAGGCCTCCTCCATCATCCATCTCATATTTCGTCTGGCTCATAGGATCATATCCTCCACATTTTTTCCGCGGGACGAGTCTGGCACCGTGACTATCCCCGATCTTTTCATTCTTTGGGCCATAACTTTCGCTTTTGTGCCCGACGATGATGGGATTAGTTTTAGGGCCCCGACTGTCCCAATTCATGCTGGCGATTGGCTTGTTTACAAGCTTCTCGAGATTAGCAGGGCTGGGAAGGGCAAGAACTGCTGTTGGGGCATTATCACTATTATTGCTTCTTACCCCCCGTTCAATATCCATATCCCCCGTGGTCTTCCCATCGCCGCAGGACCCTCACGTCTAGATCTTGACGTCCTGTGGCACATTCATATGATTAAGCCCCGCACCGACGATCGCTTCGAATTCAATTACGGCCATCCCCCTCGCCCCTACACCATTCTCCCCAACCCAGCTCGCATGACTATTGCTCTTAGGGCAGATTTGACTTTTCCGCCCGACCCTGAGTTCTTTGATGGGTTGCACCTTCCTTTCCTTCCCGCGGGCGCACGTAGACCACCTTCCCCTGCCGCCCACTTAGGCATGCATGATATTCCTGCGTCCCGGGGAGATATAGGGGCTGGCCCGAGTCGCCCTTTTTTCTGCTCCTGGCCCCATCACTTCTGAGCATCTTTTTGCGGCCATTTCTGGCCTCGTGTCCTATGCCGGCATGACCACTGCCGCCGGCATTACTTCCACATTACCTGCCAGCACCACTTCTGCCTCACGTCTGTCCACATCCTTTGTGCGCCGCCAGGTCTCTTCCCGCCTTGCTCTTGAGAGGGAGGTCGCTGCCCTCCGTGATCTCGCCATGTCCTCTGCCCCCTCGGACCCATCACCGTCCTCCTTTCTCGCTCACCCACGTTTCCTCGCACTTGAGAGGAACGTGGCCGCCATTCTTCGCCTTCTCACTCACATCCACTGACCACCTCCACCTTCACCACCTCAACGATCTTCTCCTCCACCCTCCCACACATCCCCACATCCATCACCTCCCCCACCACATTCTTCTCCTCCGCCATTCCACCCATCCCCACCTCCCCCTCCCCCACCTAGGCGATCATCTCCCCCTCCCTCATCTATTCCCATCCCGGTATCCACCTCCCCCCTCCCGACCACTTCCATCGCACCCACACTACCTCCTCCCTCCTCCTCCATCACTTCATATGTGCGTCGGAGGAAATTGCCGGTGCGCTCCAAATCTCTCCCACCACCACCCACTACCGTCACCATCACATCTTCTCCCCCATTTATATTCCTTTCACCACCGCCTTGATCGCCGTCCTTCCACCACCACCCACCTCCACCGACACTCCTCCCATCGTTCACACCACCGCTGCACCTATTCCTCCACCTCTTTCCCCACTTCTCCGCACACCCCCCGCCTCCCCCGACCACCCAGCCATACCCTCTTCCGAGGAGGGCGAGGATTCGCCTTCTCCTGATTTTTGATTTCACTTTGTTTTTTTTAACCCCCCCCCCACCCCCCCGTCGCATATTTCTGCACTTTCACGCTCATATTTCATTGCTAGCATTGTCATGTCTAGCTTGGGGGACGTCTATTTTGGTGTGTTGTCGTGTTTTGTTTTATTTTCTTATTGTGTGTGTGCTTGTCTTTACTTTTTATTTTGTCGTGTCATGTGGTTTTATTTCGTTTTTCCTGTTGCGTGGTTTGATTTTGATTTTTCTTTATTTTTCAGTTTCGTATCTGTGTTTTCCTCGTTTTTCATTTCTTTTTGTGTCGGTGCATATTCCCCCCCCCCCATTTTCATTGCCCTCCCGTACTCACTCTTATTGCATTGAGGGCAATGCAAGATTCAGCTTTGGGGAGTCGCACTTTGTGCGTCATTTGAGCCTTTTCTTTTTCGTTTTTGTGTCGTTTTCATCGTGTTTTTACTTTTTTTTCTTCTCTTCTTTTTGTCTCTTTCTCCTAGAGATGAACCCTATGATGAATCGCCAAAAAAAATCACACACACCTAGCACCTAGCATCACATTCACTAACCCTAGGATTTAGAGTCCTCTTGCATTTCACGCATCGTGGGGTCCACTTAGCTTTTTTGTGAGTCGTATGTCGTGCCTAACCGTGTGGTGTGCTTCTACTTTGTGATTTTACTTTATATACCTGTCCAGGAATGACCCCTAGATTATCATGTTTCGATTTGAATATGCGGTACTTATTTCCCATGTCTGCTTCTGCATGCTATATATATATCGTACGCTTCATTTCGCATGTGTCGGGATTCCACAATTAAGGACTAGGATAACCCATTTAGCCCATGCTCTATTTTAGCGAGAATAGTTTCCTTTGCCCAAGTGTTTAGATTCTGACGTCTTTTTGTTTTACTTGGTGCAAATCCCCTCGTCGTGTACCGTTCTTCCACTTGGGAGAGTACACATATAAATATCTCATTACCCAAAAAATCCAAAAAAAGAGAGAAAAGAAAAACCCAAAAAGATGAAAAAAAAAGAAAAGAAGAAAAATTGTATAGCCAAAAAGCCAAAAAAAATACAAATACCCAAAACCCAAAAAAATTCCCGTGTGAATATTTTCCTACTTGCCGAGAATAAAGGGAAGGCGAGAATTTGCACCGAGTGTTCTTCTCCACATCATCTCATCCCCCATCGGTTTCAAAAACACTTGGGTTAGGAACTTTTTAGCTAGTATCTTGGCTGTAGTGGTGTGTTTTCCTTGACCCTAGTTGTGGAGTCCCCGACGCATGGTACGCTTCTATTCTTATACTCTTCTCATGCATGCTTGAACTAATATTCACCGCAATTTCAAATTCGAATCAGTATTTGGGTCGTTTCCTGGGTCTGTGTATATCGAGCTTTATTGCACATCGTAGATAGCGACACCGACTGCTAGCGCACGGCCACACTCACTCGCGCTTCACCGCGTGGGCCCACTGCACTTATTTGGACTCGTATTCCTAGGATTAGTGATGTGATTTGGCGTTTGCTTGCTTGGTGTGTCGTTTTTGATTTTGTTGGCCCTGACGGGCGATCTAGGATATAGAGTTTTCTTTTTCTCTCTTTCTCTCTATTTTTCCCTCCGAGCTCCTACTCTCACTCGTCTTCCTCGAGGACGAGGAAGAGTTCAGCTTGGGGGATTTTGACGTGCGTTTATATTTCATATATTTACGCGCGTTTTCTTCCGTGTTTTTCCGTATTTACCGCCGTCTTTTATTTGTTTTCTCGTGTTTTCTTGTATTTTCTTGTTTTCTTTCACTTTTCCGTATTTTCCGTGTTTTGCCGGAGTTTGCTGGCATTTGGAACGTAAAATGATGATATCATGTGTCCCCGGAGCAACGGGAGGAGTCACACGTGATCCAGGGGGTCAAACGACGAAGATTGCATCTTTCAGCCCCTCACCCGGTCGGTTGGTCATCTCCAACCGATCGGGTGATGCACGCGTGCATCACCCGGACGCAGCTTGGAGCTCACGAGAAGTCGCCCGGTCGGTTCAGTGACCGGGTCAAAAGCTCAAAGTCTCTGGAAATTCGAAGCTGATTTCCAACCGATCGGGTGACCTTCACCCGATCAGTTCACCTGGAGCTGAATTTCAACAGCCAATACTCAGAGCTCCAACCGATCTCCTCACCCGGTCTGCCCCAAGATCCAACCGGTCGGCACCAAGATCCAACTGACCGCACCAAGTTCCAACCGACCGGTTCATACTGACCGGGTGAAACCCCCGCATTGCGATGTGATTTTGTGAAGCGGCTCACCCGACCGGTTGACTTGTCAACCGATCGGGTGATGTCGTTTTCTATAAATAGAACCCTAGGTTTCCCAGATTCGGGAGTTGGTTATTTTTTACTGTTTTCTTCATTTTGTGACGGCTGTAATTTCCCAGTTTTTGTAAGTTTTCGGATCTTTGTAAAATTTTAGTATTATCTTAATTGCTTTACTACCTCCGCATTCCTATTGTCAGATTATGATTTTAACGGTTCATTTTCGTTTAGATCGCTTTTTAATGAATATTTGTGAGTAGTTCCCAAATCTGGGATTTTGGCGGAAACCCCTTAGGGGGCTCTTCCCGATGCATCCATAGGGTTAGGAAATCGATAGGGATTAGGAATCTAACGGTTACGCGGGGTGTTTTATTGTCATCGGCGGGAAAAAGACCGCCTTTGACCGTTGGGCCAAGGGGGAATAAACTTGGCGGTTGACTCCCTGCCATAGCTCACGCCCTTAGCGCAGACGCCGAATCCTAGTGCGCGGGAGCGGCAGGATGAGACGTTGGGAGTTATCGTTGCGAGCTTAGTGCTCCCGGAGTCGATCAGTGTTAATGGACATGGGAGTGCCCACTGATCGAACCCGGGAAGTCCGGCGTATCATCCTGGGCACCGACCGGAATATCGGGCCCATGGGATGCCGGTACCACTTTTAGAGACAACGTCTCACCATTAGACCCTAATTCCGATCGCCATCCTACCCGTAGGCCGTATCGGCGAGAGTCGCTCGTTGGGGTGGAAACCAAAGTCCCGGGTTTTATTTTCTTATTGTCTATACCCTGCATTCCTTTACCGTGACAACCCATCATTCGATCTGGGCTAGCTCGCCCACGGGGTGATTTCGGTCCTCTTTGACACAAGCACATCCTAGCCTCCCTGTGTTCGACCTCCAAGCCATACTACAACACCGTGCGCTTGCGGTTACAAATATCTAAACCTTCATGTGGGTCCCCCGGCCATTTGCGGCTCGCAAACCGGGGGCACGTCAGCTGCACAGAGTCCCTTCGTGCCTCCGCCCTGCAGTGCCTCCCCCCACGACCCCACGCCCATGTCGATGAGCCCAGCCAATGCCACCACCTATGCCCACTCCAACTTCCTTGGCCCCCTCCGACACCGAACAGATTGTTGGCAAGCTCCTCCGCTCGACCCATGCACCCAACAGCCATGAGCTCTCCGCTCGAGCTCACCAAGACGTCGGCCCCTCCACTCATCCGACCCACAGCCGCATCATCCTTAAACTTGCCCCTGCGACGACCCTCAGCGCTGCCGTTGTGCCCCCAGGCAATGTCTCAGACAGCCCGAGCACGTAGCCTGAGCAAAACGTGACCACTACCGCCCGCCGTCGCCTGGCGACTGCTCGCCGCCGCCGGTGCTGCGACGCGCCCACCCCTGCCGGTGTCCACCGCCTGACCCCGCACCCAGCCGCATCCACAGCTCATGCGCACGCTGCTACGTGAGAGAAAGGGTGATATAGTATTAAAGAAGTATATGTATATTTATACGTATATATACGCGTATATAGGTATATTATAATATACTATAAAAGTATTATTAGATTAAATTGATAATCAATCGTATAGGCCTTAGAAAAATGCAAGATCAAGTCCAGAAAATTTAGCCTGATGTCCCGAACACATTGACGCTAGTTTCATCACAATTAGGCGAGTATATTTTCCTGAATATTTTTCTAAAGCTAAAATTCATTTAAGTTGTTTTCACTTAATAATTAATATCTTAAACTTTTCACGTAAACCGATATATGAAAAACATTATATGTTATGGTATTAAACGAGACGCTCGTTTTGACAACTTAATTGAAGTATTCTGATACATATTTTATTCTGAAGAAATTATTGAACGTTTACTATAACTATTTAAAATTAGTTTTTAAATCCATTTACAATTCTAAAAATTGTTTTTGAGCTTTTAAAAATTATTTAAAATACCCACAAGCTTCAAAAAAATATTCCCTTCTTAGGTAAAGTTATTTTTCCTCATATCTAGCCTCTTTAAAATTTTAGAACGTATTTCGACACCTTTTCAAGCTATTATAAAATAAAAAACGATCGATATAAATAGGTAGAAATTGGTACATCCTATAACCAACAAATTCTTGTGATTGCAGGTGTTGATTCTCTTGCACCAACTCCCTTAGAAGCTTTAGGTCCCACCCCGGCTTACTACTACAACCTCGAAACCGGTAAGTCACTCTAATTCTAACTTTAGAAATTTTGATAGTGTACTCGTATGAACTTAGGACATCATGTAAAGCCTCAGAATGACTATTGACTTGAACAAAATACTAGAGACCTAATCTAATATGAAACTAATCAACTGCAGAACGGCTATCTAATTAAGCATATGCCATTGCCAACTTTCAACTTTGGTGGTGTAACAAACGACCATGTACTTGGGTAAACTGTGTACTAATGGAAATACCAAATGCTCGAAGCATGGGATCAACATCACAATTGTTGGACTTGTCTTTATCCTCAAATTTCTTAGCATCCGCTTTGCTTTGGCCCAGTCGATTTGAAAAGGGTTCTTAACTTTCTGGTTTTCAATAAGAAAATCAATCAGTGGCCCTGATTTAACTATCATAGTGGTAGATATCTAAATAAGGAACTACTCTACTGTTTGTTAATATAGTCGACGAAACAGATGCGGTTATTGGCATTCTTAACATTGGTACCACCCAGTGTCTAAGATCGTTTGCGCCAAAGTTTGGATCACCCTGCTTGCGGGGATAGTGACATGCTTGGGCAAACCTGACTGGCCGTGTATGCATGGATCAATGTTAGAATTCCAATTATCATCAGTTTGCAACCATTGATTATAAATACCTTCAAATGAGTTTCTTCAACCTTTCATCGCATGTAAACTCATATTCACCATAACTCATATTTACCATGATAGCGCTTGTTCACTCTTGTCCACCATGTTCTGACGCTTTTCACTTAAAAACTATGCATGGACTTTGGATACACTTATTGCATGATTGCTCACGTTTAAATAGTCACATCACTTGCTGCATGACATCTAAAACTCGGTGAATTCTAATGAATTATTGAATGGAATATCTTATGGAGTATCTTGTGGAATATCTTGTGGTACATTCTGTGGAATATCCTGTGGAACATCATGTGGAATATCTTGTAGAATATCGTGTGGAACATCCCGTAAAAAACATATACATAGAACACTTGACACTTCATTGGGTTTGGGGTAACTCATAGTTTGAGAGTGTGTGGGAGTAACTGAAGTTCATCTACATGTCTAGCTGCCTAAGTTTCGGCATCCTGTCTAGCTGCCTGTGTTTTGGCAAACATAACATGATGTCTGTGTCAGCATCCTGTCAAGCTGCTTGCGTTTCGGCATTCGTCTGGGTAGCACACCCAGGCAAGAAATGAACTCAATGGTTGCATATCATACTCTCCTACTTGAGTCACGTAGTTCTAGTGTATTTACTGCTTGCACGGTCACCTTTACTATATGCATACATGCACTTTACTTACCACACCTATGCAACCCCCGGTACTTTACTTATCGCACTTGTATGCATGACTGCATTTACTTTACTTGTCGCACTTGTCTGTAGCTACTTCTTTAGCATGTTTCTTTACTTAGCATGTTCTATACTTGTGCAATGCTTCCTTTCTATTTTTAGAATTGATGTAACTTACCTACGGTTCCATTTTCATGGCACAGGCAGACGACGAACAATTTGAAGAGGAGACCCTCGAGTTTAAGAAGCCAGAGCTTGACCATGAGACTGCTGATTCACTAGAGCTTAAGTTGTGTATTTTCAGCTGTACTTCTTTTCTTTCATATATCCTTGTTGTAAATATGGATTGTAATAAAATGGACACTATTTGAGTATGTTTGTACATCTCTGTATCGTGGCTATATTGTTTTCACTGGTGATCTGCAGACCTGCAAATGAAATCAAATAAGTAATAGCCCCCTGAGAGCGGGTCATTACAGGATACGATTTTATTTATTTATATTTATGTTTATACAACTCTCAGTTAGCCCACATGATTGATATCTTTTTGATATCAGGACTTCAGGTCCAAACACTTCACATTTCATAAGTGAGTCCAGCTCAACTTATTTTGCATCGTTCCACATTATTTGGCCAAATTCTATATTTGCTTCATGAAACGTAGTGTGGAAATGTTATTTTTATAATTATCATTTAAATAGCAAAATGAAATGTGAGTAATTGTCGACAGATGTGTTATTTTATCCAAACACCTAACCCTGCACGTACATTTAATATCTCGATTTCTTCCAGAATTGTTTCCTTCTCAACACTTGTTGTGAATGTTCTGGAACATGTATAGGATATGAACAAAGCCAGAATTGTGTCCTTATCATTAGTTGTTGTGTAAGTTCTGGTTGAGCTCACTTTCCTGTGGTGGTATTGCTTTAGGGTCTCTAGGAGTTATTTCTCGCTTTGGAGCCTCGTGGTATGTCCTCTCATCCATTGGGGACATCCACTTCTGCTACTGGTTGATTGCATCCATTATATTTGGTATGTCAATCCTCGAAGGATTTTTAGCAGCAGGGATGTGTGAATTTGACAATATTTATATTATTAGTAACTATGTCTGATAACTGTTTAACAGTTTCATAAGGGTGGATCTTCAGGATCTCGTCACAATTCATGATAATTAGATCATTAATGTTTGAAATGGTCAATTGAGCTTCAGGCTCATGGATGATTATAATATTTCTGTTGAACCTAATACTAGGAAATTAAAGATTTCTGAATGTGATGGATCTTCAAGATCTCATCTTTGTTATCGAATCTTTAAATGAGGGCCCATTAATGCACATCTTATGATTAGTGATTTTAAATGCTTCCCCTGTTCGGTGTGCTCGGAATCTATTTATCTAGGGTAATTACTTCTGATATATAGTTCTAAGACTGCATTTTGATGGTTTATAGTGGTGATATGTGGATGTATACTCATCATGGCACAATCTATAAGATGTGCTCTAAACGCTTCCCCCGTTAGGGGTTCTCGAAAACTGTTTATATGAGATGATCAGGCTCATATGAATAGGTTCTAAGGAGGCATTTTGATGGTTTGTGTTGTAATTGCATGTCCCCATGTAGTCACCTACAACTGGATTTTTAATGGATAAGTAATCCGTTTTAATCATTTTAATGATTTAATTATATTTCCCATTTTTGGGTGTGAACACAAACTTCAGGGTGTTCGACATTATTCCGGTTGTAAATATTATTTGATTTCCTAGTGTTGTCCAATGTTCCCGCCATTTATTAATGTGTCCTATATGCTGTTAAAAGTTGGATTGTGGTTGGATAATAGGTTTGATAATGACCATTTTAGAGGATATATGGATGAGTACTCTAAAGTACATCATATATAGGGAGTGGATAAGTCCACTTTTATCCCTCAAATACTCTCAAGAGACCTAAAGGTCTTATTGTGTTAATGATGATATTAAATATATCATCTTAAATTCTTTTGAGGAAGTGAAGAGAGTCAATGTACATGTGAATGGAGATGATCTCGTAATCATTTTTCCCTTATGAATGGGACAATGAAAGCTTCACCTTTTTGATGAATCTTTGGGTTCTTCAGATTTATAGGATTAAATAATGATGTCTTGCATCATCAATTCAGGGAGGTATATTATATCATTCCAAAGTTAATAGTTGGACAATTCTGGACACTTCTGATGTTTCAAATTAATTCCTCTTTTCGAATTCATGTGGGTCTTTTGAAAGTCCATTAAAATGACCAAGTTAATTTTGTCCGGTAATAGGTGAACTGTGTTCTAAATGTGAATGATCTCATCTTCACATTGACTATTACGCGGATCATAGTGGGACAAAGCTTCAGGCTTCATTGATTTCTTGAGTCATATTTAGGGATTTTGTTTTGATGAATATCCATCGAAACTTGGTAAGTTTCTTTTATTGATGTTTGAGAGTATTGGGCATCCTCATATATATTATTCAGGGTTGTAAAGACTGAATCTCAAGCAGACGTCCCAAGAATAGTTTTCTATTGGACTATTGTTAGGGTTAAATGCTTTTGAAAGCATACGTATACAATTATGCTCATTAAGACTTATATTATGGCAATATATTAAATTTGTTTTCAAGGTTTATTTGTCCTTGGGGAGTAGCTAAAGATACATAAGGTCAATTGACTTTCGTCGTTTAGACTAGATAAGTATATATTTTTATATGGCATAAATTAATGCACATTCATGGTGCAAAAGCATTATGGGTCTTATCAGAACTTCGGGTATGATATTGGTTTACCATTGCTTACTCCATGTCGATGTATATCATATCTTCTGTTTCTCATTTTATGTCAGGACTTCCCTTGTTTTCAATCTTCCTTATTGTTATTTATAAGGAAGAATGAATATTAGTCTTACTAAGTAGACATATACAAGGAAAATGAGTTAGTGTCTATATTTCCACTTTTCTAATTTATGAGAGAGTTTTCAAAGTCTATTTGAATGCTCAAGTATGGTCTCCAGGCCATTTTTATTGAGTCATTCAAGTATTATGTGGATAGAGAATCATGCTCAAGGGGAAACAAATACGTGGCTACGAAATTTATAATTTTTCACTTATCTATTAAGTCACGACTTTGGGCGTACGCTTAAAATTAAGGCTAGATTCAAGAATCATACTTTGTAAAGTGAGATTACTCTAAAAGAGTTTAGCGGTGTTATGACAACTGCTGGTGTCAATATTGGTTTATATAGACCATATGTAACGTCCTGTATTTTTAGACGTGCTTTAGGTCGTGCGTACCGGTATTTTATTTCAGTCGTCCGGATAATCTTTCGTCCGTACTTTCTTTGTTACGCGTCGACGCGAACACGTCTCTGTTTTTAATTTTTACCGAACCATAATTAATTAACTATCAAGATTAAATAAATACTTTAACTTAATATCTTACTAATTACAACATGCTAATCAATTTTAACTTTTACTAATTGCTTTTTGCTATTTTAATAATTACATTTAAATTTACTTAATTACGTAATTACTTTAATCTTTTACTTAAACACTAAGGACAGCACACACATTTCTTTGAACCAGGTTCCTCCCCCTAAAAAGAGATTAGTCAACAAAACAATTATTCCCCACTTTAATCAAAACAAACATGTTTCGTAAACCTGATGCATCCCCTTGCTCATGTCAACAACACAATTAATTTCTGTCTAAATCAAAAACCTAATCTAATTAATTGGCCTTGACTAGTCTAACAGACAAACAAACCCAAAATTTCGCATGGGACAAATGAAATGAAATTAAAGCTAAAAGAAACTTTGACTTAAGCATTACTAAACTTTCATTACAATTCATATATATATCGCTACATCTCCTCTAATCTTCATCCCCACTCCCTGATCAACAACTCAGTTCCCAAACAATTCTTCCCAAAATCTGTTCACCATTACCAAATCAAACCTGAAGCTCATCATCTCCCTTCTCCCTGATCAACACAATTCAGCCCAAATTCTTCCATAACCAAATACAAACTCAAACTGATTTTGAAATCAGAAATCAAGAAGGGATAGTCTCAAATCTGAAAAACAACTTCAGATTCATTTCAATATTCAGATCAACCATTTTAGAAATCCAAAACAAACTTCAGATTTAAAACTCAAATCTCCAAAACTCAGATCTGAAAATAAATTTCAGATCAACCTTTTGAAATCAAACAACTTCCTCCTTCCCCTCTCTCCTCCAATCATGCAAGGCCAACCAGCGCCAGAGAGATGTGCGTGCCTCCCTTCAGCTCACGGCCACCAACCCCCGACCTCCGCCGCTGCAATCCCCTTGCGTCGATGCGCCGTACGCCATGCAGACCCCGTCCGTTGCCGCACGCATCTCCAGCGCCGTGCGCGTGCCTGCGCTGCTACGCTGCCGGAGGTGACCGCCAGAAGCTGTCGCATCGCACCGTCCAGCCGCCATACATCACTCCTCTCCCCCTTTGCGTCAGTGTCCACCTTCCCTTGGTTGCGTGAGCTCCTTCCCATGGCTGCTGCAAAACAATATGAATGAAAGAAAAAGATAAAAGAAAGAATAGAAAGAGATAGAAGAGAGAGAGGGGTTTGAAAAGAAAGTAAAGAGAGAGACAGTAGATAGATAGAGATTAAAGAGAAAGAGAGATAAAGGGGTAGGGTCTTAATAATGTTAGAGTAGGTGTAGGAGTAGGTGGAACTATAAATATAATGTTAACCTTATATCATTAGCTAATATTAGGTTGATAGGTTGTTAGTATTAATTTAGATATTAACTTGTTAGTGTTAATTTCAGCATGTTAATAATTGATGTTAGGGTAATAATATTAAAATAAGGCTTACCACGTAAATATAGGAATGTTATAATACAATATAAACATCACCATGTCACCCTGCCAGAGAACCCAATAAAATCAGACGAACCCAATTCTGAGAATATCTTAGTATATTGATTATCTTACAACGAAGTCTAACCAAAACAGAGAACCAGACGTACCATTACGTAGTACACGTCAAGACGAACCCAACAACACCAAAATCACTGAAATCAGGCAAGTGTACAAATTATATTGAATTTTTGAAGTTAGATGCTCATTTTGTCTTTTGCGTGTAAAGTTGTAGAACTCAAAATCTACATGTGAAATGACACGTGAAATTACTACCATGACATTCTTGACTGAAAATGTGATCCAATGGCATATAACTTGATATACCTTATTTTAGAACAAGGGCAACGAAAATTAGTTTCTGTGACATGTTCGTTAAATTCTTATATTCAACACTTTTCTGTAAATGTTGTTCAAAACTCTTGCAATCATGGAAAATGTTATATAAAAATAAATGATTATGTTATTTAATTGCTGCATGTCTTGGAATAACTAACAAATGTGTGACATCGTGAAATCATGCGCCTCGAAGGCGAAATCGTACTTTTCGTGATGTCATGTAAGTTGACTAGGCTGGCTCATGTTCCAGCACAAATTTGGGTGGGGTTAGTGTTGAGCGGCCACTAGGCGTATGAAAGGGTACTCTCTTCAAGGGCAACACCCTTGTGGTGGGTTAGCGCCAACCATGGTAAGCCTCCGTGATAAGGACGACTCACTCATCACGACCTAAAGGCGTGACCCTATGATAGACATGAAATACTGACATGAAACTTGAAATTGTTATCTCAGTTAAATTGACATGCTAATGAATCAAAAGAAAAGTTTTACTTTACTTGTTAAACTGCTTAGAACTGCATGATAGGAGTATTTTACTTTATTTCATTTTATAATTATCATGTTTAAACTTTTGTTGTTATCTCGTTAAATTTATTAATGCCTCTTAAATTCAGTATAAATTTGTATATCTTGCCTTAGGTTTCTGACCTCTACTTGCAAACCCTTGCTGACATACATTCATGTTTTTGGATGTAAATCAGATCCTGAGCTATATCACCATGAGGACTAGTTGAGATAGCTGAACCAGTGGGCCAAGAGTTGTTGACTAGTGAACCTTCATTGTACTTATTTTCATTTGTTGTACGGGTCATAAGACCCACTCTTCTGTTCTTGCATTGCTTTAATTCTTTTTGAGACGAATGAGATTGTGATAATATTTTACTTATTTGTGTTGTTTTTGAGTAATGCAAGCAAGAACCTGTGCGATTTCACACAGACGCTTATTGTGTTAAGTCAAGGAGGAAAGAAAAGCAAAAGTATCTCCTCCTTACTTGCACATGCGGGCCTGCCGCGTCCTCGCCCCCAAGCTTAATAGGAAGCGGGGCGTGACAGGTTTTAGTGGTGGCCCATGCAGGTCAATGCTCATGCAAAATACTTTAAAACAGCATAGATAATATTACAATCTTGACTCTCAAACAACACCTTCCCTAGAATCTTCTACATCAATCTATTCATTAGAAAATCCTAGTCATAAGGTTCCTCACCCTTAGTCAACCAAATCAGTATATCCTTGATTTTTAATCTCCCTTCATTTTACATTCCACTTTATGACCTTAGGAATCTATCGTAGCCTTTTCACAAGTCATTTCCTACCCATACTCACATTTGATCATCCTATTCTAATCCTTGCTCTCGACTCACGTGATCATCCTGACAGCCATCATTATCCTTTTGAATCATCTATATTACTATACTGATTCTACTGTCGATATCCCTTTTATGGAATTCCTCGCCCCGTTTAACTTCTGTAAAAATCTTTAATATGTATACTTGAGCCTCATATTTTTCACCTGACTTAAATTTATTCTTTGATTTTGAGTTTTCCTTCTCCGTAATTTTTAGTCACTACTTTTAATGATTTCCTAGCCTATATCATCCATAGTCCTATACTCACCTTGCTTTCTATAGAAATCTCCATCTTTAAACCCTACTTCACAGACTCAATATAGCTTTTCTTTCCTACTACAACGTATTCAAAACAACTGAATATATACTAATTTTAAATACTTTTCATGCTAAATAAAACTTAAACTTTTTCAGTGTATTAGTTGTTAATTAAAAAAACATGTTTGTTGATGGCACGCATCTAAATGATAAGCTTCCTTCAATGGATCATGATCCGGTCAATGTGCTTGGCTAAGTTTGTTGGATCACCCTAGCTAGACTGGGGTTAAGTGATCCTGGCTTAGTCACTTCCCTGGCCGTGTCTGCTGGACCACAAGGACGTGAATCATGATTATGTATAGCATTTTCTTTCTTACTATACTACAACGGATTTCAAAAGAACCAATTATATACAAATTTAAACTACTAAATAAAACTCCAACTACCTCGGTTTATCAGTTTTGCATTCATCGTGTTCATACTTTAAATTTTTTGTAAAAATCTATCTCCATTTACGAAACAAACACTACATCTCCACACCCATGACTCTTTTGTCTATTGCTTATCTACTGTTTTAACTTATGCCACCTACCCACTATCCTTATATACGTTAGTGGGATATTGTCACATTTTTACACATACCTACCATTCTTCCATTTAATCATTCATAACATCCTCTATGCCACCTGATCAAGCTAACTCTATATCCTTGCCTCACCTGAACCCATTCATCGCAAACTTGATTCATTACATCATACAACTCTGTATCCTACACTATCTCGTGGTTACCACATTAGTGCATCTATTTACTTATTACCACTTTAACGAGATTAGTTTTAAATTTGCGTTATAACCCCTTTTAAAATGTTTTCTTCTACCTTTATTTCTATCATCAGCATTGTTGAATTTTGTTATGCATTATGTTGATAGAATGTTTGATATGATTATTATTATTAGGGGATTATAATTACGTATAGGAGTAGTTTGAGATTATGTAAGGTGTAGTTGTATTGATTGTTTACAATATATAGATAGAATGATGTGTTCAAGAGTTATATTTCACATTTGGATATACCCATACATAAGGGCTTCAATAGGATTCTATACTATGAATGGTGCACAGGAAGACGAGTACATTACGGATTTGCAATTTATATTAGTAGCAGCTGAGAGTAACTTTGTAGATATTACATGATTTATGATGACGAAGATGATTAGTAGAGTATGGAAAGTAATAAGACTTCATTGTACGGATAAGGTGATGGAGACGTCGGAAATGATATGATATGTTGATACGAATGGTTAGTTGCATAAATTGATCTAAGTTGCTTAGGATAAGATACGATAAGAAATGATGAGATGTGATTTAATAGTTTGTTAATTAAGGTGTTCTAACTTATGAGTTGTCACGATGAAGAATGAGTTGGGAGCATGATAAATGTTGATGATAGATGGTGATGTATACTAGGCGCATTGGTACTTATTGTCATATATCAGTAATTAGTTAAGCGTCGTTACCAATTGCTTGAGATAAGAATAAGGTTGGAGTTAGATGATGTCACAATTGTAGTACTACAAGTTCGGTTATACTATGAGTTAAGGGATGATACATTACGGATGAGACAACTTATGAGAATGTACGTTTTTGGAGAACTTAGTTATAGAGGATATCGTACGTTAAAGATTTCCCGAGAAGATGTTACTGCCTTGATAGCGATGATGAGCGAAGGAGTGAGGAAATTTGTAAGAAGTATTGGTTGAGGATAGTTGGTATTTTCCCTTTAGAGGTTGCCTTGTTTAAAGTATTAATTGTTTAAGGTAAGAATTATGAGATAGAAATAAAAAAGGGGAAGTATTGGACCTATATTTGAGTTCAGGATATGCTTATAGTTGTAATATTATTCAGTGACGAGACGAGTAGTGATGATTTATTTTCGTAACACTTGTTTGAGGTTATGGGTTTAACAACTAGTGTGTTAGAATATTGGGGTTGCAGTTGTGAGAGAGAGTGTGTGTGTATATATATATGGCGAGTAAATGCTATCTTTATTAATATCAAAATTATATACAAAGAGTATACACTGGTAATTTACAGTGATCAATAGGAAGAGGGGGGAGAGGGCACAAGTGCCATCACCTCCTACCTCCTACCAACTACCGTAGTTACTAGTGTCAAACAAAATTAGCCAACATCTATGAAACCCCAATTGGAAAGAGGGCCACTATCTGATGCTTGGTCCAAATCAATGCCACGAAGAGAGATTAATACATCAGATGCTATATCTTCAAATAACTCTGTATTCCTCTTTGCGATTCCTTCGAATATCCTATTATTACGGTGTTTCCAAATGTGCCAAACCATTGAAGATAGAGCCGCTTTAGCTAGTAAGCCAACTGAATCAGACTTGGAGTAGCGCTTCAGAATTAGGTCACAGACACCTGCTAGAGTATTAGGTGGGACACCCTTGTAACCCAGTTTAAGTAGCCCCCTAGAAATAATGTAACGAGAGAAACTGCACTCAAAATAGAGGTGATTGATGGTCTCAGGGACATTAAAGTCACAAAGGATGCAGTTCTGCTCGGTAGTAATACCCCAATTCGATAGACGGTCTCTGGTTGGTAATTTGTCTTTTATTGCTCTCAATAAAGTGAGTGACATCTTAGGGACATGCTTAGGGTACCACACAACCGAATAGTACCCAAATGGAGTGCCAGAATTTCGAACACCCTCCCAGGCCGAATTATAAGAAAATTGTTTGGCATCATGGTTATGCATAGTAGCCTGGCCCGGATTTGGAGAAGCAGCCCACGCCCATGAGTCATCACCTTGCTGCAACAAAACGCACTGAAGCAAACTTCGGATTGGTTGGATGCGTTGGTCATTGCTCCATCCCGTTGAGGACCAAAAATCACTCACCTTGAACATTTCAGTCCCAGGAGGCGGGGTTTGAAAATAGTGTAGGGGACCCTTTGGGTGCCAGTTGTCGTACCAGAAAGACGTCGTTGTACCATCACATACTGTGCGTTTAATGAGTTTTTGAGAGTGATTGCGATACATGAGCATGAATTTCCAGGTCCTAGAGTGTGTTGGCTTAGCCTTCGTAGTATAGAACTTGTTGATGCATGTCCTGTAGTGTGAACCCACATATGTCGCCCAAACCACATCAGTGGTTAGAAGCCTCCAAGTGAGGCGAACCCCAGAGGCAGCATTCAAGTCTTGCAGTTGTCTCAAACCCACACCACCTTCTTTTTTTGGCCCGCATAAATCCTTCCACACCCATATGTGAAGCTTACCCCAAATGAACTTCCTACATGCGGATGTAATGATTCGAATAACAGACGGGGAAGATAGTAGGCTTGCATCCAGAAAGCAACGAATCCGTAAATAACATTTTGCACCGGTATATATATATATATATATATATATATATATATATATATATATATATATATATACATACATACATATATATATATATATATACATACATACATATCTATATATATACATACATACATATATCTATACATACATACATACATACATATATATATATATACATACATACATATATATATATATATACATACATACATATATATATATATATACATACATACATATATATATATATACATACATACATATATATATATATACATACATACATATATATATACATATGTCTATTCTATAAAATAAGGATGTTATCAAGAGAAATTGGATAAGAGAAATTGGATAAGTGATGAGATTTTGAGGGATAAGAGAGGCTGTGGGAAATTTTACACATAAAACCCCGGTTTTTGCATTTTTGCCCCTAGACCCTCCCCACACCCACCCACACTTTTTATTCTTCCCCCCTTCCCAACCATTTTTTTTCCAGTCCACGTGCACGTGTGCACGGGTTATTTGCTTGTGTGTGTGTGTGTGTGTGTGTGTGTGTATAGCGATCTTCGGTTGCGAAAAAGAGGGTTTTTGCACCGTGCGAAAACTTTTTTTAAAATTTTTTGAAATTTTTTTTCAAAATTTTTTTTGATGTTTAATCCATACAATTATATAACCCAGGAAAAATAATGGGTGAACCCGTTGGGGATTAGAGCACACATCCACCCGTTACAAATTTAACGGTCTCAAAACGTGCGAATTTGATAAAATGCCTTGATCGAAGGCCAAATGACATTATTTCTCAACAATTATTTTTTGCGGGGGGTATAACAACATATAATGAGGGTGGAAATAAGAATTTTTGGAAAAAAAAATTTCAAACAAAACTAAAAACATTTTCGCACGGTGCGAAATGTTCTCACATGAAGATTTGCGTATATATATATATATATATATATATATATATATATATATATATATTTGTATTTTATTATTTTCACCCTTGTCCCTGCACATCGCTGGTAGCCGTCGCTAGCTATTTTGCTTGCCTATAGACGACTAAGGCCATTATTGTGCATAGCCACCCAACCCCCAAATTCCTCCTCTATCAATGTCTTTTTTCAAAAACTTCCCTTAATAAAATTAGCCTTAATTTCCCCTAATCAAATTCATTAAGAACAAATGTTTCCTTTTTAACAAACCCTAAACCAAACATGACCAGCAGCAGTGCAGATTCTTGACAGGCGTCAGAAGACAATCCGGAACAAGACTATCGATCTTGTTAGAGTGGCGACACGACTCGCCAGGAGAGTCCACCTGGGAGAGAGAAGATAATATACGAGAGCGTTATCCATACTTGTTTCATGCTCGTTAGTTAATAAGAATTCTGAGGACAGAATTTTTCTTAAGGTGGGTAGAATGTAACTGCCTGTATTTTTAGACGTGCTTTAGATCGTGCGTACCGGTATTTTAATTCAGTCATCCGGATAATCTTTCGTCCGTACTTTCTTTGTCACGCGTCGACGCGTACACGTCTCTGTTTTTCGTTTTTACCGTATCATAATAAATTAACTATGAAGTTAAACTAAATACTTTAACTTAATTATCTTACTAACTACAACTTGCTAATCACTTTTAACTTTTACTAATTGCTTTTTGTTATTTTAATAATTACATTTAAATTTATTTAATTACGTAATTACTTTAATCTCTTACCTAAACACTAAGGACAACACACACATTTCTTTGAACCTGGTTCCTCCCCCCTAAAAAGAGATTAGTCAACAAAATAATTAATGCCCACTTTAATCAAAACAAACACAATTCGTAAACCCGATGCATCCCCTTGCTCATGTCAACAACACAATTAATTTCTGTCTAAATCAAAAACCTAATCTAATTAATTGGCCTTGACTAATCTAATAGACAAACAAACTCAAAATTCTGCATGGGACAAATGAAATTAAATTAAAGCTAAAAGAAACTTTGACTTAAGCATTACTAAACTTTCATTACAATTCGTATATATATCGCTACGTCTCCTCTAATCTTCATCCCCCCTCCCTGATCAACAAATCAGTTCCCAAACAAGTCTTCCCAAAATCTGTTCACCATTCCCAAATAACACCTGAAGCTCATCATCTCCCTTCTCCCTGATCAACAAACTTCAGCACCAAATTCTTCCATCACCAAATACAAACTCAAACTGATTTTGAAATTAGAAATCAAGAAGGGATAGTCTCAAATCTGAAAAACAACTTCAGATTCAGTTCAATATTCAGATCAACCATTTCAGAAATCCAAAACAAACTTCAGATTTCAAACTCAAATCTCCAAAACTCAGATCTGAAAATAAATTTTAGATCAACCTTTTGAAATCAAACAACTTCCTCCTTCCCCTCTCTCCTCCATGCACGCATGGCCAGCCATCACCGGAGAGCTGCCCGCGCCTCTCTTTAGCTCACGGCCACCAACCCCCGGCCTCCACCGCCGCAATCCCCTTGCACCGCCGTGCCGTACGCCGTGCAGACCCCGTCCACCGCCGCACGCATCTCCAACGCCGCGCGCGTGCCTGCGCTACTGCGCTGCTGGAGGTCACTGCCGCGTCGCGCCGTCCAGCCGCCGTACGTCACTCCTCTCATCTTTTGCGTCAGTGTCCACCTTCCCTTGGTTGCGTGAGCTCCTTCCCATGGCTGCTGCAAAACAGTATGAATGAAAGAAAAGATAAAAGAAAGAATAGAAAGAGACAGAAGAGAGAGAGAGAGAGAGAGAGAGAGAGAGAGAGAGAGAGAGAGGGAGTTAAAAAGAAAGTAAAAAGAGAGACAGTAGACAGATAGAGATTAAAGAGAAAGAGAGCTAAAGGGGTAGGGTATTAATAATGTTAGAGTAGGTGTATGAGTAGGTGGAACTATAAATATAATGTTAACCTTATCATTAGCTAGTATTAGGTTGATAGGTTGTTAGTATTAATTTAGATATTAACTTGTTAGTATTAATTTGAGCATGTTAATAATTGATGTTAGGGTAATAGTATTAAAATAAGGCTTACCTTGTTAATATAGGAATGTTATAATACAATATAAACATCACCCTAGCCAGAGAACCCAATAAAATCAGACGAACCCAATTCAGAGAATATCTTAGTATTTTGATTATCTTACAACGGGTCTAATTCAGCGATATGTTTAATCGAAACAGAGAACCAGATGTACCATTACGTAGTATACGTCAAGACGAACCCAACAACACCAAAATCGCTGAAATCAGGCAAGTGTACAAATTATATTGAATTTTTGAAGTTAGATGCTCATTTAGTCTTTTGCATGTAAAGTAGTATAACTCAAAATCTACACGTGAGATGACACGTGAAGTTAATACCATGACATTCTTGACTGAAAATGTGATCCAACGGCATATAACTTGATATACCTTAGTTTAGAACAATGGCAACGAAAATTAGTTTCTGTGACATGTTCATTAAATTCTTATATTCAACACTTTTCTGTAAATGTTGTTCAACACTCTTGCATTCATGGAAAATGTTGTATAAAAATAAATGATTATGTTATTCAATTGTTGTATGTCTTGGAATAACTAACAAATGTGTGACATCGTGAAATCGTGCGCCTCGAAGGCGAAATAGTGCTTTTCGTGATGTCATGTGAGTTGACTAGGCTGGCTCATGTTCCGGCACAAATTTGGGTGGGGTTAGGGTTGAGCGGCCACTAGGCATATGAAAGGGTACTCTCTTCAAGGGCACCACCCATGCGGTGGGTTAGTGCCAACCACGGTAAGCCCCCGTGAGAAGGACGACTCACTCATCACGACCTAAAGGCGTGAACCCTATAATAGACATGAAATACTGACATGAAACTTGAAATTGTTATCTCAGTTAAATTGACATGCTAATGAATCAAAAGAAAAGTTTTATTTTACTTGTTAAACTGCTTAGAACTGCATGATAGGAGTATTTTACTTTATTTCATTTTATAATCAGCATGTTTAAACTTTTGTCGTTATCTCGTTAAATTTATTAATGCCTCTTAAATTTAGTATAAATTTGTATATCTTGCCTTGGGTTTCTGACCTCTATTTGCAGACCCTTGCTGACATACATTCATGTTTTTGGATGTATGTCAGATCCCGAGTTATAGCACCAGGAGGACTAGTTGAGATAGCTGAACCAGTGGGCCAAGAGTTTTTGACTAGTGAACCTTCATTGTATTTCTTTCATTTATTGTACGGGTCATAAGACCCACTCTTCTGTTCCTGCATTGCTGTAATTTTGTTTGAGACGAATGAGATTGTGATAATATTTTACTTATCTGTGTTGTTTTTTAGTAATGCAAGCAAGAACCTGCGGGATTTCACACAGACGCTTATTGTGTTAAGTCAGGGAGGAAAGAAAAGCAAAAGTACCTCCTCCTTACTTGCACA
Source organism: Scilla litardierei (assembly GCA_030789695.1). Classification (NCBI taxonomy): domain Eukaryota; kingdom Viridiplantae; phylum Streptophyta; class Magnoliopsida; order Asparagales; family Asparagaceae; genus Scilla; species Scilla litardierei. The sequence continues at coordinate 97,507,720 of CM061140.1, read as the reverse complement.
TGCGGGCCTGCCACGTCCTCGCCCCCAAGCTTAATGGGAAGCGGGGCGTGACACCATAGATCTGAGAGATCTATTTACCACAAAATGTGTATCTCTAAAAAGATTGCATAAATGTTTTTCGCATAATCCATCGTATTTGGTTATTTTTATTTTATTTGAGTAAAAGGGTGTTTACTTTTGATTTGGTTTGAACTTCAGGTTCAATTTGTCAAAGTGGATATGATGTTTAGAATTTTTGAAATTATGGTTGGTTTGTTGTCATAAAACATTGTCATGTCATGAGCATGAGCATAAGCATGGGATGAGCATATAAGTGTGCAGTATGTAACATTTAATGATTTATCATGCACATAATATAAAGCTTGTAAGCTAAAAAGGCATGCTCAATAAAATATTTGATAGAAACTAAATTATACATGCAAACAATATCAAGCATGTGAGCTAAAAATGCATGCTCGTTAACATGAATTGAAACATATATGATGTATACACATGTTATTTATTTGCTGCAGGCATATAAATAATTTCATCGCAGACATATAGCTATGCACATGCATTAAAAATATATCATAGAGATTTTAGCATGCTAAATAAAATGTGCATCACAGAACATAGGATATGCAGAAGGCATATATAGTTTCATTTCAGGCATGTAGTTATGCTATAGGCATTAAAGAGAAATGCATCATAAATATTTAGCATGCTTCGGGCATTTAAATGATTTCATCGCAGATATATAATTATGCTACTGGCATTAAAAATATATCGTAGAAATTTATCATGCCCCAGAAAATTCATATTAAAGTCATGTATGGACCAGAAATAAAGGTGAAAATTGGATTAAAAATTTTATAATGTGCCCCGAAAATTTATCGGCGTTCAAATTTGTCCCAAAAACCCTAATTAGGGGTTGTTATGTTTTTCGTGTATCGTCGGCCATCAGGGCCGTGAAAAAGGAAATTGCACGAGTGCGCGTCTACGGCCTGCGGGGTCGCAAAAATTACCGTTTCAGGGCTGTGTCCTTTGAGACCATTTTCCACGAAAAACATAGCAATGTGTCAGTTTTCCAGGAGAAAAAAACGTGGTAACGGGGGGCTTTTGACCCCCCTCTGTTCTTCGCCGTAGGAGGCCGCCGGCCCCCCTTCTTCTCGCTGTTGGGGGGGGGCTGTCGGCCCCCCTTTCAGTCGCGTCGTGGGGGGGGCTGTCGGCCCCCCTCTCTCCATGAGGGGGTGCCGACCCCCCCATGAAGTTGCCGGGGGGAAGGGTTCTGGCCCCCCCATCTGCAATCGTCGGGGGGCTGCCGGCCCCCTCCCCCTATGAAACCACTGGGGGGCTGCCGCCCCCCCGCCCCCCTTTAAAGCCGCTGGGGGGGCTTCCACTCACACCCTCTGTATGCCGCGATGGGGGGCGGGGTTTGACCCCCCCCCCCCCCCCCCTTAGCGATTTAATGGCGGCAGTGGCGGGTTCGGCTTCTCGTAATGTAACGACCAGTTTTTGTAGTGCACGTTAATCCGTAAGAAAACGATTTCAAATGAGTTCGAATTGATTAAACAATTTTTTTATATTGTTTCCATAGCTCAAAATCTAAAACGGATACTATTTTCACCATCCTCGCGACAATACGATCATGTGGTATTATTTTCGTAATTTTGCGGAGATGTTAGTTCTAGGGGCAAAATAGTAATTTTGTATCCCTAATTACTTTACCCATTTATGTTTACCCTAACCCCTACTTAATTAGCCAACCCCCCTCACTTTTTAATGCCTTCCATTGGTAGATGAGATACGAAGTTTTCGGATCTCAAACTTATTGCATTATTACTCATATAGAATTCTCTTGGTCTATTAAATCTTCATCTTGCAGCAGACTGAGCCACTCCCTCCCACTTTGGCATCACATTCCCCGCCCCTACTCTGTTTATGCTTCTTTTTCCATCTCCTCCCAAGGAGCAACCCCAAGCCCCCCTCTTCCGTTCTTACCCTATCCATCTTCCAAATTTTCCTCCAACGACAACAAACAACAAAAAGAAACTACAATATCATCATCAGATTCATCCTCCCCCTCCTCTTTGCCGTACCCCTCCCCCACCTCCCGGTTGTCGCGCCACCACCCAACCTCGTGCGTGCCTCCACATGGAAACCCCCGCACGCGTGCTGCCGCCGATCAGATCCGCGCGTGCGTCACCTGAAAACCCACGTGCGCCGATGCTCCGCCATGTGCCCAGCTCGCAACCCTGCGCGCCCCACCCAGATCTGTGCCACTGCAGCCCCAGATCTGCACGTGCTCCCCTGCCACGCAGCCGCCAAGCTCCATCGTGCACATCGTCGCCTGAGGACCCACGCGCGCGCGCCTCCGCCCTGCCAACTCGTCTTGGCCACCCCTCCACTACCTACCATGTGCCCCCTTGATCTCTTCTCCACTGCATCAAAAAAAGGAAAGAAAAGAAGAGAAGAAGGGGAAGAGAGACTGAGAAGAGAGGGAGGGTATAATATTAATGGTATATTGGTATATTGGTATAAAATACAGTATACAATACTAGTATATGTAGGAACCTGTCAAAACAGCGTTAGGATCGATAAATGAAGTTGAGACTTACGCTTGCGTATGCGACACGGTGGTCTCGGAACTTCGCCTTCGGATTCGCCACGACGGATCGAGTCTTCTCACGAACGGAGTAAGGCTACTAAATCCACAATCTAAATCTCTACTTTTAGATTAAGAACTTGGATAAAGAGAGAGGAAGGATTTCGGCAGAGCTTCGCTAGAATGAAATGCAAGGCAAGAATACCATGCAAAAGTGTAAGTAAATGGCTAAGCCTTGGGTCTTATTTATAGCCCCCAAGGTAGTTATTTTAGGAGTAATTGTTCCTTTGGAACAATTTAACTAAAGTGTACCATCATACATGGCACATTATAAGCTTAAGTTGTACCATATGCATGGTACAACATAAGCTTAAGATATTCCCCCTTTATTAGCCATATGTCGCATGCACTTATGCACATATAATGCGACTTTCCCACTAATCTAGAGATCCTCTCCGCAAGGGAACAGATTCCCTTTGCACACGACTTCGTGTACGCGACGTTCGAGGTCCGTATTCCCTCGTACATCCCCTATAAGGGTGTACAAACGTCATCCATATCCAACATCTCCCACTCACACTTGAGGGGATTGTAAGAGAACGTCTTTCTCTTAGTTCTTTCATCTATCATACCGAGAAATAGACCGTGCGACCGTCATGCGCGTAGAGTCTGTTGTTGTGCACTTGTTAGAGATAAACAACGACCTCGAAGGTGCAAAGTTGAGTAGTTCAACGCATGCTTTACCCTAGATTATTTCTTCACATTTCTTATACTTTATATTCAACAATTGAATCCCATCTGGATCACAATTGGCTGGCCAGCTTTGAATCATTAAAGTCCAAATGCGAATATGAAATCAATCTTCCTCTTCTTGCGAACCTTCTGATCTTGACTTGATTCACTTTTCTAACGTGCCCCGTCGAGCCGAATTATCATAGCCCATTAGCAACACGCTAAGATAGCGATCATCTCGTCAAATCTAAAGGAACCAATTGGAATCCTTGAGAGTAAGAGTTAAGACCCATATGGCCTTTGAGTCTCACATAATAGCAAACACTATTGCTACTAACTCAGTGGTCGAAATGCATACGTGGTATGAACACGTATTACAACATCACTCCTTTCCCAGGGAGAGTATGTCTTAATGATGTTGTACGGATGAAAGATCAGACACCACAGTGCCTATCTTTTGAGTCCCCTTACTACCCATGAAATATTCCCGGACTCTTATCCTGCATAAGACAGATAGGATTTAAAAAATCCTATGAGATCTCTTTTAAATATCCTTGTGATACAGATCTCAGATCTTTTGTAAGCATACATATGATGCAGATCTTTCATTCGACTATCTTGTTTAAGTCACGACTCTAAATCATTTGTCTAATGATTTTGACTTTAAACTAGTCTCATCTCTATCTTATCCATCTAATAAGATAAGGCGGTTGCTCATGTGAGAGAGCCAACCTTAATCTGTCCGACATACACACAATAAAATAGCTGAGACTTAAACACAAATGTATATAAAATCATTTGTAAGAAACTTGTATGCAATATATATAAAAAAAACTTCTTCTTTTTATTAAACTTTGATCTTCTATAGACATGGGAAATATTACATGATACAGCTCAGCACCTACGCATTCCCATAGATGATAAGTGTTTGAAGAACACATCTCTGGGGATCGCCTTAGTAAGGGGATCTGCTGTCATCTTATGCGTGGATATGTATCCTATGTCTACTTCCTTCCGTTTGTCATAGTCCTTCGCAAACTTGAATCGAATATCAATGTGTTTGGTCTTACAATGAAATTTAGGATCTTTGACATAGGCAATCGAAGCTTGACTATCACTGTATATAGGAACAGTGCTCGAGTCAGTGGCATCCGTCAGCCTGTCTAAGAATTTCCTAAGCCAAACAGCTTCTTGGACCGCCATGCTGAATGCTACAAATTCGGCTTCCATGGTTGATAGGGCGATGCAGGTTTGTTTCTTGCTGCTCCAGGATATTGCACCATTCCTGAGCAAGAAAACAAATCCTGAGGTAGATCTTCGCTCGTCGAGATCACCTGCCCAATCAGCATCGGTATAGCCTTCGAGTCTCAAGGTATTGCCACAACGCATAGTCCGCAGTCCCTTTGAGGTACCTTAATATCCTCTTCACCGCTTTCCAGTGTGCCTGTCCTGGGTTGGATTGGTAACGGCTTACCATACCAACAGCATAGCAAATGTCCGGTCTGGTACACATCATGGCGTACATCAGACTCCCGACAGCGCTGGAGTATGGAACCTTTTCCATAGCTTTCTTTTCTTTTGGATCTTTGGGACACTTTTCCAAACATAGACCATCGCATTTGCTTATTGGAGTATCAATTGGCTTGCAGTCCTGCATATTAAACCGTTCTAAAACTTTCTTTATATATGTTTCTTGAGAGAGAGAAAGAAGTTTCTTGGAACGATTCCTTGAGATCTTAACCCCAAGGATATATGCAGCTTCACCCATGTCTTTCATCTCAAAGACGGATGAAAGCCAAGCTTTGATATCCATGATAAGACGCTTATCATTTCCGGTTATAAGTATGTCATCTACATAAAGAGACATAATTACATACTTGTTCTTAATCCTCTTAATGTATACGCAGTTGTCTTCGTCGAGCATGGAGAAACCATACGACAAAACGACTTCTTGAAAGCGCATATAACACTGCCTTGAGGATTGTTTAAGACCATATATGGATTTACGAAGTTTACAAACCTTATGTTTGTTTTCTTCTTGTACGAACCCGTTTGGTTGTTCCATGTAGATCTCCTCATCTAGTTCTCCGTTAAGAAAAGCAGTCTTTACATCCATCTGATGTAACTCGAGGTCCAAACAAGCCACCATTGCCAGAATTAAGCGAATGGAGGTAAAACGTACGACAGGAGAGAAAGTCTCTTCGTAGTCTATTCCTTCCTGTTGCGTGAAACCTTTCGCAACAAGGCGAGCTTTATATTTCTCGATGGAGCCATCAGCCTTATGCTTGATTTTGAGAACCCACTTGTTCCCAATGGCTCTACGTCCCTTAGGTAAATCAACCAAGTCCCAGACTTGGTTTGTTTTCATGGATTGAAGTTCTTCTTCCATCGCCGCTATCTATTTATCTTTAGCAGGGCATGTGACGGCCTGTTTGAAATTTACAGGTTCGTCATCATCTTGTAGTAATGTCATGAATGTTTGAGGAAATTCATCCTCAAATCTCAGAGGTGTTAGCCTCGTTCGATTACTACGTCTTGCTTGAGTTTGATCACTCCCACTTGGAATGACATCACTCCCACTTGGAATAACATCACTCCCACTCGAAATAGGATTGGTATCGTTCGTATCATCCATAGGTGAAGTATGAGGGTCATTTTCCTCTTCACCAAGAATTCTCCCACTCGAACGTTCTGATCCTTCTTGATCCCAAGTCTCAAACAAGGATAAGTCTTGACTTATCTCACCCTGTCTTGGAAACTCGTTTTCCAAGAAGACAACATTCCTCGATTCGAATTCTATTAGACCCCCATTGTCCTCTTGACCGACGAAAACATATCCTTTGGAGTTTTCAGCATATCGGATGAAGATACACTTCCTCCCACGTGGCCCAAGTTTGCCATATTTGTGAGAGGATAAATGTGCGTAAGAGGCACAACCCCAAGGTTTTAGAATGCTTAAGTCTGGAGTTCTATTGTTCCACAACTCATAAGGAGTAGAACTTACCGACTTCGAGGGTACACGGTTTAAGATGAATGCTGACGTCAATAATGCATCACCCCAAAAGGTGATGGGCAAATTTGCCTGAGACATCATTGATCGGACCATTTCCATCAATGTCCTATTTCTTCTTTCCGCAACACCGTTTTGTTGCGGAGTATAAGGCATAGTTATTTGATGAACTATGCCTTTTTCATCACAGAGTTCCTTAAAACTCGTTGATTGATATTCTCCACCCCGATCGGTTCGCAAGACCTTTATCTTGCGATCTAGTTGATTTTCCACTAAACTCATATAGTTTTTGAAGCAAGATAAAGATTCATGTTTGTGGGAAATCAAATAAATGTGACCGAAACAGGTGAAGTCATCAATGAAGGTGATGAAATAGGACTTCCCGCATCTTGTCTTAACATTCATTGGACCGCAAATGTCTGAATGGATAAGCTGTAATGGAACTTCGGCCCTTGTGCCAGTTCCAAACAACTTGCGACAAGTTTTCCCTACAAGACAATGTTCGCAAGTTGACATTTTAACTTTTGAAACATTTGATAGCAAGCCACTTTTGGCAAGTCTATCCATTCTAGTTGGTCCAATGTGACCAAGTCTTGCATGCCAACAAATGATCTCAGATACAGAATTAGAAGCATTTGTCAAATGGAAACTTTCATTAATAGAAGAAGAATCATCATACATAGTGTTTAAAACAATCAATCCATTACAAACATTACCCGACCCAACTAAAGAACTATTACAAACAAGGTCAACATTTTGTTCATAGAACCTCCATTCATAACCTAAAGACATTAACATGACCACGGATACGATATTCCTTCGTATATCTGGAGCAAAGAGGACATCGTGCAATAATAGAGTCCGGCCGTTGTCGAGAACTAGCTTGCATGTTCCGACGCCCTTGACTTCAACACGAGTGTTGTTGCTGACGTATATCCACTTTGTTCCTTGAGTTATCCTTCGATACTCTACGAAGAACCTTCTGTCCTTCGCTACGTGGTCTGTGGCCCCTGAATCAATCAACCAAAAATAGTTAGATTCAGCAAGAAACATGGAACTAGAAACACATATGTAACTAGCCCTACAAGTTACCTTATCACTTCCATCCGTACACGTACGGGCGAAGTGACCGTACTTGTTGCACTTAAAGCACTTGATCTTCTTCAAGTTTTTCTTCTTTGAGTGCACATTCTTTTGCCACTTTTTGTTCTTATTCTTCTTTGAGGTTTCCGGTTCTTGCTTTCGTTCGTTCATAAACCTTAAGCGTTTATCCTTCCGCTTCTTTCCTCCATGTGAGGAACTAGCGGCCATGTGCACTTCGGCACTAGGTTTTGTGGCTTGAATCCGCTCTTCCTCGAGTTCGAGGTGTTTGGATACATCGCTTAAAGTTTTAATGCACTCATTATGAGTGAGGTGCATTTTCATGTTATCCCAGCTATCTGACAGTGAACGAATGACTGCTTGGATCTAATGTTCGTCAGACAGCGTAAGACCAGCATCCTTCAATTCAGCTATGAGATTCGCCATGTGGCGGAGATGCTTTTTCATAGATTGATCTCGCCGCATTTTGTACGAATCAAATTGAATATTTAAGGAGCGGAGTTTGGTGACCGAAGTTCCACCAAACTTTATTTCTAGCCCAGACCATATGTCTTTGGCTAGGTCGAATTCCCGAAATAGACGCATTATGTCATTGTCCATTGCGGACAATAACGTAATACGTGTTATTTTGTTCTTTCGAGTCCAAGTCTCATAAGCTTCTCGGTCCCTCTTGTGTTGGGCCGTATTGCCCAACTCAGGTTCTTCCATTATGTTTTGGAGTGTTTCAAGCACATCTTGCTCCTCCAAAACATATTGGATTTTTATTGACCAAAGTTTATAATTGTCGCCGTTGAGCTTCTCACCTTTGTTAAGCTCGGCGACAATGTTCTTAGAAGCGGTAGACATATTCGAATCAAAAAACTGCAAAGAAAATGAAAAACACGATCAAAATTCTATGCATAAAGTTTCGATTCTTTAAACACTTGATAAGTTCCTTGGATGCGCTGAAATGTTACTCTAGAATCGAGAAGTTCACTACGTTCCCAACTACCATCTAGAAGTAACTTTCAAAGTATCCCTCTTACTTATCTCATGTAAAAAGAAATCAGAGATGATACCCGTATGGTACCAGCAGCAGAAAAATACTTTTGAAAAACATATCTTTCAAAATGGAATAGGTGAGAGTTTGCGCAAAGAATTTTAGAAAAACAATTGCCAAGCCACGAGACCTGTTCTACACACCCATGGGTTAGATAACCATGGCCGGATCGTAGTAGGACTTGGAATTCTAAATTGCGCTATCCCGATTAAGGACGGGACATAACCTATTTGAAAACATCTTTTTCAAAAAATTTGAAATACATTGGCTAATCTCCGTAGAGTAGAGCACAATGTCATAAGTACATTGGCTAATCTCTGTAGAGTAGAGCACAATGACATGGCTAATCTCGCATGAAGTAGAGCACTACGGCTAATCTTCAAGGAGTAGAGCCCAAGAAAAAAAACTTTATAAAATAAGAGCAGACGACTGTCGTTAGCCCCGTATGGGCTAGTCGGCACATTCGTGTTTGACCAAGGCCTTTTGACACCCCGTATGGGCTAGTCGGCAAGTTCGTGATCGACCAAGACCTTTTGCCGAATTGGTCGACCAAAACACCCAAATTGGTCGACCAAAAATTGGTCTACATCACTCCCGGCCAGGGCCCCTGCCCTGGCCGAGGCTGGCCAAGGGCCTCTGCCCTGGCCGGCCAGGGGCCCTGGCCCCTCGGCCAGGGCAGAGATCACTCCCGGCCAGGGCCCCTGCCCTGGCCGAGGCTGGCCAAGGGCCGGCCAAGGGCCTCTGCCCTGGCCGGCCAGGGGCCCTGGCCCCTCGGCCAGGGGCCCTGGCCCCTCGGCCAGGGGCCTCTGCCCTGGCCGAAGCCGGCCAGAGCCGGCCAGAGGCCACTGGCCGCTCGGCCAGGGCCTCTGCCCTGGCCGAGACTGGCCAGGGCCGGCCCTGGCTCCTGCCAGGGTCGGCCAGGCCGGCCAGGCCGGCCCCTGGCCCTGGCCGAGGCCGGCCAGGGCCCCCTGGCCGTGGCCGAGGCCGGCCACTGCCGGCCTGGCCTTGGCCGGCCATGGCTTGGCCATGGCCGGTCATGGCCAAGGCCATTTTGGCATTGGCCGGCCATGGCCCATATGGCATTGGCCGGCCATGGCCCATATGGCATTGGCCGGCCATGGCCCATATGGCCATGGCCGGCCACCCCCTTTGAATGGGGTTACCGCACACCCCGCCGGAGGGGTGGCCGTGGTGATTATTGGCCGTAGCCAACCCCCTCTGTATGGGGGGTGCATGGCCTTCATAGCCCATTTGGCCATGGTGCACATGCACCAAAATTCATCTTCTCCGATGGAGATAACTACCATCATCTTCCTCGAAAAAGCACCCGTTCGTCGATGAAGCACCCGTTCGTCGAGAAAGTAGTTATTTTCTAATGGCCGTGTGCCAAAAATGAAAAATAACATACTTTAAAGTTCGTAAACTACACGCTCCACATGAAGAGAGTTCACATTCCCTATGAATGGAGACTCGACATCCATGAAGAGTGCGAGCTTGACGACGTGGACGGTCGGTTCTTCCTGTCACGGAGAGTTCCTGCCATATCCGTAATGATAGAAGACCCTAATGTGAAAAGAACAACCGCTGCGTTCTCTCTGTCACGAAGCGTTCCTACCATATCCGTAATGGTAGGATACCCATTCGTGAAAAAGACAACGCCTCATTCATCGGTTCGACGGGGCGGCGGTTTGACCGGGGCGAACCCGTATGGCTCTGATACCAATGTAGGAACCTGTCAAAACAGCGTTAGGATAGATAAATGAAGTTGAGACTTACGCTTGCGTATGTGGCACGGTAGTCTCGGAACATCGCCTTCGGATTCACCACGACGGATCGAGTCTTCTCACGAGCGGAGTAAGGCTACTAAATCCACAATCTAAATCTCTACTTTTAGATTAAGAACTTGGATAAAGAGAGAGGAATGATTTCGGCAGAGCTTCGCTAGAATTAAATGCAAGGCAAGAATACCATGCAAAAGTGTAAGTAAATGGCTAAGCCTTGGGTCTTATTTATAGCCCCCAAGGTAGTTATTTTAGGAGTAATTGTTCCTTTGGAAAATTTAACTAAAGTGTACCATCATACATGGCACATTATAAGCTTAAGTTGTACCATATGCATGGTACAACATAAGCTTAAGATATTCCCCCTTTATTAGTCATATGTCGCATGCACTTATGCACATATAATGCGACTTTCCCACTAATCTAGAGATCCTCTCCGCAAGAGAACAGATTCTCTTTGCACACGACTTCGTGTACGCGACGTTCGAGGTCCGTATTCCCTCGTACATCCCCTATAAGGGTGTACAAACGTCATCCATATCCAACAGTATATACGTATTATCATATGAGAGAATTAGGTTTAAATTCATAATAAATAATCTAGTGATCAGAAAAATACCCAGTGAGCCCCAAAAAATCTAGCACGTCGAGTAGAACACGTAGACGCTGAAGTCATCCCGATCTGATATATATATTTTTAATAATGAATTTTTAAAGCTATACTAAATTAATTCTATTTTTCTTTTAAAATTCGTATCATCAAATACTGCACGTATTTCTCAAATATAAAAATACGGTCGTATTCTACTAATCAAGACGGACGTTTTGACAGGTCGTATGAAATATTTTGACGGGTACATTTCTTTAAATAAATCGTCAAACGTTTACGATAACTATTTTCTAATTGGTTTTTAATTTGTTTTTAATTTGTTTTAAATAGCTCCCCGAACCGCTCCTCGAACCGCTCCGCATCCCGAGGCGATCAATCCCGAGTCGCCGAGCCAACCAACCACCGAAGAAAGTTTCACGCGAGTGAAACCTCCGCCTAGATTTCGGATCCGAATCCGAACTCCTTTGCGGCTTTGCTAGAGCCCTCAGGAGCAAGGCAGAAATTTATAGGGAGAGGAGAAATATTAATTTAATCTTAGATCCGAGCGTGCTCCAACATTTACGAGAGCCGCTCAGATCTAGAGCTTGGGACGAGTTATGAGGAAGGGGAAGGGCCTCTATTTATAGAGGCGACGGACTCTCCCCTTTTCTCCACAACCGAGGTGGGACTATTAATTTGGGATTGATTAAATCAAGTTAGTTTACCTTTCACAAATGGAAAACTTCCTCGAATTTTAACTCCCTCACCGTTGCGCTTCAATGTTGGTACAACCTACCAAATCGAAGAGGGTTCAACGGTGAACGCGTAGGAAAAAACAGCTCGTCAATCCGAGTCCGTTTGACCCTTCAAACAATTGTCCAAAGTTAGCCAAAAGTCATGCTTCTCTTAGAAACGTAGCCGTCAAGAAAATCCCAGGTTTCAAAAAACCCTAACCAGAAAATTCGGGCTTGGTGGGCCTCCATTTTCGCTGGTTTCAGCCCAACAGTTTGGGCTGACTTGTTTTGGCTATAACTTGTGCATTTGGACTCCGTTTTTGACGCGGTTTGAACCTGCTTTTAGAGCGGGACGATCCCGTCATCTAGGTAACCTTTTTAACGCGTTTATTTAATTAAATATAGTCTTAAACAATTTAAGACACATTTGATCTCTTTTGCATCATATGCAAATTAATCCCTATCTAGGCTTAAATTTTCATTTACATCAAATACAAATGATCCGAGGGCATATTCCTCTACATCTCCCACTTGCACTCAGGATCATTTATCCCGAATGCAGGAGATGATTGCAAACATCTTTTGCAATATTTTATCCCTTGCATCAAATGCAAATTATTCTCCCTAACTAATTTCTACCTATTACTAGACGAAGGTCACACTATGTGTGAGACCCTACAGCCTGACCCTTACAACAGGTTGGGCACGAAGCCCTATACGGCAGTGACCACGAGCAGTGGTTGCCGTCCCTGCTTCAGGAATCATCATTATGTGGTTGACTCATTGACATGAGTATTGTCAGGACCACCCTGACTGTTTCCGTGATGAATTTCGCAGTTATAGTCTCTTCGTCTTAACTATGTCGTGTAGATCAAGTCTAGGGTACGGTCAAACTGTCAACCCCAATAACTTGAATCCGGTTAGTTTCTATCGATCTTTAGTCAAATAATGTTGGACTTCTTCCAACAAACTCTGGCCAGAGATTTTACTAAAGACCGAACTAACCCTACGACACTAACTCCCATTGACCGGGAGAGACGAATCCTCTCTTGGTCATTACTCTCCTCATACGCTTCAAGTGTCACCCAATCAAAGACCTTTCGACAGGCCTTACCTCGAAGCTAGGTCATTTGATCTAAGTGGCACCGTTCACGCACAGGTTCGTTAAAATGACCTCAAGTCAAAAGACCAACTAGCCTATCATCACTCAGGGTCATCATTGACAGATTGGTCAATATAACCATATGATAACTCTTGTGGATCGTTCAGTGAACTCATTCTCTAATGAGCACATGTGTCTCGTCTACGACTTCGCCAAGTCAAGCGATCATGAGATCATCGCCACCGCTAAACGGTGAAGACTAAGACACAATGGTCTATCCGATGTTTCGATATCCTTGTCTTGAAACATCTACGACCACAAACCCTTTTAGACTTATGCTACAGACGGTCAAACATTTCTCCATGATCGAGATACTCATCTCGATACATGTTTGACCTTGCATAAAGTCTCAGGACTTTACCTAAGTTAATATCTAATGTTAACTACATTATAACATAACTTTAGATAAATTATTACCAAACAGCTTAATGTTATTTCGAACAAGATGTTTGTGCTATTCACACATGAAGATAGATAGCCTCGAGGGTATCATCTCTCAACATCTCCCACTTGCACTCAGGCCCATTTATCTCGGTATCTAATACCGTTTTTACACATAAGTTTTCCCGACTTCATGTGGTATAGCCTTCGTGAGTGGATCTGCTGAAACCGTCTACACTATAGACTTAAGGAGTTTCTATGTTCATATTAGACCAACCATTTGAATCTCATTCAAATAATTCATTTGGTTTGTCGGAATCCATAATATTTTATTTATTTGGATCTTATCCAGTTCATCGTACCTTATGATAATAATCTTAAATTAGTTAATGGTCATAAATGGCTCATATCTATTTCTGATAAAGTATCAAACTCTTTTGATCACTTCATCAAAATATATATGTTCCATCCCTTTGATGCCTCACATGTAATTTACATGCTCCCACTGACCTTGAAAACTATCTGGCTAATTCATATAAGTTGGTCTGTCTAAATCATATTTAGACAAACGAACTTGTAAGTGAATGCTCCAATTTTCATGGTCAACTTAAGCGTTTACATCGAGTTTGGTCTGAGTAGTTCTGTACACATCTGTGGTGGAAAAAACAGTTTCATTATAATCCGTTTTATAGGAATTAGTATGGAAAAATCGTTCTCGACCAACATGATTGCACTTCACTATATTCCTTTCTGCACCAATATTTCAACTTAAAGATTCACTTGCAGAAAGTGAGGAAACATTTTCCTTGTGCACGTAAACTAAATTCAAAATTTTATTTACGCACACGGACCTATTCTGATTGCATTAAGTTTTTAAATCGGAGTTACTACTCCGAATTTCATCCCGGAAGTTGACTAAGTCATCATCAGTTATGATGTTTAACTCGACTCTTCGTCTCACGAAATTCGAGTAATTATACAACTTCCTAATGATTGATTTAATGAATATCTTATTGATAATGTTCTCACAGAACATTACCAAAACCTAGGCATTACTATCTGGGACTTAAACCAGAAGGAGGACTTAACTCAGAGTCACTTACAATGGATCACACCAAGTCTAACTAAGTGTGATTCATACCTTTTGACACACGGATGTGTTAACAGACTTGACCTGAGAGAAAATCACATTTTCTTTTAATTACGCAAGATTTATTGTAGCTAAGTATTTGACCATTCGATCTAATCGAATCAGTTTAAATACTTTAGTCATTTCGTTCTTTATTTTATCAGACTTGTGTTTCATCAAGAACACGTGTCTTAATAAAATATACGAATAACTTAATTTGGTTAATCTAGACTCGGGTTCATCAGTATGTAGCAGATTGAGTTCGACAACTCATTCTCCCACTGTCTTACAGATGGGTTTCGGCCATTCTATCTAAGAGGATAAGACTCACAAGTGTCCGTAGACTTCATAATACGAGAGGTCAGACCCCTCTTTATGTGACTTGTGAAGCTTAGTCTCTCGATACGGCCTGGTCTATTTTACCATATAAGTTTGCTACTATCTTTTGTATTTATATATTAACATTTAATATATATATTATCGTTATACATATTACTCATTGCTTCAGAAGCAATGTGACGACATTCGTCAAAATGTGTTAACCTTTTGTATAACAATAATTATGAAATCGTGACATCAGAATATGTCACATTTTCATTTCCTCCTCCTTATGCCTTTACTAATGATAAAAACTAACTTTCTCAATTGACTTTCCGGAGTGCCTTCTTCCTTTTCTAAATCACATTTAGATATTAAATAGCCCAACATAAATAAATAGCTATGCAAGCATCTCATGTATCCAAACGCCTGAGAGTTGCAATATTGAGTGTAGCTCAAGAAGTTGCTTGTCTCAAGATCCGGTTGGGATACATAGTCTTGCACCGCTCATGCACTCGTATTCGACTCAAACGGTTTGATCGAATTCTCGAACTTTGCGGATTAGAATTGTTTGTCCATACAACCTTGAGGGTAGCTCGACAAGTTGTAGGGAGAAACATACTTCGAATATCCTATATGTTCAAGCTGCCTCATATAGAGACGAGTGACATGTAGCGTGAATTTATTTATTGGACCCAGAACTTAATGAAATCATATTTCTTAAGTCTGTTCTTTAGAAGGTCATTTTAATGTCAACGAGAATATAGTTTTAATTCTATCAATTAGAATTTAACTTGATATTCAATTAATCAACATATTTGACCAATTAACTTATTCCATTAAAATATTACATTTGATTTCTTCGGTAAACATAGCCTTGCCCTAGTTTAGCATATGTTCAATATTAAATATAGGTAGATTGGCTTTTATCTATCTATATCCTCCCACTATTTTTACGATCGTTTCAAAGCTTAATAAAGAACGAATTAATCGAATTAAAATATTTAAAAATTTTGTGAAAGAGGGATCCAATCATCCTGAACCTCACAACCTTGAGGAGACTCAACAAGTTGATTGGTTCCATGATTGGTAGACTAACTCTTAGTCAATCACATCACATGTGACTCCCTATCGTTTTTTTTACCCACAGTCACTTATGATCTTGAGGAGACTCAACAAATCATAATGACTGGTCTAGTCAGACCCTTGATTTCGTGTCCAGATTTGACTTAGATCGATGCTCGAGGAGACCCGACGTATCGATTTGGGTCAAGTCTAGACTACATCACATGTATGTTGGAGTTTGTTCCTTAAAGATAAACATGTCATAGCTTGAGGAGACTCAACAACTATAATTGTCTTCTTTGAGTTACCAAGCTCCAAAATCAAGGAGGGATACAGATTAATCTTTAATAAGATTTATAACGCATTGACTAGATATAGTCCAGGGTGTCATACAATCATGATTCGCGACATTGTGGTCCAGCGGAACACAGCCAGGGAATTGACTAAGCCAGGATCACTACCCCTTAGACTAGTAAGGGTTGATCCAGAACTCTTAGCCAAGCACATTGACTGGATCATGGTCAATTGAATGAAGCTTGTCATTTTTGTATGTGTGCCATAGACTAAACAGTTTTTATTAACAACTAATTAATCATATCAACTAGTTGCAGCCTTAAATTCAAAATTTTAGGATTTGTTTAATAACTTTTATTAAGACCTTATCAACTATAAGGTTCACGTGCTATCCTAATCGTTATTAGGATTTTAATAAACTTTATTAACAACGCCAAAAGCGAAGTCCTTTAATGAGAATTAATTATAACAATTAGAATTAAGATTCATTAAAAGGACTACCCTAATCATGAATTAGGTCTTAAAGGGTTGTTAAAAGTTTTATTAAAACATAGCATGTCATTAAAATTCAAGTAATAAATTTTAATCATTTTTAATGGCTAACCTAAATGGTTGTCTTGTGTTATCTAATAAGGGACAAGAAGAACTAGCCATTAAAATAAAGCTACACTAATTTATCGCATAAAGATAGTGCACAACTATTTAACAATTAAATAGATTAAGTTTATCGCATAAACAATTTTAGCATGCATACATAAATTTAACATTTAAATTTAAAATATGATTTTAAAATCTTTTATTTTTATCTCATAAAAACTTGTTTTTAAAATCACAAATTTGCATGCTACTTTAAAAAATTTATCGCATAAAAATTTTAACCTTTAAAATCAGTTTTAAAATATCTCATAAAATTAAAACATCATTTTAAAAAAAACTTTCATGCTTAAAAATTTATCATATAAAATTTTAGGCACTTTAAACTTATCACATAAATTTTTAAAAGATTTGAATTTAGTTTTAAAAATTATCACATAAATTTTAAAACGTCATTTAAACATTTCCATGTTCAAAATTTATCAAATAGAATATTTGAACATCTAAAACATTTTTGAAAATTATCTCATAACTTTAAAAACATTTTTAAAAGCATTTAAAAGCATTTTAAAGTTTAATAATAATCGCAGGCTAGATTGTTACGCAGACCTCGCTCTGATACCACTGAAGGGTTTTCCGGGACCCTTAGGGCACAAAAACTCTATGCCCATCCTAAGTCGGACGGAACATAGACAGAAATAGCAGCGGAAAATAATCATGTTAATCTAATTAACATTTTATCCTAAGGTCCAAGACCCTAATCCAAGATCTATGCCGACTTGGGATGGATCTGACCATCCCAAGAAGGATCTAGCCTACTGCGATTAAATTAAACTAATGCTAATAAACACATACCCGGAATCTCAACCCTGGAGCAGGCGAGATGTTCCGCACCGTCTTCCGAGCCGCTCCCGTCCCACGCCGAGCCGCTCCTCGAACCGCTCCCCGAACCGCTCCTCGAACCGCTCCGCATCCCGAGGCGATCAATCCCGAGTCGCCGAGCCAACCAACCACCGAAGAAAGTTTCACGCGAGTGAAACCTCCGCCTAGATTTCGGATCCGAATCCGAACTCCTTTGCGGCTTTGCTAGAGCCCTCAGGAGCAAGGTAGAAATTTATAGGGAGTGGAGAAATATTAATTTAATCTTAGATCCGAGCGTGCTCCAACATTTACGAGAGCCGCTCAGATCTAGAGCTTGGGACGAGTTATGAGGAAGGGGAAGGGCCTCTATTTATAGAGGCGGCCGACTCTCCCCTTTTCTCACAACCGAGGTGGGACTATTAATTTGGGATTGATTAAATCAAGTTAGTTTACCTTTCACAAATGGCAAACTTCCTCGAATTTTAACTCCCTCACCGTTGCGCTTCAATGTTGGTACAACCTACCAAATCGAAGAGGGTTCAACGGTGAACGCGTAGGAAAAAACAGCTCGTCAATCCGAGTCCGTTTGACCCTTCAAACAATTGTCCAAAGTTAGCCAAAAGTCATGCTTCTCTTAGAAACGTAGCCGTCAAGAAAATCCCAGGTTTCAAAAAACCCTAACCAGAAAATTCGGGCTTGGTGGGCCTCCATTTTCGCTGGTTTCAGCCCAACAGTTTGGGCTGACTTGTTTTGGCTATAACTTGTGCATTTGGACTCCGTTTTTGACGCGGTTTGAACCTGCTTTTAGAGCGGGACGATCCCGTCATCTAGGTAACCTTTTCAACGCGTTTATTTAATTAAATATAGTCTTAAACAATTTAAGACACATTTAATCTCTTTTGCATCATATGCAAATTAATCCCTATCTAGGCTTAAATTTTCATTTGGATCAAATACAAATGATCCGAGGGCATATTCCTCTACAAATACCGCATGCTCGAAGCATGGAATCATCTTCGTTGGACTTGTCTTTATCCTTAACATTCAGGCTTTCAATAAGAAAGTAAACCAGTCATCCTAGTTTAACTATCATAGTAAATGATCAGAAAACTACTCTACCATTTGTTAATATAATCGATGTAGTAGAACTCAATAATCGGCGTTCTTATTATTGATTTACCTAGTCGGCTGGTTTCGCTTCGACCCAAGTTCTGGATCACCCTGCTTGTGGGGATACATGACCTGCTTGGCTAACTTTGACTAAGCATGTTTGTATGGATCAACGTTAGAACTCCAAGTCTCATCGGTTCGCAAACATTGATTTTAAATACCTTTAAAAGAGTTATTTCAACCTTTTCATCGCCATGATAATTCCTTGTCGTGTTCACCCTCGTTTAACATGTTCTGATGCTTCTCACTTGAAAACTATGCAGGGACTTTGGATACACTTGTTGCTTGATTTCTCACGTTTAAATAGTCGCATCATTTGCTGCATCACATCTATATATGACTCATGAATTATCAAA
Organism: Scilla litardierei; assembly: GCA_030789695.1. Classification (NCBI taxonomy): domain Eukaryota; kingdom Viridiplantae; phylum Streptophyta; class Magnoliopsida; order Asparagales; family Asparagaceae; genus Scilla; species Scilla litardierei. The sequence goes on along the minus strand of CM061140.1, from coordinate 97,488,820 downwards.
TGGAATATCTTGCGGTACATCTTATGGAATATCATATGGTACATCTTGTGGAATATCTTGTGGAACATCCCGTAATAAACAGATATTTGATACACATCACAAACACTTGAGGTTTTGGGGTAACTTCTAATAGCGAGTGTGCATGAGCGACCAATTCAGGCTTTGTTGTCACCATTCGGGTTCTAGCAACCCCTTCAAAGTTCGTCTGTGATAAATTCACAGACTTGATCTCAGATTCTTGAACAGTATTGTATGCTTGGCACAGTTTTGGTTTAACCCGGGTACGCTCACCCGTGGTATGAGATGGACTCTTGGTTGCTCACTATACTCTGCATTATAAGTCACAATCTAGGCTAGGCACAATTATACTCCTCTTAACATGTCCATCTTAATTATGTTTCATTATTGCAATCACCATGGTTGCTCTTATTCGTTACTTATTGTACTTGCATAGTCACCTTTTACGTCACTTATCGTACTTGCATGCTTGTCTACTCTTACCTTACTTGTTGCACTTACATGATCATCTTTAACTGTTTACCATAGCATGTTCCGTACTTTTGTACTACTTTATTTCTATTGCTAGAATTGATGTGACTTACCTACGGTTCCATCTTCGTGGCACCGTCAGATGACGTAGATGTAGAAGGAGAGGTTCCTGAGCATGAGGAGCCAGAGTTCGACCGAGGAGCAGTAGTTTTGGAGTTCATATCTTGGCACATTTCCATTTGTACTTCTTTCTTTCATGTATCTTTGTTGGAGCATATTATACATTATGGATTGTAATATATGGACACCGTTTGGGTATATCTGTATATCTCTGCATCGTAAGCTATTTTGTTTTCACTGGTTAACTGTAGACCTGCGAATGTAATCAAATAAGTAATGACCCTCGATAGCGAGCTGTTACAAGTTTGGTGGCACATGCAGGTCCACGCTAACTACCTCGTGAACATTATAGCAAGATAAGGATGTGCTGTATAAACTACTTAAATTGAACTTTCGAGTACAGAACGTCTCGAGTCTTCATCTGTACGGGACGTCCAGATGGAGTGTCCTTATTAACCATCTTCCTTGATCCTCATTACCTTCTTTGAAACTATTGAACCCGTGTCCCATCCTTTAGATATAACCTTATACTCCATTTAGCAGTAACCTCCTTCATTGATAACCAAAAGTTTCTTACACCGATCTGATCATCTTCATCAACTTCCTTTATCTTTGATGGCTTTACGATCACCCTTATTATTCTTACCTCCAGTTGCATTAGAAACCATAGCTACATCCTTTTATAAGGAGGGTAGCGTCTGAAATTTTTGACCATCCGAAGTTCGAGTTCAACAACGGAAGCAGATCAAAGGACGCTTAGAAGCTTGCCAATCATTTGAGGATGGTGCGAGACACATTGAGACTAACCAAACTGAGACATGCAAGCATATGCAATTACTACCTCTTCATCTTTCTTAGCTCATATTCTTTTTCTATCCATTGCTTTCACCTTGTACCCGATTCCCTACGGGTTGGATCCTTTTACCTCGCTCACCGTTCCCCCACCTCTTTATTACCTTTTGTCTGCATCCTCTCCTCGAGCCCCGGCCCAGCCTACCCTACCCTACCCGATCGACGACTTCGTCACCCCATTTAATCCCCCCATCTCTTCCCTCACCAAACCCATCCCGTGGTTTCCCCCGCCGCGAGGATACCCACCCCTTCACCCTTTCTCTCCCTGCTAGCCCAACCCATCTCGCCTCAAGCTCCTCCGGCTTCACCCAGAGCCCCGCTACTGCCAATCACTGCCAAGCAACTGTAACCCCCGCACGACATGGATTGACAACCGTCGATGGCCCTCCGACGATATGTTACAGGATTTTGGATATTTTTGGCCTTGGCGACGACCCTCGTAGCCACCCTCGCTACCGCTAAGTGGATGAGATCTTGGGAAGTTACGGTTCTTGGGCTTCTTTTGGGCTCCCTGCCCTGGGTCTCACCCATGTTAATGTCCTGTTTGGGCTTCTTCTTGCGCATACTCCTTCGGGTTTGCTGGAAAGAAGAGTTTTTGGCTGTTTACTTGTTGGATGATGTGGGGTGTTGCGAACGTCAAGTATTGGTCTACGGAAGGAGTGATGGCGACAATTATTGGCATGATATTGGCCTTGGGTGTTGAAGTTGGATGTGGGCCTTGCGGTGGCTTTGGATGAGAGGTTGGATGTTGGCTAGTTGTTGGGCATTATGGAAGTTGATGGCATTGGTGCTTGGTTGGTGATGTAAAAGCACGAATGCACATGGATTATTTTGAACGGCATCCTTGGCTAGGCCATGTTGGTCACAATTAGCACGAGTAGAAACTTTAACTTTATAATCTTCCTTATTATGTTGTTTATCTAGCTTGTTACTAACTTATCACTTTAAGTTTCAAGTTCGAACAGACGTTGTCATCATAATGGCCCTTATTTTCATGTGATGACATTGTCTTATATTAACTTTGGCCACTTGAGAAGTCGGAGTAACTATAATGATCATACTGGTCTTGGGACTAGCTACGGAAGGTATGGTGAGGTTAATAGTATATATTTATAAATACTATCTCTTGTTTTCTTGATGTTATGATGTCACATTATATTTCATGCTATTACCAACTTATTTTATTAAATCGTTATCATTCATCATGCCTTCCCTTTGATCATTTAATTGCTTTGGCAATGATCAGTCTTCTAAGTTTCGAGGACGGAATTTTTATAAGGAGGGTAGAATGTTACACATGTTTTCGTTGTCCACGTTAATTCGTAACAAAATGATTTCAAATGAGTTCGAATTGATTAAAAAAATTTTGTATTTTTTCATAGCTCAAAATCTAAAATGAATACTATTTTCACCATCCTCACGACGATATGATCACGTGGTATTATTTTCGTAATTTGCGGAGATGTTAGTTCTAAGGGCAAAATATTAATTTTGTACCCCTAATTACTTTACACGTTTACATTTACCCTAACCCCTACTTAATTAGCCAACCCCCTACACTCTTTAACTCCTCCCTTTGGCAGATGAGATCTGAAGTTTTCGGATCTCAAACGTATTGCATTATTACTCATATAGAATTCTCTTGCTCTATTAAAGATGCCATCTTCATCTTGCATTCAGACTAAGCCCCACCCTCCCACTTTGGCATCACTTTCCCCTCCCCCTCCTTCCTCTTCCATCTCCTCCCAAGGAGCAACCCCAAGCACCCCCTCTCCCGTTCTTCCCCCCTCCCCATCTTCCAAATTTTCCACCAACAACAACAAACAACAAAATCATCATCAGATTCATCCTCCCCCTCCTCTTTCACGTACCCTCCCCCACCTCCTGGCTGTCGCCCCACCACCCAACCCCGCGCGCACCTCTGCCTGGGAACCCCCACGCGCACGATGTCGCCGATTAGATTCGTGTGTGCTACCTGAAAACCTGCCCGCGTCGCTGCTTCGCCATGCGCCCAGCTCGCACCACGCATGCCCCGCCCAGATCTGCGCCGCTGCCCTAGATTTGCGCGCCCCCCTGCCACGTAGCCGCCTAGATCTACCGTGCTCGCCGCTGCCTTAGGACCCACGCACGCGTGCCTCCGCCTTTCCAGCTCGCCCTGGCCGCCCCTCCACTGCCTACCCTGTGCCCATTGATCTCTTCTCCCATGCATCAAAAAAAGGAAAGAAAAGAAGAGACGAAGGTGAAGAGACAGACTGAGAAGAGAGGGAGGGTATAATATTAATGGTATATTAGAATATTAGTATAAAATATAGTATACAATACTAGTATATACGTATTATAATACGAGAGAATTAGGTTTAAATTCATAATAAATAATCTAGTGATCAGAAAAATACATAGTGAGCCCCAGAAAATCCAGCACGTCGAGTAGAACACGTAGACGCTGAAATCATCCCAATCTGAGAGATATATTTTTAATAATGAATTTTCAAAGCTATACTAAATTAATTCTATTTTTCTTTTAAAATTCGTATCATCAAATACTACATGTATTTCTCAAATATAAAAATACGGTCGTATTCTACAAATCAAGACGGACGTTTTAACAGGTCATATGAAATATTTTGACGGGTACATTTCTTTAAATAAATCGTCAAATGTTTACGATAACTATTTTCTAATTGGTTTTTAATTCGTTTTAATTTCTAAAAATGGATTTTAAGCTTTTAAAAATTATAAAAATACCTATGAGCTTCAGAGAAATATTTTCTTCCTATTTAAAATTATTTTCCTCTCATTTAGCTCTTCTAAAAATTATTAGTACGTATTTCGACAAGTTTTAAGCTATTATTAAAATACGAACACGTTAAGAAAAATCGATAGAAACAATATAACTCTTAACCGGTGATTTCTTATGTTTACGGGTACCGTTTTTCGCGCACGAGCACCTTTGGAGGCTTTAGCTCTAGTCTCGGCTTACTACGACGGTCTTGAAACCTGTAAGTCACTTTAATTCTAACTTTAGAAATTTAGATAGTGTACTCGTATGAACTTAGGACATCATGTATAGCCTCAAAACACTATTGACTTGAACCAATGATTAGCGACCTAATTAACTAGAGAACTAATCAACTGCAGAACGACTTTGACTTGAGAATACGACATTGCCAACTTTCAACTTTGATAGTTTTGCACGCAACCATCTACTTGGGTAAACTGTGTACTAATGGAAATACCACATGCTCGAAGCATGGAATCATCTTCGTTGGACTTGTCTTTATCCTTAACATTCAGGCTTTCAATAAGAAAGTAAACCAGCCGTCCCAGTTTAACTATCATAGTAAATGATCAGAAAACTACTCTACCATTTGTTAATATAATCGATGTAGTGGAACTCAATAATCGGCGTTCTTATTATTGATTTACCCAGTCGGCTCGTTTCGCTTCGACCCAAGTTCTGGATCACCCTGCTTGTGGGGATACATGACCTGCTTGGCTAACTTTGACTAAGCATGTTTGTATGGATCAACGTTAGAACTCCAAGTCTTAGTGGTTCGCAAACATTGATTTTAAATACCTTTAAAAGAGTTATTTCAACCTTTTCATCGCCATGATAATTCCTTGTCTTGTTCACCCTCGTTTAACATATTCTGATGCTTCTCACTTGAAAACTATGCATGGTCTTTGGATACACTTGTTGCATGATTTCTCACGTTTAAATAGTAGCCTCATTTGCTTCATCACATCTATATATGACTCATGAATTATCGAATGGAATACCTTGCGGTACATCTTGTGGAATATCCTGTGGTACATCTTATGGAATATCATGTGGCACATCCCATAATAAACAGATATTTGATACACATCACAGACACTTGGGGGTTTTGGGGTAACTTAAAATAGCGAGTGTACGGGAGCGACCAGTTCAGGCTTTGTTGTCATCGTTCGGGTTCTAGCAACCCCTTCAAAGTTCTTCAGTGACAAATTCATAGACTTGATCACAGATTCTTGAACAGTATCGCATGCTTGGTACAGTTTTAGTTTAACCTGGGTATGCGCATCCGTGGTATGAGATGGACTATTGGTTGCTCACTGTACTCAGCATTATAAGTCACACGAGTCTAGGCACAATTATACTCCTCATAGCATGTCCATCTCAAATATGTTTCATTATTGCTATCACCATGGTTGCTCTTGTTCGTTACTTATTGTACTTGCAATGTCACCTTTTACGTCACTTGTCGTACTTGCATGCATGTCTACTCTTAACTTACTTATTGCACTTACATGATCATCTTTAACTGTTTACCATAGCATGTTCCGTACTTTTGTACTATTTTATTTCTATTGCTAGAATTGATGTGACTTACATACGGTTCCATCTTCGTGGCACCGTCAGACGACGTACAATAGAAGAAGAGGTTCCTGAGCATAAGGAGCCAGAGTTCGACCCAGGAGCTGTAGTTTTGGAGTTCATATCGTCGCACATTTCCATCTGTACTTCTTTCTTTCATGTATCTTTGTTGGAGCATATTGCATATTATGGATTGTAATATATGGACACCGTTTGGGTATATCTGTACATCTCTGCATCGTAATATATTTTGTTTTCACTGGTTAAATGCAGACCTGCGAATGTAATCAAATAAGTAATGGCCCCTAAAAGTGGGTCGTTACACGTAGGGTTCGCGACGACGGGGATTTTGATGGCAGGTAGTGGGAAAAGCACAGATCCAATAAAAATCACCTTTTTTCAAATAAAAAACTAATTTTTATAGTTAAAAATTGATTGGTATTTTTGAAATCAAAGTTCTCATCCTAAAATTTTGATTTTTATTGTTTAAAACATCGATTTTGGTCCAAGATTTAGCAGATCTAAACATATTCTACGATTTTGGTCCAAGATTTAGCATTGCGTCGCGGGAAGAAAAAATCGTCGGAGCTTCCGCAGGCCACCTCCCTCTCACGAGACGTCGCCTTTTACACAAACCGTCGTGCTGATAACGTTTTGTAAAGGGTTGAGGGCTAGGAAACCCCTAGCCTCATATATCTCTTATACATTTGACAACCTTTTTTGAATTCTAGGCTGACTAAGACAAGATAAAGAGTGGCTGGGATTTGATCTTGGAAAATGGAAGATTGAGATGAAGCTTTGAAACCATGAATGTGAGCTTTGAAATTTGGTCCAACTTTGAAATGAAGGGAGCTTTGAAATCATGAATGTGAGCTTTGAAATTTGGTCCAGCTTTGAAAGCAGCCTACGCGAATTTGTTGTTCCGCGCCGAAGGTGCCCGCGCCGAATTTGTTGTTCTGCCCTAAGGCATTTGTGCCCCTAAATATTTTTACACTAATTTGTTGTTCTTTTAAATTTTAATAATTTTTTAAGGAGCAAAGATTTCGCGGGGGAAAATCTTAAATGAACCGTGCACGTGGGCACGGGTTATTTTTATGCTAAGTTGTTGTTCCGTGCCGAAGGCGCTCGCACCGAATTTGTTGTTCTATGCTAATTTGTTGTTCCGTGCCGAAGGCGTCCGTGCCAAATTTGTTGTTCTGTGTCGAAGGCGCTTACGCCGAATTTGTTGTTCCATGTCAAAGGCGCATGTGCCGCTAAATATTTTTACGCTAATTTGTTATTCTTTTAAATTTTAATAATTTTTTGGGGAACAAAGATTTCGCATAGGAAAATCTTAATTGAACCATACCAGCAGACACGGGTTTTTGTTACGCTAATTTGTTGTTCCGCGCCAAAATCACCCGCGTCGAATTTGTTGTTCAGTGCCGAAGGCGCTGGTGTCGAATTTGTTGTTTTGTGTCGAAGGCGCCTGTGCCGTATTTGTTGTTCCGCGTCGAAGGTGCCCGTGCCGCTAAATATTTTTACGCTAATTTTTTGTTCTTTTAAATTTTAATAATTTTTTGGGGAACAAATATTTCGCGAGAGAAAATCTTAAATAAACCGTGACCACATGCACAAGTTTTTTATGCGAATTTGTTGTTCCGCACCTAAGGCACCCGTGCCGAATTTGTTGTTTCATGTCGAAGGCGCCTGCATCGAATTTGTTGTTCTACACCGAAGGCGCCCATGCCACTAAATATTTTTACACTAATTTGTTATTTTTGTGAGCTTGGCGGCTACGGAACCCCATAGCCTTGTATTTATAGAACTAGGGTTACATAATGGGTGGATACCCAATACATTAATAGGCCTACAAAAGCCCGCTTATAACACTTCCACTTATCCATCCATTATTGTAAGCTAGGCATATAAGCACTTCAGGGTTCATAGAGCTTAATGACCATGTGGGTATGGATACTTCTGGATCCTAAGTTAAGAGTTCTTGCCTTGTTAAAACTTTTGCCATGAAAACCCCAGTGGGAAAAACCAATGGCTAAGAGAAAAGAGTACAAGTCTCTTTAACTTCCACTGATCGATGGATATCATCAGAGGTGGATACTTCTGGATCCAGAGTTGATGTGGTTGCCTCGTTAAAACCTTTGGCTATGGAAAACCCAATGGAAAAAACTAATAGCTAAGGAAAAAAGAGTACAACGCAACATTAACTCCCCCTGTTGCGTACAAGCTTCAGGCTTGTAGATCTTTCAACTGTCTCATCCCAATTCCTATTACAAGTTTTTTAAAGGTACAGCGACGTAAAGCTTTAGTAAATAGATCTACCAGGTTGTTGCAAGACTGGATTTGCTGGATGGCTATCTGGTTGTCTACTTGTTGTTCATGCGTCCAGAAGAGTTTGGGGAAAATGTGCTTCGTCCTGTCACCTTTGATGTAGCCACCTCATAGTTGAGCTATGCATGTAGCATTGTTTTCGTACATGGTGGTTGGTTCAAGATCTCCCGTCTTCAGGCTGGTTATCACAAGGATGTGGTGGATGACTGAATGAAGCCAGAAGCATTCTCTGCTAGCTTCGTGGATCGCAATGAGTTCGAAGTGGTTGGATGAGGTTGATGTTGATGTCTGCTTCACAGATCTCCATTAGATGGCTGTTCCACCGTATGTGAATACGAAGCCGTTCTGGGACTTCGCGGTGTGAGGGTTAGACCTGTATCCTGCATCTGCATAACCAACTAAGTTGGAGGATACGCCTTTCTTGAAGTATAGTCACAGGTCAACTGACCCTTGGAGGTAGCGCAGAAGGTGCTTCACTCCGTTCCAGTGGCGCTTTGAGGGGCTGAACTGTATCTGGCTAATAAGTTAACTGCGAACGCTATATCGGGACGCATGCAGTTTGCCAGATAAAGGAGTGCTCCAATTGCACTCAGGTAGGGTACTTTGGGACCCAGTGCTTCCTCTCCCTCTTACAGCGGCCGGAAGAGGGTCCATATTTACATCCAATGATCTGACGACCATTGGTGTACTAAGCGGATGACATTTGTCCATAAGGAAGTTTTTCAGCAACTTCCTTGTGTAGGTGGATTGATGCAACATGATTCCTCTGCTTAGGTGTTCGATTTGTAAGCCTAGGCAGAACTTTGTTTTTCCAAGGTCTTTCATCTCAAAAGTCTGTGTAAGTCTCTTGGATATCTCAGCTATCTCTTCAGGAGATTCGATAAGTTTTAAGTCGTCTATGTAGACGGCAAAAATTACGAATCATGTTCCCTTTGCTCTTATAAAGATGCAATGGCAGACTTCATTACTTGTGAATCCTTGTTGCACTAGGAATTCACTGAGTCTGTTATACCACATTCTCCTCGACTGTTTTAGACCATACGGTGATCTTTGGATTTTGACAGAGTAGACGTCCCGAGGTCTTTCTGTCATTTTCGTTGGTAGTTTATAGCCATCCAAAAGTCTCATATAGATATCTTTATCTATATTTCCATATAGGTATACAGTAACAACGTCCATGAGCTGCATATTCAGGCCTTCCGTAGTAGTTAGGCTAATAATGAATCGGAAAGTGATCGCATCCATGACTGGAGAATATGTATCATCATAGTCTATTCCTAGTCGTTGGAAAAAGCCTTGTGCAACAAGGCACGCTTTGTAGCATACGATCTCATTATTTTCATTCCTTTTTCTTACGAATACCCATTTATATCCCACAGGTTTAACACCCTTCGGTGTTAGGACTACAGGTCCAAAAACATTGCGTTTCGAGAGTGAGTCCAGCTCTACTCCTATTGCCTCGTTTCACTTTAGCCAATCCTCTCTACGTTTACATTCTGCTAGAGAGCGTGGATCGATTTCATCGTCATATTCAGTTACGTAATTGGCAATAATGAACGCAAGTTATCATCGATGATTGTGCTTTTTCTGTCTAGTACCTTCCCAGTACGTACATAGTTTAATGATATTTTTCCTATATTTTCCTCTTCAGGGGTTTTAGGAGGGGAGAGGTATCTGGGCTGAGCTCAGCTTCCTGTGGTGGTATCGTTATCATTTCTCCAGGAGTTTTCCTCTTTCGAGTGAATTTATCCTTGGAGCCTGGGGTCGTCCTCTCTTTTGTTGAGGTACGACCACTTCTGCTGCAGGTGGATTGCATCCATCTTTGGGTATGTCAATCCTAGCTGGCATGTTTGTAGCAGGGACGTGTGATCTGACAATCTTCTGGTTGTCAGTAAATTTGTCCGGTAAAATGTGAGCTGTATTTTGTATTTGGAGGATCTTTAGGATCTCATCTTCACATTGGTTTGTACGCGGATCAAAATGGGAAATTTTTTTGGTATCCCATGAAATGGTCTTCGAAGCTTCCGGCTTCTCTGTATTTATGCCTAGTTTGGGAAAGGTACTTTCGTCAAACTCACAGTCTGCTAGACGTGCCTTAAAAGCGTCCCCCGTTAGGGGTTCCAGGTATTTAATGATCGATGGTGAGTCGAATCCTATGTAGATACCAGGCGACGTTGGGGACCCATCTTGGTCCTCTGCGGTGGTGCTATGGGGACATAAACTGCGCATCTGAATGTTCTTAAGTGAGAGATATCCGGTGGAGTTCCATATGCGAGTTGCATCGGAGAATAAGATTGACTACCTGACGGTCGTAGTCTTATTAGTGATGCAGCATGCAAGATGGCAAGTCCCCATGTAGTCACATGCAACTAGGATTGCATCAACAATGGACGAGCAATCCATTGTAGTCTCTTTATAAGAGATTCAGCTAACCCGTTTTGGGTGTGAACATGAGCTACATGATGTTCAACTTCAATGCCAGCTGCTTAGCAGTAGTCTAGAAAGACTTGTGATGTGAATTTCCCAGCGTTATCCAGACGCAATTTCTTGATCTGGTTGTCAGGAAAATGTGCCCGCAACTTAATGATTTGTGCCAGTAGCTTTGCGAAGGCTATGTTGCGGGTGGACAGGAGGCACACATACGACCATTTAGAAGATGCATCTATCAGTACATATAGTACCGAAATAGACCACTTGCAGGGTGAATAGACCCGCAAATGTCTCCATGTATTTTCTCTAGGAAGTTGGGAGACTCTGAGTCCACCTTAAGTGGGGATGGTCTCGTAATCAATTTCCCTTTGTGACAAGGGGACAAGGAAACGCACCCTTTCGAAGTAGCTTAAGTCTCTTCGAGTTAATTCCACAGGATTGGGGTATGATGTGGTGCATCATTACCGATCCAGGGTGTCCGAGTCTATTGTGCCAGAGTTGGAATTCTGGTTGATTCTTGCACTTCTGGTGCTCAATTTTGTTAGCTTCAATTGCTCGTATCTTTGTATGGTAGAGACCCGACGGGAGTCCTTCGAAACGCTCAACGATGGTTTTAGCACTGTTTTTGAGGGTCGTTACATACAAGAATTCTTTGTTTTGTGTGTACACCGTTTCTAGATGGTATCCGTTTAGACGGATATCTTTGAAACTTAGTAAGTTTCTATGTGAGCTTGGAGAGAAAAGAGCATCTTTTATTAATAGTTGTGTTTTATTGGGGATCAGAAAATGTGCTTCCCTTGATCCTTCTATTATTCCTGATGGACCGGAAATAGTATTCACGGTTCCATCATATTTGTGTATGCTTTGAAAAAAGCAAATATCTTGAAGGATCGTGTGCGTAGAAGCACTGTCCACTAGGCATTTATAATCCATCTAGAGTAAGAGAGAAAAGCATAGCAGTATAAGGCACAAACATAACTAAATTTCATTCAAAGTCCAAAAATTAACTAACATGCTGAAAAACAAATAACTAGAAAGTGAATTGTTTCAACTACAATGCAGTGCAGAAAAATAGATAAGGCTTCAGTCAAGCAGGTCATCGTTTGAGAAGTCCTCAGTGATGAACCTGATTGGTGCCATGTCTTCATGTTCCACTAGGTTTGTTTCGACTGGCTTCTTGCTAGCTTTGTACAAGTCCTAGAGGTGGCGTGGAGTCCGACAATTTCTGGACCAGTGTCCAGTCATGCCACACCTGTGGCATTTGTCTTTCCAGTCTTTTCTGGGGGCAGATGTCTGGTCGTTGTCTTTCTTCTTCCACACAGTTTTCCTCTTCCCCTCATTATATGTCTTTGGAGGGGGTCCTCTAGCCTGCTTCTTCATTGCCTTTCCCTTCTGGGGTTTGCCTCTGAAGTTGATCTTCTTCTTCTGGGAGGAGATGTGGTACACTTCAGACGCAGGTGCAGTGCCGACAGGGCGCAAGTTATGGGTGGCCAGTAGGAGGTCTCTATTCTGTTCTGCCATCAGAAGGCATGAGAGAAGCTCCGAGTATTTCGTGAACTTTTGTTCACGATACTGTTGCATGAGGATGACATCCTTCTCGTGGAAGGATGTATAAGTCTTCTCCAACATGCGCTCCTCCGTCACTTTCTCACCACATAACTTCAGACGTGAGGTGATACTGAAAAGTGCTGAGTTGTACTCAGTAATGGACTTAAAGTTCTGAAGGCGGAGGTTCTCCCATTCATATCGTGCTCGAGAAAGGATAACATCTTTTTGATGTTTGTATCTATCCTCGAGAGAGGTCCATAACTCGTAAGAGTCTTCCACTATGAGGTACTCGGCCTTCAGGGTCCGATCGATATAGCGTCTGATATAGATAATTGCTTTCTCTTTATCTATGTGAGAAACCGTATCGCCTACAGCAATGGCATGACTCAGTCCCTGTAAGCGCAGGTGGAATTTGATATCCAACTGCCAGCTCAGATAATTTTTGCCTGTAGCATCCAATACGTCAAAGTCGACGTTCGCAATTTTTGCCATTATCTAAGCATGTTAAAAATGAGCAATAATTAGAAATTTTAAAATAAAACAAGTAATTATGCATTTCAGACACAGATATTTGTTGTGTGGATCGGCCAGTCACCATTTTAAAAGAAATAAAGTCTATACATTCCCATAAAATAGAAAATACAACTCGGGAACCCTCGTGGGGCCCCTATTCTTCTGGAAATAGATCATCATCTTCATGGGATGTGCGCCAGTCTTGGAGTTTATACAATTTTATCCTCACTACAATTTCTCTTAAAATAAAAAAATGCGAGGAAAATAATGGTGATAGCTAGCCGATCCAAAAACACAACAAATATAAACATACGTCGCAGAAAAATGCAACAGGCATTTATTTCATCGCAGGCAATTAATCATCACATGCATTTAATCATCACAGGCAGTTTTATAATGGAAATGAAAACTTTTCGTTTAATAATTATTGGACCACTAGACAACGTCATACACCGTTACGTTAGTTAACTAACGGCAGAGAGGTCGCAGGATCTTCCTAATTATTAAACGTTTAGTAATCAAATAATCCAAAGATGAGATGATTTATAAAGCATGTAATTAATCAGAATTTAAAGAAGAAAAATCTTAATTAAATCTGGAAAAGAATTTGTAAAAACAAAATTTTTGGGAAAACCCCTAGTTAGGGTTTTTGGAGGCGATCTGTCGTGTGATCACGTGCAACCTGCTAGGGTTTGCGTCGCGTGGGCTGCTGCTTCTGGCGGCTAGGTTTGGCCTCACGTGGGGGAGTTCCGCCGCGCCGCTTCTGGCGGGTAGGCGACGGCTGTCGCCGCTCCTGGCGGTAGCGGCGTCTGTCGCCAGAAGCGACAGCGCCTGCTGCCGCTCCTGGCGGCAGCGACGTCTGCTGCGGGAGCGGCAGCGATACGCTGCCGCTTCTGGCGGGGGGTAGATAGCGATGGGTGGGGGGTTTCGTGCGCATGCGTGGCTGCCGGCCGCGTGTCGAAGAAGAAGCCCCTTTATGGTTTGAAAAATTGGGGAAGAAGATCATAAAACAGGATTTTTATAAAAAAACTATTTTTGGTCTTCAAATCAGCGTTTTTAATCGTAAAAATTTGATTTTTAGTGATAAAAACGTCGAGTTATAATTCAAAAGTTGATTTAGCATGTAGATCTGAGATAAAATTCGATCAAATCTAACCAAACATTGGTCCAATCATATAGATCTACGATAAAAATCTAGATCTGATTAAACTAACATGGATCTAATCATATGCGCATAAAAGTTTAGATCTAGGGGGTGAAAATTTCCTCTAGATCCTACCCTCCGGATCTAGCGACGTTTTAATAATTTTTTTGGGAAATAAAGATTTCGTGGGGGGGATCTTGAATGAACCGTGCCCACGGGCACGGGTTATTATATATATTTTTATATATATATATATATATAGGAAAATTTTCAAATGAGAACATTTCGCACGGTGCGAAAATGTTTTTATCTTTTTTTTGAAAATTTTTTTTTCAAAAATTCTTTTTTCCACCCTCATCATATGTTGTTATACCCCCCTCAAAAAATAATGGTTGAGAAATAATGTCATTTGGCCTTCGATCAAGGCATTTCATCAAATTCGCACGTTTTGAGACCGTTAAATTTGTAACGGGTGGATGGGTGCTCTAATGCCCAACGGGTTCACCCATTATTTTCCCTGGGGTATATATTTGTATGGATTAAACATCAAAAAAAAGAAATTTTGAAAAAAAAAATTTCAAAAAAATAAAAAAAAATTTTTCGCACGGGCTTTCGCACCATTTTTTCGCAATGGAAGATTGCCCTATATATATATATATATATATATATATATATATATATATATATATATATATATATATATATATATATATATATATATATATATGAGGAGGGATCAAATGACCCCCAAAAATGACCCCCAAAAATAACCCCCATCAAAAATCCTATACCCCCTATTTTTTCCGAAGATCAGAACCGTTCATCTTGATCTCCACCCTCTAAATACCTGACCCACCAATTTTCAACCCGATCCCATGTGTTTTGCCCGTTCATCCATCCGATCCAAATTTAACGGTTTCGCATGAACAGAACTTTTGCGAATGGTTGATGAATGGGCAAAACACATGGGATCGGGTTGAAAATTGGTGGGTCAGGTTTCTAGAGTGTGGAGATCAAGATGAACGGTTCGGATCTTCCGAAAAAATGGGGGGCATAGGATTTTTGATAGGGGGTCATTTTAGGGATCAAATGACCCCCAAAAATAACCCCCTAAAATGACCCCCTATCAAAAATCATATGCCCCCCATTTTTTCGGAAGATCTGAACCGTTCATCTTGATCTCCACCCTCTAAATACCTTACCTACCAATTTTCAACCCGATCTCATGTGTTTTGCCCGTTCATCCATCCGACCCAATTTTAACTGTTTCACATGAATAGAACTTTTGCGAATGGTTGATGAATAGGCAAAACACATGGGATCGGGTTGAAAATTGGTGGGCAATGTATTTAGAGGGTGGAGATCAGGATGAACGGTTCGGATCTTCCGAAAAATGGGGGGGGCATATGATTTTTGATAGGGGGTCATTTTTGGGGGTTATTTTTGGGGGTCATTTGATCCCTCCTCATATATATATATATATATATATATATATATATATATATATATATATATATATATATATATATATATATATATATGAGGAGGGATCAAATGACCCCTAAAAATGACCCCCTATCAAAAGTCCTATGCCCCCCATTTTTTCGGAAGATCCGAACCGTTCATCTTGATCTCCACCCTCTAAATACCCGACCCACCAATTTTCAACCCGATCCTATGTGTTTTGCCCGTTCATCAACCATTCGCAAAAGTTCTGTTCATACGAAACCGTTAAATTTGGGTCGGATGGATCAACGGGTAAAACACATGGGATCGGGTTCAAAATTGGTGGATCGGGTATTTAGAGGGTGGAGATCAAGATGAACGGTTCGGATCTTCCGAAAAAATGGGGGGCATAAGATTTTCGATAGGGGGTTATTTTTGGGGGTTATTTTTTGGGGTCATTTGATCCCTCCTATATATATATATATATATATATATATATATATATATATATATATATATATATATATATATATATATATATATATATATATATATATATATATATATATATATATATTGTTATGAACGAGAAACAGATTTGGAGAAGGGTTTGAGGCTAGGAAACCCCTAGCCTCCTTTATATAGTATTCATAATGGGTACTCATGTGGGTGGATACCCAATAGGTCCAATGGGTCCTATTCATAACACTTCCCCTTATCCAACCAACGTGGTATACTCGACTTTATGAATACTAAATGATTCATTAGTACTGCTGAGTATCTTAAGGGGTGGATACTTCTGGATCCAAGTTAAGGGTAACTGCCTCGTTAAAAACTCTTAGCTATGGAAAACCCTGTGGGAAAAACCAATAGCGAAGGGAAAAGAGTACAGCACTCCATAACTTCCCCTGATTTGGGGATGTGTCGAGGGGTGGATACTTCTGGATCCAGAGTCAATGTGGTTGCCTCATTAAAACCTTGACTATGGAAAACCCTGTGGGAAAAACCACTAGCCAAGGAAAAAGAGTACAACTTTACAGTTGACTCCCCCTAATCTGATCAAGCTTCAGGCTTGCAGATCTCCTATGTATCTATACATTTATCTCATATGTGTCTATACATCCATCTCATCTGCAACATTCCGAAAGCAAAAGTAAAGTACAAGCATCACTCATCTATACAAGTTTCACTCATATAAGGCATTAGCAGAAACTAAAGGAGTGCTAGCAAACTTGGTAGACAGCTCCACGTCTCAATCGTCATTGTCTGCGAGGTACTTCAGGACCTGGCATTGTATGTTCTTGAGCTGCTCCTTGGGTGATGAGCTTCTCGGGATGGTGGAAGGATGTAGACTTGGAAGGATTCTGTGTAGATCTTCAGGAGGTGGACGTCCCTTTTATGCCATTCATCGCGATGATCTGTAACCTGCATATGCAAATACATTTAACATAGAGGATTTTTCCTCGACCCTTGGAGATAGCACAGAAGCTACATATCTCGGGTCCAGTGGCGCGCTGGGGGCACTGCACTGTACCTGGCTAATAGCTATACTGCTAACGCTCAAAAGAGACGCATGCAGTTGGCCAGGTAGAAGAGTGTTTTAAGACACTTAAGGTACTTCTGGACCATATATATTCTTCCCCTCTTCCAGCTAACGGAAAGGGGGTCTTTTAATGTATATCCATACAACCAAATAGGTGTATTTGGTGGAGAATGAAATGAATGTTTCTTCATCAATCATCATTGTATGAAGTTTACATCTTCGGTATGATTAATTAACGTCATCTTCAGGATGATAGTTCATTTCCAGGATAATAGTTCATCTTCGGGATGATTGTTCATCTTCAGGATGATTAATGTTCTGTAAGCCTAGAATTTATGCCTAGCTAGGGCTTTCATATCATATCATATCTGATAGATAGGCTTTAACAGATATTTCGGTAATTTCTCTTCAGGAGATCCGATAATATTTTGAGTTATTAAAATAATCTCAATTCTTTTAATTTGCTCTCTTAAGAACAATACTGTTTTTAAGAGGTGCAAACAACAACCTTTTAGTATAAGTCCTTTAAGGATCTTTGTCTAGGTTGTCTTTCCTTTAATCATATTATTAATATGTGTCCCAAAAAGAAAAGGAAAGTAAAGAAAAAATTTGTACATGCAGTTGAAGAAATTTTATATTGGTGATGTTGTCACATCCAATAGCAACATCAACCAAAAATTCCCTCTTTTTGCCATTCGTTGGGTTACGCTTTAACATAAACCAGTCGATGCATCAGATTCATCTTGTAAGTGAGTTCAGCTCATCTTACTTGATTACTTCCTGGTTTGAGCGATTTATACCTCTAAAACTATAGCAAATTAAGATGCTTATAGCTAACGATTTTATTTTAATTCTCCTTCAATACTCAGTTATCCCACAGGATTTGATATCATTTTTGATACCAGGACTTCAGGTCCAACACCTCATATTTCATAAGTGAGTCCAGCTCACCTTATTATTGCCTCATTCCACATTATTATAATTTGGCCAAATCTCTATCTTTGCTTTAGGCAAAGCAGAGTTGTGGAAACGATATTTTATATTTAACTGGCAAAATGAAATATGAGAGAATTTGTCGACAAAAGGTGTTCTTTCTTGTCTAAAACTCACCCCATACGTACTATAATCATTTGATTTCTCCCAGAGGTGTCTCCTTCACGACGCGTTAAAGAGGTGAAGGTTCTGGGACGGGTAAAGAATATGGACAGATCCAGAATTGGTCCTTAGCAACCAAGTTGCAATAAGGTTCTGGATTTGAGCTCACTTTCCTGTGGTGGTATTGTTTTTTCGGTCTCCAGGAGTAGATCTCTCTTTTTGGAGCCTAGTGGTATGTCCTCTCATCCATTGAGGATATCCACTTCTGCTACTGGTGGATTGCATCCAATATATTTCGTATGTCAATCCTAGCTGGATTTTTAGTAGCAGGGATGTGAAAGTTTTTGACAATATTTATATTGTCAGTAACTATGTCTGATAACTGTTTTAACAGTTTCATAAGTGTGGATCTTCAGGATCTCATCACAATTCATGATAACCAGATCATATGTATTAATGATTTAAATGGTCATTTGAGCTTCAGGCTCATGGATGATTGTAGTATTTCTGTTGAAACTGATTCTGGGACATTAAAGTTGTGAGGGATCTTCAGGATCTCATCAAATCTTTAAAATAGGGTCATCGATGCACGTCTTAGGAGAAGTGAATTTAAATGCTTCCCCTGTTCAGAGTGCTCAGACTCTATTTATCTGGGATATTTACTTCTGATAAATAGTTCTGCATTTTGATGGTCTATAGTGGTGATATGGGGGGTCTACTCATCATGGCACAATCTATAAGATGTGCTCTAAACGCTTCCCCCGTCAGGGGTTTTCGGAAACTGTTTATATGAGGTGATCAGACTCATATAAATAGGTTCTAAGGATGCATTTTGATTGTTTGCAATGTAATTGCATGTTCCCATGTGGTCACCTACAACTGGATTTTTAATGGATAAGAAATCCATTTAAATCATTTTAATGATTTATCTTACCCATATTTGGGTGTGAACACAAGCTTCAGGGTGTTCGTTATTTTTCCAGTTGTAAAACATTTAAATTTCCCAGTGTTATCCAAAGTTACCACCATTTTATAAAAGAATGTGGTTGGATAATGACCATTTATTTAGAGGATATATTGATGAGTACACCAAGGGTACATCATCAGTCCGGTTAAGGGAGTGGACGAAGCCTATTTATATCCCTTAAATACTCTCAAGAGACCTAAAGGTCTTCATTATCTTTAATGATGATAGTATATCATCTTAAATTCATTTGAGGAAGTGGGGAGAGTCAATGTCCATGTGAATGGAGATGATCTCATTATCATTTTTCCCTTTTGAATAGGACAATGAAAGTTTCACCCTTTTTGAAGAATCTTCGGGTTCGTCTGGTTGGTGATGTCTTGCATCATCAATCCAGGGTGATATTGATCCAAAATTTGGTCGATTCTGGACACTTCTGGTGTTCCAAAATAATTCCTCTTATGAATTTATGTGGCACTTTCGAAAAGTCCATTAAAATGCTCAAGTTAATTTTTGTCCGGTAATAGTTGAACTGTGTTCAAAGTGTGAAGGATTACATCTTCACTTTGACTATTGTGCGGATCATTTTGGGACAAAGCTTCAGGATTCATTTATTTCTTGAGTCATTAGGGATTTCATTTTGACGAATATCCTTTTTGAAACTGTATAAGTTTCAGAGAGTATATGGCATCCTCATTTTTTAGGGGTATTCAAGGTAGCAAAACATACGCAGTAAAATAAAGTGTATTAAAACTACAAGGGAATAATACTGATGATAAGTCAACAAGTGACATAGTGTGATGTGTGCTCTTGAAAACATACAACAATAATTATGCTCATTAAGACTTATGTTATGACAACAGATTATTTTTGATTTCAAAGTTTATTTGTCCTCGGGGAGTAGCAAAATATACATAAGGTCAATTAGACTTTCGTCGTTTTTGACTAGATATATATGTATTTTTATATGGCATAAGTTAATGCACATTCATGTTTGCAAAAGCATTATTGCTCTTATCAGAACTTCCGGTCTGATTTTGGCTTGCCATTGCTTACTCCATGTCGAGGTATATTGTATCTTCACTTTCCCATTTAATCCAAGACTTCACCTGTTTTGAGTTTTCCTTATTTTTATTTCAGGTCATGTTTGATCCTGAACTTCCCCTGATTTCAATATTCCTTATTTATAAAGGACAATGATAATTAGTCTTGCTAAGGAGACATAAGCAGGGGTTTGAGCAAATTATTGATACTTCCACTTTAATGAGGGACTTTTAAAAAGTCTATTTGAATGCTCGAGTATAGCTTCAGGCCTTTTACTTGAGTCGTTCAAATTTTATGTGGATAGTTTACCATGCTCAGAGGGGAACAAATACGTGGGTGCGTAATATATTTCTCACTTATTCATTAAGCCACGACTTCAGGCGTATGCTTATATTCAAGGCTAGAAAAAAAATCTTTCCTTGTAAGAATAAAGGAGAGAACTCTTTTAAAGAGTTTAGCGGTATTATGGAAAACTTCTGGTGTCCATATTGGATTATATAGATCATAGATCTTATATATCTGTTTACCGCAAAGTGTGCATCTTTTATAAAGATAGCAATTATAATTTTCGCATAAACCATCGTATTTATTTTATTAGGGAGAGAGAGTGTTGACTTTTGATTTGATTTTGAAACTTCAGGTTCATTTTGTCAAAGAGGATATGATATTAAACTTTTTGAAATCATTATTGTCTTATTGTCATAAATATCGTCATACCATGAGCCCATCATACATATAATGTAAAGCTTTTTAAACTAAAGATTATGATCAATTGAAATGAAATAAGTATGATGTACACATGCTATTTATATGCTGCAGGCATTTTTAAAAAACTTATCGCAGGTATATAGTCTAGCAATAGGCGTTGAACTATATTAAAGTGATTTTAGCATGCTTTTTGACAGTTTCATTGTAACATTAACATGGTATTAAAATAATTAACATCCACGCAATTAATGCATAAGCAATGAAAACTAAAATGACTTAGGACTATGGGGATCAGCCAGTCGACACCGAAATAAAAAGAAGTACAGTCCGAAGTTACATCAAAAATAGCATGAAAGAATAAAATACAACTCTGGAACTTCATAGAGAAGCCCCTATCTTCATTGTGCGTACGCCTTCAGCTCCTTTTTGGTGTCCTTCGGTCTTCTTTTTACATTTATATCCTCACTTACAAATTTCTCTCAAAAAAAGAAAAATTGCAGGAAATTTAAAACGGTGTCGGAAACCTGGCTGATCCCTAAAAACATAGCCTAAAATTTGCACATCCACGCAGATAATATATTCGAGACATACAACCACGCAGATAATCAAAAACACAGGCATTTAAAATGATTTAAATTGTGTGTGACGTGCAAAAAACATTTTTTTTGAAAAACTTTTTGCCTTTTTGATCCATATTTTACTGTTTTATTTTACCGCTTTAAACCCTTTCAAAATTTCTTTTAAATATTTTGGGCTTTTTAGGGCCAAAAATAAATAAAATAATTTATGTGGATGTGCTAATTTTCTAGCCTTTTGGGCCATGAAAACAACCCATTAGGGTTAATATTGGGCCTCCCCCGAAAAATAGCCCGTTAGGGTTAGGGTTTCAGGAAACCCTAGGGGGGCACGCGGCGTGTCGCCGCGACGGCTGGCCGCATAGGGCGCGGCCGCCGTGGCGGCGACGGGCCGCGGCTGCGGGCCGCGGCCTGGGGCCGCGGCGCAGTGCCGCGTCGTTCGTTTTCCGCCGGCGGCGCAAAGGGCGCGCCGCCGTTCCGCCCTACGGGCGTGCGGATTTTTGGATCAAAGGCGGGGAGGTAAAAATCGGATTTTTCAACAATTTTGATCGCTAAAAACAAGTTTTTATTGTTTTAAACATGCAGATCTATTAAAAAAGTTGAATTTCACCGTGTTTATAAACTTTTTGATCCTAAAACATGCAGATCTAATGAGAAAAGCAAGTTTAGATCTAAAAAGTTTGGATTTTTACCTCTAGATTCGACGAGGAATCTAGGCGACGGTTGGTGAAGGATGCCCTTTTCGCTCCCCGTTGAGAAGATTACGATCTTCTTGAATCTGAGCGATTGATGGATCTCCTTCCCCGCGAGCCGCCGTCTCCTCCAACGAGCGTGATCGTGCTGATAACGTGTTATGAACGAGAAACAGATTTGGAGAAGGGTTTGAGGCTAGGAAACCCCTAGCCTCCTTTATATAGTATTCATAATGGATACTCATGTGGGTGGATACCCAATAGGCCCAATAGGTCCTATTCATAACACACATATATATATTAGAATAATGGCTATCATACGCCATATGAGACCTTCTCTCATACGCCCTCTCACATAAAGCACCCAAGTACAACCAAGTACAAGCCCACATGGGCTTGTACTTGTTGTACTTGACCCCCTTTATGTGAGAGGGCATATGAGACACTCTCTCATATGGCGTATGATACCCATTAATCCATATATATATATATATATATATATATATATATATATATATATATATATATATATGGGTAAAGTGTTCCTAGGGTGACTCCTTAGATTCAATCTAAGGAGTCGCCCCCATTTTCCCCATATCCCACATTTTTTTCGGAATTTTTTTTCATGGGGTTGTTGTTCACCTCATGGATGATCAACATACCAAAAATCAATTCATTCCAATACTTTTAGAGCCCACATCTACCCCTTGCAACTTCATGGGTTTTCAACACGTTTTCAGACCGTTGAAGTTGCAAGGGGTAGATGGTGGCTCTAAAAGTATTGGAATGACTTGATTTTTGGTATGTTGATCATCCATGAGGTGAACTGTAACGACCACTTTTCGTCGTACGTTGTTCGTGCACGTGCTTTTGACCGTGCACGAGTTTGTTTTAGACTTTATTTGTTTGTGAACACTTTTGTGTGATATGCCGTTGTGAACGTCTCTGAGAGTATTAAATAGTGGCACTAATTTGGAACGACGTTTCTCGAGTCGTTTTTCCACAATTTAATCTTACTCGATGAGACGTGACGATTTTCACTTTTGACGGGAGACGTTTCTATTTTTAGTTTCGTCGTCCGACGTCGAATTTGAGATCCGTCTTCTTAGTTAGCTCACATTCATCGTCACGATCACTCCGATATTTATTTTATAATTTTTGGAGTTTATTTGACCACTTTTATATTTTTAACAAGCTTTATAATATTTTTAATAATTTATTTTTAAATTAATTTCGGCCAAATAAAATTTATTTGAGTTTTAAATGTTTTAAAGAATTTTTGAGCCAATTTCCAGCTCATTTGGACCAAGTCAAATCCTTGGGTGAGTTGGAGAAGTTGAATTTCAAATTTCAAATTATTTTAAACTTCTAATCCTATTAGATTTAGCCCTAGACCAAGTCAACCCATCTATACTATATAAGCAACCCCTAGGAAGACCTATTTTCGCAAGAAATTAGCCCTAGCCTCTTCCAAAACCCAAATTGGACGTTGCGACAATTCGTCGCAACGTTGCGACGTTCAGCCACCGCACGACCGAAGGAAACGGCCCCGTTCCCCCGCTCCGACCGAAGCCCAACCCCGCAGCCGCTCTACTCCGCATTGCTGCAGCACCGCCCGCTCCGTTCGCTCGGTCTGACCGACCGCTTGGCCCGCACCCCGCTCTGCACAGCGCTCCGCACCGACCCGCCTTGTCGCCCCGCTCCGCACAGCGTCTGACCGGTCGCCCCGCCCGCAGCGACCGACGTTGCAACAATGCAACGTTGCAACATCACCCGCCTCGCATCCCAAGCGCACGACCGAAGCCCCCGACCGGTCTGACCGAAGGATCTCCCCGCCCCCACTGCTGCGACCGACCCAAAGCGCCGCACAGCTCCGTTTCCCCGCAGCGACCGAGAGAATCCCCTGCATTGGCTGAGTACGACCGAGAGCCACTCGTCACAACCCCGCACCCGTCGCACCACTTGCCACCGTGGGCCCCCCAAGTTCTCCAGAGGTATTGTGGGTCCCCCAAAGGTCCCTAAGACTACTGTGGGCCCCACCTAGGTGCTTTCTCTCCGACGATTCGTCGTGCACGACGTTGCGACCCGTCGTAGCCCGTCGTCGCACGTGCTAGCGTTGGAATCTGGAACCGTCGTTCTGATTGATGCTCTGAACTTTCCAGCAAGGAAACTATATTGGAATCAGGACTTGGAGCGCGTTCTCTTATTCCAACCCCCGGCGTCGCTACCCGACGCCGGTGTAGCTTTCGCGTCGTGTTGAGGTAACGCTTTGCACCCCTAGGACCCCCAACCCAATGCATGCTAATCAAGACTAAAATCAGTATTTTCAAAGTATTTTAAATGTTTTAAATTCACTAATCAAGATTAATAATATGGACTTTAGGCCGGTGGACTTGTGCACGTAGGATAATTGTGATTTTTGGACTCATTGGACGGTGTGCTCAAACGTCGTGCTTGCAGGCAAGTGAAACTTGCCAACTCTTGTGTAGGGCCATGTTTTTTTAGGCCACTTCCTTGTTCCTAGCGTAAAAGAGACTAGCCAGTGAAATGATAGCTGGCTAGACACCTACTTGATCTAGTTTGACAACGAAACTAGATCCGTCACCTAATTGATCTAGCTTGACAACGAAGCTAGATCCAACCCTTTAAACTTGTTGCTCATGCATACTAAACTGTCACGTTTACTTTCCTTAAACTGTACGTACTTTTAACTGCCATGCATTGCATCTTACATGTCATCCAAATTGATTGTTGCATAGTAGCACACGCTACAAAATACTTGTACAAATCCGTGTTTCCGTGTTCCTGGCTAGGTGCACCCCTAAGCCATACTTGTTAAAAACACTTCCTGGCTCGTGATCCAGAAGCGAGCATTCCAAGTTCGGGGGTAAGGCCCTGGCTCGACACACGTGGAGGGGTAGGGATAAACGTTCACTTGAGCTTAGGAGTGGCTTGATCAGCCCTCTAGCCAAAAGACGGAATCTCTGTGCACGAGGTGCTTACTTTCCTTGTCTTGTACTTGTCTTGTGAATGATTCATGTAATACTTGTCATCCATGCCATGCCATGCTCGTACTTTACTTTACTTTACTTTACCTGCTGCACTCATACTTTAACTGCCATGTCATTGCATCATGCTAGAACTGCTAGGTTGCTCTTACTTGTACTTTCAGTTTCACTTGCACAAGTCTTCCAGACTTGCTGACATGTGCCCCTTTCTCTTTGGGTGTCACATGTTAGACCCTGAGCTAGAGATAGTTGTAGCGGACGAGGTAGTTGCTGACACTGAGCCTACGTTCGTCGAGGAGTACGTGGACACCGGAGACCAGTTTTAGAGACTGTTGGCGTTGCTTTTGCTTTAGGTTGCTGTTAGATGTCGGTGCTTGCACCATTACTTTGTTGTTGTACTTGTACTTTTGTTGGCCATGTTTGGGCCTTTAGTCTCTTTTTCTTTTAGCCTGGTGGCTTTTCTGCGATGTTGGAATTTATATTTATGGATATTCTGAGATTATTCTTTTGTCCCATTTCATTATTATTATCTTGTTTCGCTCGCGTTGCAAGGACCTGCAGTTTTAAATTTGATTGACGCTTATCGGACTTGCAGCTTTGTAGCTTCAAGTCTGAGCGGACCTTCTCACGCTTCGCCTCCATATTTTTGGGAAGCGGGGGCGTGACAGGTTTTGTTGGTGGCCCATGCAGGTCCCGTCTTGCAATTGCGAATTAACGGAACAACGATAATAACAGAATGTCCATTAAATAAATTGCAACATCCGAGTCATAAGCCCTGAGTTTAGTCGTTTTCTTATGACACTAGGTGATAAGAAGACTTAGTTAGACACCTGTGCTTGTTAGATAGAGGCCTCTGTTTGTTAGTTAGACCCCCTGCCAGCAATTGATTTAATCGTCGTAGGAGTTACCTTAGTGGTTATTGCCTAACCCTGACCATATTAGACCTCTAAAATTTCCTTTTGTCGTTCACTTGGGTTCATCGATTTTGGACCAAGCTGAACGCATTTCATTACCGTCCAGCCCCTTAGAAGGTCTTAGTGCCTAGTTCCAAATCTTTAGTTGGTCGACCGTAGGAGTTTCCCCGTAGATCTTTCAGAATCATATCCTAGGCATATGTATGTTCTGATCACCTGACCAAATTTCCTTGCCTCGATTCACGAGATCGCCTCATGACGATCGTCGTCAATTTTCAAACATCTCCATTGCAAATCTTGAACCTTCTGGAAGTATTTTTCCAATCTTCTCTTCCACTAAGTTTAATTTTGTTCAAAATTTTAATATACCTATATTTCATCCTCCTTCATTGATTTAAATTTTTAAAACGTTTGTCGGAATTTTTGAATACTAGCTTACGGTATTTTCCCAGCCTATATTTTTCATACTTATGTAAATGTGTCGTTCTTTCATATATTAGTTTTACTTTTGCCCTGCCCAATTCGATTTATAATTTTCCCTCTCATTTGTGTTATTCGAATGATACGTCGTGTTTACCTTAATATACTTTCAAGACATATGGAATTTCAGCTTTCAGCAAGTTAGACTTGCTCGTCGTTTTCGCTACTTCAGATTTTTGCAAAATTACTATTTTCATAGCCTCTTCCTGCTTTAGACCTTCCCTGATTTGATTTTAAAGATTTGCTATTCGATCTTGATAATTCTTATGCTAAATTACTATTATTTTCTTTCCGCTCACCATACACGCTTTTAGAAAAATTTCTCAACCAAATTGAATTTCAATTATTTTTATATCCGTGCCAGACTTGTTGAGCTCGTATATTAAGAACCTTGTGTAACTCTGTTTCTCATTTTTGGCAAACCTTGGTTCTCTAAAATTAGTTTCAATGTTGGTTATTTTAAATTTCTCCATAGCCTAAAAGTTTTGAAAGCATTTAACATGAGTTTAAATTCTTCCGTTACTTGATTTCATTCTTTGACTTCCCAAAACTTTTTGACAACATTATATTAAACTGCTGACGTATAAAATTTTCTAAACCATGTCCTTAATATTCGTGTAAATAATTTTACTTCCTTTTACATTGATTTTATATAAACCAATAAAACATTTTCTCTTATTATGAATATTCGACTCAAACTTATTTTGAACAAATCGTTTTATCGATCCCCAAATATTTCTTTTCAGACGAGGATTTTAATTTTGAAGAACAACAGTTTTCAGATTTCACGTATTTTAGCTTGTGCTACTTACCACATTTTCTTTTCCCCCTCATATATAAGCATCACTACATCTCCCTTTCCCTCAACCTAAACATCACCATTGAGTCAATGTTTCGTCTAACCAAGCTATCTCCTTGTATTCGTCCTATCTGAACTCGTGCCTATCGATCCTTCCCTCGTCACGCTCTCGACCTCTCTTTATTGCTTAGGCCTTAGGGTCATTCAATGTCTGTGTCAACTCTTAGTTGTTAGTAGACCCTTGGACCCTTGTGAGGTTGTCGTGGTGCACGTACCTAAGTTGTGTACGTGGGCTTGAAGGAGAATTCCCATAGTATATTGGTGTTTGCCTATTGTGTGATATATATACTCGGAGTTATTCGTGATAGTATGAAGTTGTCGTGTGTTAGTAGTTATAGATTTCTGTGTGGATAACTATACTATACTAGGGATGCCTGTGTATATAAGAGTTAGCGTTGAAATATCTAAGTTGTGTATGTAGTTAGAGATACTTATAATGGTTGAAATAAATGATTGGTAAAGCTATGTGTATGTTAGTAGTGATAATAATAAGAGTACGTATGGTTAAGAGGGTAGGCTTATTATGTGACCTATATGTTAGCACGTATGAGTGTGTGCTCGTATGTGGGTATGTATTGTGTTTAGACGTAAGTAGTTATGTTTTGTTGCCTGAGTATATAGGTGATATACATATGGAAGTAGGAGTATAATTTTGATTGGTATTGCTTGCTTTTCGGGATGTTGCATGCGTGCATACCGTGAGGTGTACACGACTATTGCACATCTTAATTATGTATGTGTGGATGTGTTAGTATACTAATTATAGGTAGTAGGCTATGGTGTGAATATATACATTATTTAGGTGTGACTATACGGTGAATGTTTGTACTAGGGAGGGTATTATAAATATGTGGGTACTGGTGTCTGTATTATTATTATGGTATATAAATTGATTTAACTACGTGAGTATTGCCTGACCAAATATTAAGTGTGATTGATTTATGGAATGTATATGGTTGTAATGGTAGATGTATATATATGGGAGTGGTATTGGTATAGGTATGAATGTCGTGTTACGTATATAGAATATTCTGATATATGTACCGAGTCTCACTCAAGCTTGAGTGGGTATACTCTAAGTATATTGAATGTAAGTTTGTAGTTTGAATATAGCAATGTTTGATGTATGTATAGTGATAGGAGTGTTTGTGCCTGGTTGAGTTACGCACATGATTGTGGGTCGCTACGCCAGTATATAGTTATAGGCGTTGGTCTTGTGATATAGTTATTTACTAAGGACCTGCTTGTGTGCTAGCTAAACTAGGTGCATAGATGTGCCGGTAATATAATGGTATGAATGGTATGCGTAAATGAAATGTTAGCGTGTATGGGTGTGCACCATGCACGGGTAAGTATGTGCTTAGTTATAGGCATTGATGACTATGATATATGTGGCGTGTCGTAAATATAGTTTTAGGACCGTACGTGATGTGAATATACGGTGAACTATTTGCATGTATTTGAATGACTATGTATTGTGAAACTATAGTAGTGGTGAATATATATATATAGTGAAATTTGATTTAATAATGGTATGGTGTGACTATATGTGCTGAGATGTTGGTATTGGAGGAATATTAGAGGGTAGTATACCCTTGATGTTTGTGCATAGGTAGCTATCTATACGTAGAGCAATGATTGTATTTGCTAGTATGAGATCATACCTATATAAGTATCTGAATTATTGTTTTGTGAGTAGCAGTTATATAAGGGATGTATGTTTATATATCTGATTGAAATACATGTATGAAGTTGACGGACTATAATAGGTATTAATGTATAACGTACGTGAATGTATATATATACATGTTAGTAGTGTTAATGTTTGACTACCTAGTGCATATATAAGCACTTGTAATGACTATACCTGGTTGAATTATTATATGACTTGATTGGGGTAGTTATTAGAGTGACTAGCTATATTAGAAAGTCTGAGGACGGACTTTATTCTAAGGTGGGGAGGATGTAACGACCACTTTTCGTCGTACGTTGTTCGTGCACGTGCTTTTGACCGTGCACGAGTTTGTTTTAGACTTTATTTGTTTGTGAACACTTTTGTGTGATATGCCGTTGTGAACGTCTCTGAGAGTATTAAATAGTGGCACTAATTTGGAACGATGTTTCTCGAGTCGTTTTTCCACAATTTAATCTTACTCGATGAGACGTGACGATTTTCACTTTTGACGGGAGACGTTTCTATTTTTAGTTTCGTCGTCCGATGTCGAATTTGAGATCCGTCTTCTTAGTTAGCTCACATTCGTCGTCACGATCACCCCGATATTTATTTTATAATTTTTGGAGTTTATTTGACCACTTTTATATTTTTAACAAGATTTATAATATTTTTAATAATTTATTTTTAAATTAATTTCGGCCAAATAAAATTTATTTGAGTTTTAAATGTTTTAAAGAATTTTTGAGCCAATTTCCAGCTCATTTGGACCAAGTCAAATCCTTGGGTGAGTTGGAGAAGTTGAATTTCAAATTTTAAATTATTTTAAACTTCTAATCCTATTAGATTTAGCCTTAGACCAAGTCAACCCATCTATACTATATAAGCAACCCCTAGGAAGACCTATTTTCGCAAGAAATTAGCCCTAGCCTCTTCCAAAACCCAAATTGGACGTTGCGACAATTCGTCGCAACGTTGCGACGTTCAGCCACCGCACGACCGAAGGAAACGGCCCCGTTCCCCCGCTCCGACCGAAGCCCAACCCCGCAGCCGCTCCGCTCCGCATCGCTGCAGCACCGCCCGCTCCGTTCGCTCGGTCTGACCGACCGCTTGGCCCGCACCCCGCTCTGCACAGCGCTCCGCACCGACCCGCCTTGTCGCCCCGCTCCGCACAGCGTCTGACCGGTCGCCCCGCCCGTAGCGACCGACGTTGCAACGTTGCAACATCGCCCGCCTCGCATCCCAAGCGCACGACCGAAGCCCCCGACCGGTCTGACCGAAGGATCTCCCCGCCCCCGCTGCTGCGACCGACCCAAAGCGCCGCACAGCTCCGTTTCCCCGCAGCGACCGAGAGAACCCCCCGCATTGGCTGAGTACGACCGAGAGCCACTCGTCGCAACCCCGCACCCGTCGCACCACTTACCACCGTGGGCCCCCCAAGTTCTCCAGAGGTATTGTGGGTCCCCCAAAGGTCCCTAGGACTACTGTGGGCCCGACCTAGGTGCTTTCTCTCCGACGATTCGTTGTGCACGACGTTGCGATCCGTCGTAGCCCGTCGTCGCACGTGCTAGCGTTGGAATCTGGAACCGTCGTTCCGATTGATGCTCTGAACTTTCCAGCAAGGAAACTATATTGGAATCAGGACTTGGAGCGCGTTCTCTTATTCCAACCCCGGCGTCGCTACCCGACGCCGGTGTAGCTTTCGCGTCGTGTTGAGGTAACGCTTTGCACCCCTAGGACCCCCAACCCAATGCATGCTAATCAAGACTAAAATCAGTATTTTCAAAGTATTTTAAATGTTTTAAATTCACTAATCAAGATTAATAATATGGACTTTAGGCCGGTGGACTTGTGCACGTAGGATAATTGTGATTTTTGGACTCATTGGACGGTGTGCTCAGACATCGTGCTTGCAGGCAAGTGAAACTTGCCAACTCTTGTGTAGGGCCATGTTTTTTAGGCCACTTCCTTGTTCCTAGCGTAAAAGAGACTAGCCAGTGAAATGATAGCTGGCTAGACACCTACTTGATCTAGTTTGACAACGAAACTAGATCCGTCACCTAATTGATCTAGCTTGACAACGAAGCTAGATCCAACCCTTTAAACTTGTTGCTCATGCATACTAAACTGTCACGTTTACTTTCCTTAAACTGTACGTACTTTTAACTGCCATGCATTGCATCTTACATGTCATCCAAATTGATTGTTGCATAGTAGCACACGCTACAAAATACTTGTACAAATCCGTGTTTCCGTGTTCCTGGCTAGGTGCACCCCTAGGCCATACTTGTTAAAAACACTTCCTGGCTCGTGATCCAGAAGCGAGCATTCCAAGTTCGGGGGTAAGGCCCTGGCTCGACACACGTGGATGGGTAGGGATAAACGTTCACTTGAGCTTAGGAGTGGCTTGATCAGCCCTCTAGCCAAAAGACGGAATCTCTGTGCACGAGGTGCTTACTTTCCTTGTCTTGTACTTGTCTTGTGAATGATTCATGTAATACTTGTCATCCATGCCATGCCATGCTCGTACTTTACTTTACTTTACTTTACCTGCTGCACTCATACTTTAACTGCCATGTCATTGCATCATGCTAGAACTGCTAGGTTGCTCTTACTTGTACTTTCAGTTTCACTTGCACAAGTCTTCCAGACTTGCTGACATGTGCCCCTTTCTCTTTGGGTGTCACATGTTAGACCCTGAGCCAGAGATAGTTGTAGCGGACGAGGTAGTTGCTAACACTGAGCCCACGTTCGTCGAGGAGTACGTGGACACCGGAGACCAGTTTTAGAGACTGTTGGCGTTGCTTTTGCTTTAGGTTGCTGTTAGATGTCGGTGCTTGCACCATTACTTTGTTGTTGTACTTGTACTTTTGTTGGCCATGTTTGGACCTTTAGTCTCTTTTTCTTTTAGCCTGGTGGCTTTTCTGCGATGTTGGAATTTATATTTATGGATATTCTGAGATTATTCTTTTGTCCCATTTCATTATTATTATCTTGTTTCGCTCGCGTTGCAAGGACCTGCAGTTTTAAATTTGATTGACGCTTATCGGACTTGCAGCTTTGTAGCTTCAAGTCTGAGCGGACCTTCTCACGCTTCGCCTCCATATTTTTGGGAAGCGGGGCGTGACATGAACAACAACCCCATGAAAAATAAAATCCAAAAAAATTGTGGGATATGAGGGAAAATGGGGGCGACTCCTTAGATTTAATCTAAGGAGTCACCCTAGGAACACTTTACCATATATATATATATATATATATATATATATATATATATATATATATATATATATATATATATATATATATATATATATATATATATATATATATATATATATATATATATATATATATATATATATATATATATATATATATATATTGCTCAGGGTGTATGTTGGGATTCGAAAGGTACCCACATGAGTCGATACCTACGCAAAATCCAACTCCTAAAGAGGGAGATGTGTTTCAAGATTTATTCCATACGCCCTCATCAGACATTGAATCCTAATTCTACGAGGACCATATATATTGCTCAGGGTGTATGTTGGGATTCGAAAGGTACCAACATGAGTCGATACCTACGCAAAATCCAACTCCTAAAGAGGGAGATGTGTTTCAAGATTTATTCCATACGCCCTCATCAGACATTGAATCCTAATTCTACGAGGACCATAGATTACTTATGAGTGGTTAGGTTTTGCACATATACGGATGCTTTAGCTTGTCCTCAAGATCTATCATATAAATATCACACAACTATCACATGCTTTGAAATCGATCTCTAAGATCTAACCATTTGACAAAATCATCTTGCTTTCAAGAGTTTATCGAGGCGAATATGCCCGTGGGTCACGAAAGATTAATCTGTATTTGACGCTCTTTATTGTCGAAGAAGAGAACGTTAGGCGTAAACCACTTCTGTCACATGAACCCAATCAGATCCGATTATTAGGTACGTAGATCTCGCTTCTACTTGCATTCATAATGTTGTAGGTCCACCGTCCATGTCTATATTGTATGCTTAGGTAGGACATAAACTTCTTACATCCTTCTTTGCATTAAATTTTAATTTGTAAAAATATTTGAAGGTACCTAATAACTAGTTGAAATTCGATTTGATTTCGAACCAGAGAATAAAGAAAAACAGATGGGCAACTGGCCAAACTTTGATCAGTTGCGCTGATCAAATTGAGTAGCCCATCATCAGAGCCACGCATTCTAATTTTCTCGAGATCTACGGGAATCTCCCGTAAAGAGCCTAGATTCCCACACTTCCAATTTGGCCTTCCCACGCAATGCCTAAACTACCCTCCTCAAACTGAAACATTCCGAGCAAATCACAGAAAGAATTACTCTTTATTAGGGTCCTTTTGGAAATCAGGCAAATGGGGAAACGTATCAATTCCACCATCAGCCCGTTTCCCACCAAGCTCACCGGCATTTTCTTGCTCTTCATCGGAACTGCGCCACCTAATCATCTAATCACGCACGTTGCTGGATTTCATTGGTTCGAGGAACCTGCAAGGCTGTTCGGCATCACACATCAAATCACCGCTCGTTTCGTATAAAAAAACCAAAGCAGAGATCTCCTCTTTTCTCTCACTCTCTCGAGCTCATCGCCGCCGCCCCCTGCTGCAGTCGCCATGGCCGCGTCCTCCCGCCTCAGTTTCTCCCCTCTCCCTAATCACTCCACCGTCTCCAAATTCCACACTTTACCCGCCATAAAAATTCCGTCCTTTTCACACTCTCGTCGATCTCAGGACCCCAAGCTCTCCCAATCCCTCACCATCCCCAGCGCAATCAACAACAACAACAACAACAACGGCGGAGGATTCGGTGGTAGCGGCGGAGGCGGAGGAGGCAACGGCGATGATTACGGCGACAGCAGCAGGGGAAACAACAACCCGATCGCCGTCTTCATCGAGGGATGGAGATCCCGCGTCGCCGCCGACCCGGAGTTCCCCTTCAAGGTGCTGATGGAGGAGGTCGTCGGAGTCTCCGCCACCGCCGTCGGCGACATGGCCACCCGCCCAAACTTCGGCCTCGGCGAGCTCGACTTCGTCCTCTCCACCCTCGTCGTCGGATCCATCGTCAACTTCACCCTCATGTACCTCCTCGCCCCCACATCAGTGTCGTCGGCGGGATCATCGTCTTCTCTCCCCTCGTACATCTTCGAGCCCGGCCCTTACACCCTCGGGTCTCGAATTTCAACATTTTTGTGTAAAGGCGTGATCTTTGCGGCCGTGGGGTTCGCCTCGGGTCTCGCCGGGACGGCGATATCGAATGGGCTGGTGGCGATGAGGGAGAAGGGGAAAGGCGAAGCGGATGAGAAGAAGAAGAAGAAGAAGGGGCCGAAGACGGTGCTGAACGCGGCGACGTGGGCAGTGCACATGGGGGTGAGCAGCAATCTGAGGTACCAGACGCTTAACGGTGTGGAGTTCTTGATGGCGAAATCGATGCCGGCGGCGCTGTTCAAGGCGGTGGTGGTGGTTCTGAGGTGCCTGAATAATGTCGCCGGTGGGATGAGCTTCGTGATGTTGGGAAGGATCATGGGATCACAGAAACCGGAGGAAGAGGAACAAGTGGATGCTGCTGTTAATTTGAAGGTGGAGTGAAATTGATCAACGTTAGAGGTAAACGGTAGACTTAATGCTTTGGTTTTGGTTTTCTTTTTTTCTCAATAACGACGAGATTGTAAAAATCTTTGTTATAGAGATGAAATTTTAATTTGGTTGCTAAATTTGTACCGACAAAGATGAAAGTCTAATTTCACAATAATCAAGTTTTATTTTGGTTGCTAAATTTGTACTGCTTTTTATAAATATGTTGGCATTTGATATCTACTGACTCACTGACTGCCGCTAATTTAAATTATGAGATTAATGGGTATTATATTTCAATAAACAAGTTGGGGTAAGGCGCTGTTAATGTCAAAATTGACCATGCCAGTTGTCAGACTGACGAAGACTCGAAGCGCTGAGCTGGAGCCTTGTCAGCGTCTGGAGTGGGACCCTTGGTTGGAGGAACCAGGGACGAAAGATAATAGTTGTAGGTTGTACGACCTTCGATCGACCTACGAGCGACCGTTGCGTCGATCGTTCGAGGCTGAAGGGTTGAACGCCAACCTTCGATGTTAGATAGTGATTGTTGATCTGCACCACAGGGAGTCGTTAGGGGGGTCGGATCTGGGTTTCGACCCAAATCTCCTCCGATGTTTAAGTTAGTATGGAACTTAAGGAAGAGAGTGAGCTTGGTGTAGCTGAGATCGACCCACGGAGGTTCGTCCCTAGACTAACGACGCAAGCTCGAATATAAGAATGGAAAGAGTTAGAAGATATCGTTCTATGTCTTAGACCTCATACCTTGAAGATGGAGCCTCTTTACCTTCGTTTGTCGGCTTATTTATAGGTAGTTCCTTCTTGATGATGTGTAACAGGCCCTCATTTATGCGGACACAATCTTCTCCGGGATTCGAGTTAACGGCAGCCAATTTACTTGGCCCCATT
This sequence comes from Scilla litardierei, assembly GCA_030789695.1. Classification (NCBI taxonomy): domain Eukaryota; kingdom Viridiplantae; phylum Streptophyta; class Magnoliopsida; order Asparagales; family Asparagaceae; genus Scilla; species Scilla litardierei. The sequence goes on along the minus strand of CM061140.1, from coordinate 97,453,527 downwards.
AACTATCCCTTGAATGTCGGCGCTAATCTAACGGTCGAATGACCCGTTCGTCCGACTCAGTCGTAACACGCTTAGATTGCGGGGGTGTTGGGTCGAGGATGCTAAACGGGCTGGGTATGCGGATACCCAACTTGGGTTCGTACTCGTGCACTAACAATGGCCCCCATCATTTGCGCCTCAGGAGTCGCGCTGACTGGGACCGAATGATGAGTAATCTCCTTAAATGCGCACGGATTTTGAGATATTTGATTTGATATGTGCCACCAAAACTCTTTCGTCTTTGGAGCAATCTCCGCCGTTTCTGGTGGCTGGCCTTGGACACTTGGCGCGCATCAGATGTCAGCCGGTTGGGTTTCTTAACTTATAAGAGAAAAATCGAATAAAAGGTTGAGATTTTTCAGCTTCATCTCCTTCCTTGTTTCTCCTGCTTGCTTCCAGCGTCGAATCTCTAGGAGATCGCCTGTTCTTTCTCAAGGTATCTCCTCTCTTCGATCCTGAATCTCTTGTAGGTTCGTCAGGCATGTTTGCTCCGGTTGTGTTCAAGGTGCCGATCCCTGAAGAGCTAGCGGAGCGGCCCCCTCGATGTGTTGAAGTTCCTAGGAAGGGAAAATGAATTTGGATTGAGCCTGACCTTCCCATTGGTCGAAGGGATCAAAAATTGAAGGTCCCTGGAATCATCTTAGACATGGCCCCTAGGTTTTCCCTCGATGTGACTGCCGAGGTTTGGCGAGGTTGTTTCTGAGATCCCTTTAGGGTTAGGGTGCCTAGTTTGGATGGGAGAGTATGTTTCCCACGAAAGAAGGAGATTGGGGTGTATCTCAAATCTTTCTGCTTAGGATTTCGATTCCCCCTTCACATCTTCTTATTGAGATTCGGTGCTTCTCGAAGCTTTCTATCTGTAGACTCGCTCCTTAAGCTTTCCCTCCCTTAGTTGGCTTCATCGAGTTATACGAGCTTTGTGGAGTATGTCCGACCCTCGGGTTGTTTAGGTATTTCTTTAAGATAATAGCCGGCCCTTACCAAGTGTGGTATCATATCGTGGCTCGCCCGGGTACGAGGCTCATATACAACCTCCCAGTTTCTGACCATGGGTGGTCGGATACCTTCGTGTTCGTCGCTCTTCCCGACCTAGGGCCGTTGCTCAATGGTTGGAGTTCTCCGAATCCAGAGCTTGCGACGGAGTCTCGGATGTCTCTGGAGCAGGTCCGAGCCAGGTTGTTACCGGGCGAGGTCGAGGCGATAAAGTCCCTCTTGGGTCGACCGAGACAAGATAGATCGATTCAGTATTTGTTGAGCGATAATACGATAAAGATCCTTCTATGGAGCCCAGGTAAGGTATCTCGAATCTGTATCTTTATCTCTGCTACTCACTGTAACTATATTTGTTGTCTGCATATATGACTAACGGTAGCCGACGCAGTGCCGAGTCCATCTTGGACCGAGTATGGAAGGAGCAGCGGAAGAAGAAGAGAATGGCAGAAAGGTCGGCTGCTCGAACCAATCGATCGAGCGCTCGTGACGAGGGGTCGGGCTCCCGGTCCCCCCTCCACGGCCACCAGAGTTCCTCCTCCAAAGGGGGAGAGACCTGGCAGGCATCCAGGCCTTCTTCCCATGCTTCTTCGAGGGAGGCCTCCAGCCAAGCTCCCGCGCGGCCCCCTGTCCCCTAGATTCAGTCATGGTGGCAGTGGCTGTAACGGCCGGTATTTTATAATACGTATTTTTGCACGTATTGTAACGGCCGTTATTTTTAGGTATGTTTAATTGCATGTGTGCTAGTATTTTACTTCCGATTGTCCGAGTATTGTTATCCGAAGAGTCGACGCGAGCGCGTCTAAACTTTTTCACCGTAGTTTAATAGTTAATATAGTTATTTTAATTTACTAATTACCTTAGCTAAGTTATTTTCCTAATTACAAATTACGATTACTAAATTATTTTACTAATTACCAATAATTACTTTGGTTAATTAATAGTTACTTAATTAGTTACTTAATTAGCTAATTAATTAGTTAATCCCCCTCCCACGTTTTTCACATCTCAGCCCGATGCATTCCCCTAACTCCTTTCATTAATGTGTAGACTGATTCGTTTGACACGCCTCTTCCACGTTCGAACTTTTCTCTGGCAAAATTTCTTCCCCGTATTTAATAAAAACCTAACCATTGACTAATCCTCCCCGATTAATGAACCCTGTCCCCTGCCTCTTCCTACTTCAAGGATCACCCTGCAACTTCATCAGTATCTCTCTTCTCCCGTTCATCAATCATCCATCTCCAAATCAAATTGAAAACCCAAAGCCAACACAACAACAACACATTCACATCATCACCATCCTCCACAAACCCCTTACAACCCAAATCAAACAACCAGAAATCCAAAACAGATCAGAGATCAAAACAACTCCCAAATCAAAATCAGAAAACACAAAATCACAAAAATTCGAACCCCAAATCAGATCAGCCCCCCTGTCTGTCGTCACCGAGTGCCCAGAAGTCGCGCCCCCACCTTCCCCTCCTCAGATTCCGCTGCTCCAAGCCGCCCGGCACCCCCGTACACCGCAGCCGCGCCGTACACCCACGCCAAGCCCGAATCGTCGTCCCCCGCCACCGATCCGCCGTCTCGACCGCTGATCGCCGCCACTGCACCTCGAATCCGCCAGCCGAGCCCCGTGCCCGCCGGCCCCCCGGCCTTGCGCCGCTGGCCCCCCGCCTCGCGTCGCCCGTTGGCCTCCCCGCGTCGCCCCAGCCCCCTAGCACCACCGCCCAAGCCCCGTACGCCGACGCTCGTTCCCTTTTTGGCAGCCTGCAACAAAAACGAAAAAAAAAAGGAAGAGAAACGAAAGAACAGAAAGCAAGAAGGAGGAGAGAAGACAGAGAAGGGGAAAGGGAGGAGTCAAGTAAGGGTAAGGGTTATTAATTGGTTGCATAAGTATTGGTGCCTACATCACCCAACATTAATAAGATAAGATATTAGTTATATATTAGTTTAGTTTAATAAATTAGATTAGTTTAAATTATGTTAAGTCAATATATATACAGTTTTCCTAGTCAGATTAATTTATATACATAAGTTAAGTGATAAGTTAATTAATAAGTTAACTTAGTTATATTTTTCATATGAAGCTTTACTAGTTTGGTGTAGCTAATGACTTATTATGTAACGTATGTGGACCAGGTACACCGACCGCCTTTCAAAACGCCTTTTTCCTGACAGGGCGAAACGGTAACTCATCGTACCCTAGCTATGGGGTTTAAAAGCAATATTGATGCATGCCAAATTAGTTTCTTTTATTGGCAAAGTGTTTCACTTGAACAGTTAGCTAAACTTGATAAGTTGCACCGTACCGTAAATTGAATTGGACTCTGTGACATGCTTAACCGTTAACCGAAAGATGTAATTGGAAAAGTAAGAATGGTGATTGACTCGTAAATTGTAAGTACTGTAACCTGCACACACACACACACACTGGGTTTTTGGGGTAACTTATAATTGTGGAAGTTCGGGAGCGACCAGTCCGATCTCCAGTGGATAGTACCGTATTGACTGAACAGTATCGTTTTGTTGAAAAGTACCGTTTTGATTGTATCGTATTGATTGTACCGTATCGTTTTGTTGTAACCCGGGATATCAGGTGGACTCTTGGTTGCATATCGTACTTCCCTTTATAAATCACGTAGGCTCAGGCACAACTAGTAAATATTGTTATTGCTGATAGAAGTAGACTGTTATGTTACTTTTCTGATCTATTGCTCGCACCTTACTTTTTAGTTTGCCATGCTCGTTTATTGGTTTAAATATCATGCTTGAGTTACTTTGAGTTACGTCTGATCCTGGCGACCCTTCTTTTTGTGGTGGTCTCGCCAGATACAGCACAGGTTGAGGAAGTTGCACCAGGGACTGCAGACGCTGAGTTTGCTGTAGAATTTGACCAGGAGGACGCTGGTTACTAAGTGTGAGTGTGAGCGTGTTTATTTATTATATGTATTAGAGTGGCTTGCTTGGTGTGTATTTGTATTCTCGAGTTGTATTTCCTTTCATGTACGCTGCTGGTTTGTAATAAGGGTTACACCACTTTCATGTATGAGTATTTTGGCGCATTTCTGCAACAGAGCCTGTATTGATCTCATTGGTGCCTAGCAGGACTTGTGCATTTCCAAATAGTAACGGGCCCCGAGAGCGGGTCGTTACAGGTTCGGTGGCCCATGCAGGTCCGCGCTAAATACCACATGAGCAGTACAGGAAGTTCAGAATGTGCTGTATAAAATACTCAATGAAACTGATCAAGCCTTATGAAAACGCAGGAAAGCAATGGAAAGGAACACTTCAGGAAGCGATGACAATGCGTTTGGATCTGGGATCAATCACCTGAATGGGGGTCCTAACCAAAATGATGCTGGCAATGGAGCTAACACCGGTCCGAACGCGACAGCATTTCCGACCGCACCATTGTCTGCAGAAGATTGCATGCGGGGCATGTATGCCCTTCATCAGCAGCTTGGACAGGCTTTGGAGCAGGCTTTGCGCAGAGAGCAGAAAGCTGACCCGAGTGCTTATCACTTTCGAGGGATGAACCCGAAGACTTTCGCTGGGACCGAGAATCATCTCCAAGCGGAAGAATGGCTCAAGAGAATTATTGATGATCTGAGAGCATCTCAGATTCGAGAAGAAGCATGGGTGGCTACCGCCAAAAGGCAACTAACTGATGGTGCTCGAGACTGGTGGCAGGCGGTAGAAGACCGCTTGGGATTGCCTATTTCATGGGATGTCTTCACCAAAACATTCAATGCTCAGTATTTTCCCCCATAGGCAAAGATCCTGATGAGGAAGAAGTTCATTAACCTAAAGCAGGGTTCGATGACCGTGGATCAGTATGACGCTGAGTTCTCCAGGCTCAGCAGGTTTGCCCCGGAGATGGTTGTAGATCCATTGACTCGAGCCCAGCAGTTCCAGCAGGGGCTTAACATTGAGATTCGGAGGATGATGGTCGGTGCTAGTCCGACCACACATGCTGAAGTTTTAGCCATTGCTCGTAACCATGAGATGGTCGAAATGGAAGCAAAGGAAGAGCGAAGGCTGACAGCACCTGCAAGGCCTCCACCGACCCAAGCTGGGCCAAGCAGACGGCCACAGATACACCGCCCTATTCAGCAGGTTCAGTTTAAGAAACCAGGGCAACATCAGCAGGCCCTCCCGGTCTGCCACTATTGTGGGAAGCCTGGACACATCAGGTCTGAGTGTCGAATTCTTTTAGGCCTTTGTCTGGTTTGTGGAGAGTCAGGACACATGGCTAGGGATTGTCCGCATCGTGCTACAGCTCCAGCTCCAGCCCCAGCTCCTCGTGCTGTCCCAACTGGGAACGCTCCACAGCGTCCACCTCTACCTCCACAGCAGAGGCAGTTTCAGCAAGCAAGGCAGCAACCACCACCGAAACGCCAGGCTTACACCATGACCGTCGAAGAGGCTGAGGCTACCGGTGAAGTGATCACAGGTATATTTCTTGCATAGTTCGTAATTCATTTCTTTCATTAGCATTGGTTGCTTAGATTAGTGTTTGGACCTAGGTGTCGTGCTAGTGGCTGGAAACCCCGCCCTCTCCTTGTTCGACTCAGGAGCATCACACTGCTTTCTGGCGAGTCGATTCGTTCGCACCCACACTATTCCTGTCAAACCTTTAGCATCCGGTTGGAACGTCAACACGGGTGGCAGAGTGATAAAGACGACCCGTGGGTATCCACAATGCCCAGTGGTTATTTGTGGGCGAGCGTTATTTGCTGACTTTATGATGATAGACATACCAAACTTTGATGCTGTATTCGGGATGGATTGGTTGGGGACTTTCCATGCCACCATCGACTGTAGTCGAAGGAGGGTAGTCTTCGAGATTCCTGATCATCCAAAGTTCGAGTTCATTAGTGGAAGCAGATCGGTAGGTCCAGTGGAGTACAGAGCCAAATCGACCGAAGCAATAGCAGCCGCTATGGAAGCTGAGCCTGAGATACCAGAGGTAGTTCGAGAGTTATTGGATGTGTTTCCAGACGACCTTACAGGTTTGCCTCCGGATCGCACTCTCAAATTTGCCATTGAACTAATACCAGGAGCTCAACCAATATCTAAGGCACCATATCGTTTAGCACCATCTGAGCTAGAAGAATTGCGGGCCCAACTAGATGAGCTTTTGAAGAAGGGATGGATACGACCCAGTGTATCTCCCTGGGGATCTCCTATATTGCTGGTGAAGAAGAAAGATGGATCCCTTCGTATGTGCGTTGACTACCGTGAGCTGAACAAAGTCACCGTGAAGAACAAGTACCCTCTACCGCGCATCGACGATCTTTTCGACCAGCTCGGTGGATCAAGCATCTATTCGAAGCTGGATCTGAGGACGGGATACCATCAAGTGAAGGTGAAAGACGAAGATATTCCCAAGACTGCATTCAGGACCAGATACGGACATTATGAGTACTTAGTGATGCCGTTTGGTGTGACCAATGCACCCACGGTATTTATGAGTCTCATGAACCAAGTATTATATGAATACTTGGACAAGTTCGTAATAGTCTACATTGATGACATCCTCATCTACTCGAAGAATGCGGTGGAGCATGCAGAGCATCTCAGGAAGGTTCTCGAGACCCTGAGAAGACACCAGCTTTATGCCAAACTTAGCAAATGCGAGTTCTGGCTGAACAAGGTGGCGTTTCTAGGCCACATAGTGTCCAGAGAAGGGATTGCTGTTGATCCTGAAAAAGTAGCCGCTGTTCAAAACTGGCCAGTCCCCCGAACGGTGATTGAGATTCGAAGTTTCTTGGGACTTGCTGGCTACTACCGGAGGTTTATCAAAGACTTCTCAAAGATTGCAGGAGCCTTAACGCGATTGACGAGAAAGGATGTGGTGTTTGTTTGGTCAAAAGCATGTGAGGATGCTTTCCAGGAGCTGAAGAAGAGGTTGACGACTGCACCCATCTTGATCATTCCAGACCGATCAGGAGGATTTGAAGTCTTCTGTGATGCATCTGGTAAAGGACTTGGATGCGTGCTACATCAGCACGGTCGAGTCGTAGCCTATGCATCCAGGCAGTTAAAGATCCATGAAAAGAACTACCCCACCCATGATCTTGAGTTGGCGGCAGTAATTTTTGCATTGAAGATTTGGAGGCACTTCCTTTTGGGAGAGCATGTGAAGGTGTTCTCGGATCATAAGAGTCTGAAGTATCTCTTCACTCAGAAGGAGCTCAACATGCGTCAAAGACGATGGATAGAGCTCATGGCGGAATAATGACATTGACCTTCAGTACCATCCTGGGAAAGTCAATGTCGTACCTGATGCATTGAGTCGTCTTCCAGCAGTGATGACCCTTACGACTCAGTGGAGGTTGCAACAAGAGATGCGAGACATGGGTATAGAAGTGATTCTACCAGGGATGACGACATCTTTGATGGGCATGCATATCCAGTCGACCTTGGTAGAGAGGATCAAGAATGCTCAGATGGATGATGAGAAGCTGCGGAAGATCAAAGATTTGGTGATAGCAGGCCAGAGGCCAGAATTTAAGATTCATGCAGATGGATCCTTAAGGTTTGGAGATAGGATCTGTGTACCGGCTGGCGCCATCAAAGAGGAGCTATTGGAGGAAGCTCACAGTTCTCCATACTCCATACACCCTGGAGGTACCAAGATGTACCAGGATCTGCGACATCATTACTGGTGGCATGGCATGAAGAGAAGCGTCGTGCGGAGTGTAGCGAAATGTATTGTGTGCCAACAGGTGAAGGCTGAACATCAGAGGACTGCCGGCTTATTGCAGCCATTGCCCATTCCTGAGTGGAAGTGGCAGCACATCACGATGGACTTTGTGACTGGACTACCCAAGAGTACGAAGCAGAATGACGCTATCTGGGTGATCGTAGACCGATTGACCAAGACAGCACACTTCATTCCTTTCCGAGTGGGCCAGTCTACGGAAGTGTTAGCCAAGAAGTACATGAATGAGATTGTGAAGCTGCATGGAGTACCTCTCAGCATTGTCTCAGACAGAGACACCAGATTCACTTCTCATTTCTGGAGAAGCCTACAGGAAATCTTGGGAACTCACTTGAGTTTTAGTACGGCTTACCATCCGCAGACAGATGGCCAGTCAGAGCGTACTATTCAGATACTTGAAGACATGCTGCGGGCATGTATGCTGTACTTCAAAGGATCATGGGAAGACCATCTCCATTTGGTGGAGTTTGCATACAACAACAGCTATAAGTCTAGCATCGGCATGGCACCATTTGCGGCACTGTATGGGAGGAAGTGCCGATCCCCCTTGAGCTGGGATGATGTAGGAGATCGAGAGTTGGTTGGTCCTGAGCTAATCACAGAAGCCGTGGATGTGGTTCGAACCATCAGAGAGAAGCTGCAGCTGGCTCAGGATAGGTACAAGCATTGGGCGGATGCGAAACGACGACATCTAGAGTTTCAGCCCGGAGATCATGTTTTTCTGAAGATCTCGCCTAACCGAGGGATGATTCGTTTTGGGCGGGGAGGAAAGCTTAGCCCTCGATTCATTGGACCTTTCGATATTTTGGAGCGAGTAGGAGAAGTGGCCTACAAGCTTGCATTGCCCCCTGCCTTAGAGGGAGTGCACAATGTGTTCCACATCTCGCAGCTGCGTCGCTATGTGAGCGACCCTAGTCATGTTGTGGACTACTCGGAGATCGCAGTTCGTCCGGACTTGACGTACGAGCATCAACCAATGGAGATCTTAGATCGACGTTAGAAGGTCTTCAGGAATATGACTATTGATCTAGTCAGGGTGATGTGGCGTTGCGACTCACCAGGAGAATCTACCTGGGAGCGAGAGGACGAGATGCGAGAACGTTACCCCTATCTTTTCCATGCCCTGTAGAAAATTCCGAGGACGGAATTATTCTAAGGAGGGTAGGATGTAACGGCTGTTATTTTTAGGTATGTTTAATTGCATGTGTGCTAGTATTTTACTTCCGATTGTCTGAGTATTGTTATCCGAAGAGTCGACGCGAGCGCGTTTAAACTTTTTCACCGTAGTTTAATAGTTAATATAGTTATTTTAATTTACTAATTACCTTAGCTAAGTTATTTTCCTAATTACAAATTACGATTACTAAATTATTTTACTAATTACCAATAATTACTTTGGTTAATTAATAGTTACTTAATTAGTTACTTAATTAGCTAATTAATTAGTTAATCCCCCTCCCACGTTTTTCACATCTCAGCCCGATGCATTCCCCTAACTCCTTTCATTAATGTGTAGACTGATTCGTTTGACACGCCTCTTCCACGTTCGAACTTTTCTCTGGCAAAATTTCTTCCCCGTATTTAATAAAAACCTAACCCTTGACTAATCCTCCCCGATTAATGAACCATGTCCCCTGCCTCTTCCTACTTCAAGGATCACCCTGCAACTTCATCAGTATCTCTCTTCTCCCGTTCATCAATCATCCATCTCCAAATCAAATTGAAAACCCAAAGCCAACACAACAACAACACATTCACATCATCACCATCCTCCACAAACCCCTTACAACCCAAATCAAACAACCAGAAATCCAAAACAGATCAGAGATCAAAACAACTCCCAAATCAAAATCAGAAAACACAAAATCACAAAAATTCGAACCCCAAATCAGATCAGCCCCCCCTGTCTTTCGTCACCGAGTGCCCAGAAGTCGCGCCCCCACCTTCCCCTCCTCAGATTTCGCTGCTCCAAGCCACTCGGCACCCCCGTACGCCGCAGCCGCGCCGTACACCCACGCCAAGCCCGGATCGTCGTCCCCCGCCACCGATCCGCCGTCTCGACCGCTGATCGTCGCCACTGCACCTCGAATCCGCCAGCCGAGCCCCGTGCCCGCCGGCCCCCCGGCCTTGCGCCGCCGGCCCCCCGCCTCGCGCCGCCCGTCGGCCTCCTCGCGTCGCCCCAGCCCCCTAGCACCGCCGCCCAAGCCCCGTACGCCGACGCTCGTTCCCTTTTTGACAGCCTGCAACAAAAACGAAAAAAAAGGAAGAGAAACGAAAGAACAGAAAGAAAGAAGGAGGAGAGAAGACAGAGAAGGGGAAAGGGAGGAGTCAAGTAAGGGTAAGGGTTATTAATTGGTTGCATAAGTATTGGTGCCTACATCACCTAACATTAATAAGATAAGATATTAGTTATATATTAGTTTAGTTTAATAAATTAGATTAGTTTAAATTATGTTAAGTCAATATATATACAGTTTTCCTAGTCAGATTAATTTATATACATAAGTTAAGTGATAAGTTAATTAATAAGTTAACTTAGTTATATTTTTCATATGAAGCTTTACTAGTTTGGTGTAGCTAATGACTTATTATGTAACGTATGTGGACCAGGTACACCGACCGCCTTTCAAAACGCCTTTTTCCTGACAGGGCGAAACGGTAACTCATCGTACCCTAGCTATGGGGTTTAAAAGCAATATTGATGCATGCCAAATTAGTTTCTTTTATTGGCAAAGTGTTTCACTTGAACAGTTAGCTAAACTTGATAAGTTGCACCGTACCGTAAATTGAATTGGACTCTGTGACATGCTTAACCGTTAACCGAAAGATGTAATTGGAAAAGTAAGAATGGTGATTGACTCGTAAATTGTAAGTACTGTAACCTGCACACACACACACACACTGGGTTTTTTGGGGTAATTTATAATTGTGGAAGTTCGGGAGCGACCAGTCCGATCTCTAGTGGATAGTACCGTATTGACTGAACAGTATCGTTTTGTTGAAAAGTACCGTTTTGATTGTATCGTATTGATTGTACCGTATCGTTTTGTTGTAATCCGGGATATCAGGTGGACTCTTGGTTGCATATCGTACTTCCCTTTATAAGTCACGTAGGCTCAGGCACAACTAGTAAATATTGTTATTGCTGATAGAAGTAGACTGTTAAGTTACTTTTCTGCTCTATTGCTCGCACCTTACTTTTTAGTTTGCCATGCTAGTTTTGCCATGCTCGTTTATTGGTTTAAATATCATGCTTGAGTTACTTTGAGTTACGTCTGATCCTGGCGACCCCTCTTTTTGTGGTGGTCTCGCCAGATACAGCACAGGTTGAGGAAGTTGCACCAGGGACTGCAGACGCTGAGTTTGCTGTAGAATTTGACCAGGAGGACGCTGGTTACTAAGTGTGAGTGTGAGCGTGTTTATTTATTATATGTATTAGAGTGGCTTGCTTGGTGTGTATTTGTATTCTCGAGTTGTATTTCCTTTCATGTACGCTGCTGGTTTGTAATAAGGGTTACACCACTTTCATGTATGAGTATTTTGGCGCATTTCTGCAACAGAGCCTGTATTGATCTCATTGGTGCCTAGCAGGACTTGTGCATTTCCAAATAGTAACGGGCCCCGAGAGCGGGTCGTTACACGTATTTTCTCTTGTCTTGTGATTTTCGTATCTGTAATTAAATGCGTATTTGTATTACGTATTACTATTATACATATTCGTATACGTACGTATTTAATTAGCTTTATACACTCATATTTATTTAAATATTTTTATTAACTATAATCAAGTGTAAACTTATTATTATATTAATTAATTAATTAATTAATTCAAATTTTCAAATTCAAACATTTTAAATTCAAATCTTTTGAAAACCTTCCTAGTTAAATCCTAATAAAGCTTATAGCTAATTTAGTATTTTTCTATAATTAAATCTCATGATTTCTCTCCCAATTATTATTTTCATTATTCAAACTTTCCTTAATTACATTAGCTTTAATCCTCCTTCCATTTTAGATAAGAGACTCTTAACCATGTTAATAGCTATTAAATCCCACTCTTAAATTGTAATTAATCTTCTTGTTTCTTTCCATTTTCTTTGATTTCTCTCCTAATTATTATTTTCATTATTCAAACTTTCCTTAATTACATTAGCTTTAATCCTCCTTCCATTTTAGATAAGAGACTCTTAACCATGTTAATAGCTATTAAATCCCACTCTTAAATTGTAATTAATCTTCTTGTTTCTTTCCATTTTCTTTTAGTTTTTAAATCTTTTATTTAAACCAATCCCCTTCCATTTTTAGATAGGAGACTTTTACACATACTAAATGATAATAAATTCATATCACTAATTACAATGATTTCTTGTCCTTTCCATTTTTCCTCTAACTTTTAAACCTTTCCAATATTAACTGAATCCCATAAAATCCTAACCAATCGCACCTGTGACCCACTTTTCCCCCATTTAGTGCAACCCCAACTCCGCACGTTTCCCCTCTCCCACGTTTTCTCTCTTCCTCACTCCCATGTTATATCCATCTCTACAAAACAAAAGGGAAGTCTTCTCCTTTCTCCCTCAAAACAACCAACCAGTCAAACTCCCTCCCCATCTCGAACCACCCCATCCGACCTCCTCTCCTCGGCGCACCAACCTCGACCAACAGTCTGTGCCCTGTCTCCTCTCTCCCAGCAACCCCTCCGGCCAAGAACCCTGCTGTCGCAACAGCCGACAGCCGACAGCCTCGCCTCTCACCGCCACCACCCTCTACTCCGCCCCGACGAGCCTCTCCCCTGTTCTCCCCTCACGCCAACCGCACAGCCTCCTGTCACCAAAAAGCTGCCTCCTCTTCTTCCACACAAACTGCAACTCCGACGCCCTCCATCAACCCAACGACAGCCATTGTAACGGTCGTTTTCCGACCGTACTTTGTTCGTGCACGTGCTTTTGACCGTGCACGTATTTATTTTAGACTCTGATTGTTTGTGAACACTTTAGTGTGATATGTCGTTGTGATCGTCTCTGAGAGTATTAAATTATGGCACTAATTTGGAACGACATTTCTCGGGTCGTTCTCCCACGATTTGATCTTATTCGAAGAGACGTTGTGATATTCACTTTTGACGTGAGACGTTTCTATTTTTAGTTTCGTCACTCGACGTCAAAATTTAGATCCGTCTTCTTAGTTTTCTTTCTCATGTCGTCCCGATCATCCCAATATTTATTCCACAATTTTTGGATTTCAATTGACCTATTTTATATTTTTGGCCAAGCTTAAAATATTTTTAAATACCAAGTTTTAAAGTATTTTCAACCCTATATAATTTCTATTAGATTATAACTCTTCAAAACATTTTTGACCAAAATCCTAGCCCCTTGGCCTCACCCCTATTGCTAGAGATATAGCATGGGTGAGTTTTTGGGTTTAAAATTGATTAAAAAGCAATTTTAATTCAAATTAAACCCTAGACTTGGTCAAACCCAGCTACATTATATATATGAGGCTTAGGATACCCATTTCCCCCAAGAAAACAAACCCTAGCCGCCCCCACATCTCAAAATCCCACTTGCAACGTTCGTCGCAACCAACCCTCGCAGCCGCCCCCGCACGACCGACGTTTTCCCTCGTTTTCCCTCGGTCTGACCGAGGCTCAGCCCCGCATCGCCGCTCCGCTCCGCACCCAGTCGCCCGCTTTGCAAGCTCCCGCTACGACCGAGAACTTCTCTCGGTCTGACCGAGAGCCCCGCCCGCATCGCACCGCTCCCGCGCTCCGCTGCAACCCGCAGCTCCCGACCGACGCCCTCCATCGGTCTGACCTGCCCGCTCCCCCGCTCCGCACCAATCCCCGCTCCGTTGCAACCCGCTGCGCTGCAACCCCCGCTCCCAAGCGCCCGACCGACAAATTCCCTCGCAGCGGCCCGCTGTGACCGACCGAACCGCATCTCCGCAGCGCAGCGACTGCCGTGCGCTGTGTCTGACCGAGAGAATCCATCGCAGCGGCTCGGTCTGACCGAGCGACGTTCGTCGCAACTTCCGCAACGCTTGTAACCGTGGGCCCCCCAAGTTCTCCAGAGGTGTTGTGGGTCCCCATTGGCCCCTAGCACTACTGTGGGTCCAACCTAGGTGTCTCCTCTTCGTGGATTTGTCGATTATGACGTTGCGATACGTCGTAGCCCTTCGTCGCACGTCCTAGCGTTGGAATCTTGGTTCGTTGATCTGGTTGCTGCCCAGACTATTCGAGCGAGGAATCTGATCTGGAATTTGGACTAGGAGCGCGTTCTTATATTCTAACCCCGGGAGTCGCTACCCGACGCCAGTGTAGCTTTTGCGTCGTGTTGAGGTAACGTTTTGCACCCTTAGGACCCCCAACCACAGCCTGTTAATCAAGACTAAAATTGATGTTTTTTAAAGTGTTTTAAATTCACTAATCAAGATTAATAATATGGGACTGTAGGCTGGTGGACTTGTGCACATAGGTTGTTTGTGACTTTGGACTCTTTGGACGGTGTTTTTCTGACGTCAGACTTGCAGGCAAGTGAAACTTGCCATTGCTTAGGGCCATGTTTTAGGCCACTTTCTTGTTTTTAGCGTAAAAGAGACTAGACAGTGAAATGATAGCTGTCTAGGCGCAACTTAAGATCTAGCTTGACAACGAAGCTAGATCTGTCACTCTGCCATGTCATTCATGCATTGTTGCCTGCCACGTTTAAATTCCTTATCTGTACGTACTTAAACTATTATCTGCCATGCATTGCATCTTACATGTCATCCAAGTTGAATGTTGCATTCGTAGCACACGCTACAATACTTGTACTTCCTTGTTCAGGCTAGGTGCACCCCTATGCCATATTGAAAAACACTTCCTGGCTCGTGATCCAGAAGCGGGCTACTTATGTTGGCCAAAAGCCAATGCCCGATACACGTGGAGTGGTAGGGATAAGCGATCACTTGATCTTAGGGTTGGCCCGATCAGCCACTCTAGCCAAAAGGCGTAATCTCTGTGCACGACGTGCTTACTAGACTTGTCCTTGTCCTTGTGATTGTTCTTGTAAAACTTGATATACATGCCATGATTTAAATGTCAGTTGCCATGCCATGCTCGTACCTTACTTTACTTGTTGCACTCATGCTATATCTGCCATGTCATTGCATCATGCTAGAACTGCTAGGTTGCCTTACTTTTACCTTCAATTTCCTTGCACAAGTCTCTTGTAGACTTGCTAACATGTGCCCCTTGCTCTTTTGGGTGTCACATGTTAGACCCTGAGCCAGAGACTGTTGCTGAGGACGTGGTGTTTGCTGACGCTGAGCATGAGGCCATGTCTGTCAAGGAGGAGTTTGTGGACACCGGTGACCAGCCTTAGTGACCTTGCTGAGCTTCCTTTTGTTTTGGGAATGCTGTTAGTTGTCGGTGCGTGACACCTTTACTTTGTACGTTGTACTTTTGTTGGCCATGCTGGGGCCTTTTAGATTCTTTTCTTTTAGCCTGGTGGCTTTTTCTGTGATGTTGAAACTTATTTCATGGATATTCTGAGATTGCTTTTGTCTCATTTCCTTTATTATTATCTTTGTTTCGTATCGTATTTGCAAGGACTTGCCATTTGAAGTTTATTGATGCTTATCAGACTTGCAGCTTCACAGCTTCAAGTCTGAGCGGACCTACTCACGTCTCGCCTCCATATTTTTGGGAAGCGGGGCGTGACAGGTTTTGTTGGTGGCCCATGCAGGTCCGTCTTGCAACTGCGAATTATCGGAACAACGATAATAACTATGTAATGTCCATTAAATAAATTGCAACATCCGAGTCATGAGCCTTGAGCTTAGTTCTAATCGTTTTTCTATGCCACTAGGAGGTAAGAAGACTTAGTTAGACGCCTGAGCTTGCTAGTTAGAGGTCCCTGATTGTTAGTTAGACTCCCTGGTAGGAATTGATTTAATCGTCGTAGGAGTTACCTTAGTGGTTCTTGCCTAACTCTGACCATATTAGACTTCTAGAATTTCTTTAGCCGTTCGCTTAGGTTCATCGATTTCAGGCCAAGCTGAACGCATTTCATTACAGTCTTGTTTCTTAGGAAGTCGTAGCTCCAAGTTTCTTAATCTTTAGTTGGTCGACCGTAGGAGTTTCCCCGTAGATTTTCCTGGGTCATATCCTAGGCGTATGTATGTTTTGATCATCTGACCATTTTCCTTGCCTCGATTCACGAGATCGCCTCATGACGATCGTCGTCAATTTTCGAATCTCTCCGTTACAAATCGTGAATCTTCTGAAAGTATTTTTCGATTCCCTCTTTCACTAAGTTTAAATTTGTTTAAAAATTTTAATATATATACCTAGACTTCATAATCTTTCGTTGAAAATTTTTAAAACTTTTGTCGAAATTTTTGAATACTAGCTTATGATATTTTTCTAGCCTATACTTTTCGTACCTATATAAATACATTGTCCCTTCATATACTAATTTCATTCTGAACCGTACTTTTACTTTGCCCAATTCGATTTATAATTTTCTTTTCTTAATCATACCATTCGAATGACACATCACGCTTACTTTTGATATACTTTTCAAGTCACATGGGACTTCAGCTTTCAGCAAGTCAAAGTTATGCTCATCGTTTTCCCTATTTCAGATTTTTGTAAAATTACTATTTCATAACCATTTCCTGATCTGGACCCTCCATAATTTGGTTTTAAAGCTTTATTACCAATTTTGATAATTCTACTACTAAGTTATTATTATCTTTCCGTTCACCATACATACTTTTAGAATAATTTCTAAACTAAATAGAATTTCAATTATTTTTATATATCTGTACCAAGCTCGTTGTGCTCGTATGTTAAGAACTTTGTGTAAATCAGTTTCTTTTTGGCAAATCCTGGATCCTCTAAAAGTAGTTTCAATATTGATTATTTTTAAATTTTTCCCTGGCTTAAAGACTTTGAAAGCATTTAAGATGAGCTTAAATTCTTCAGTTAATTTAATTTCATTCTTTGAATTTCAAAATTTTTGCCGAAATTATATTAAATTACTGTCGTATAATATTTTCTAAACTATGTCCTTAATGTTCGTGTGAATGATTTACTTTCCTCCTGATAATTGTATATAAGCCAATAAACCGTTTTCTCTTATTATGTATATTCGACTCAAACTTGTTTCGAACAACTTGTTTTATCGATCTCCAAATATTTTATACAGACAAGGACTCCAACTTTTGAAGTAAAGCAGTATTCAAATTTCACGTATTTTAGCTTATGTTATTTACACTATCTTCTTTCTGTATCCTATAAGAGTATCACTACATCTCCCTTGCCCCTACCTAAACATTCACAATTGAGTCACTGTCTCACCTAACCAAGCTGTCTCCTTGTATTCATCCTATCTGAACTCGTGCTTATCGATCCTTCTCTCGTCACGCTTTCGACCTCGATCTTCCTCTATTGCTTAGGCTTTAGTGCTCGTCAATAACTGTGTCAACTCTAATTTGTTAGTAGGCCCTTGGGCCTTTGAGATGGTGTCGTGGCGCATGTACCTAAGTTGAGTGTGTGGGCTCGAAGAGTGTACTCCCCTGTAGTATATTAATGTTTGCCTATTGTATGATATATACATACTCAGAGTTATTCATGATGTTATGAAGTTGTTTGTGTGTTAGTATTTATAGATATGTGTGAGGATAGCTATACCACTCTAGGGACGTCTGTGTATATAAGGATTAGTGTTGGAATATCTAATGGGGTGTATGTAGTTGGAGATACTTTTAATGGTTGAAATAATATGTTGGTAAAGCTATGTGTTTGATAGGTGTGATAATAATAGGTGTACGTATAATTAAGTGAGTAGGCCTATTATATGACCTATATGTTAGTACGTGTGAGTATGTGCTCGTACGTAGATACGTATTGTGCCTAGACGTAAGTAGTTATGTATTTGCTGCATGAGTATACAAGTGATATACATATGGTAGTATGATTATAATTTTGATTGGTATTGCTTGCTTTTACGGGATGTTGTATGCGTGTATACCATGAGGTATCCACGACTATTGCATATCTTAACTATGTATGAAGTAGATGTGTTAGTATATTAATTATAGGTAGTAGGATGTGGTGTGAATATATGTTCTACATGTGTGTGACTATACGGTGAATGCATGTATTAGGGAGGGTATTATAATTATACGTGTGCTGATGTCTGTATTATTATTACGGTATATAAAGTGATTGAACTATGTGGGTGTTACCTGACTAAATATTAAGTGTGATTGACATATGGTATGTATATGGTTATATTGGTAGATGTGTATACATTGGAGTGGTATTGGTATATGTATAAATACCGCATTACGTATATAGAGTATTCTGATATGTGTTTCGAGTCTCACTCAAGCTTGAGTGGGTATACTCTAAGTATATTGTTATGTTTGTCTGTAGTTTGCATATAGCGATGTTTGATGTATGTATAGTGATAGGAGTGTTTGTGCCTGGTTGTGTTACGCACATGATTGTGGGTCGCTATACCAGTATATAGTTATAGGTGTTGGTCTAGTGGTATAGTTATTTACTAAGGACTTGCCTCTGTGAACGTATGTGTGCTAGCTAAACTAGGTGTGTAGATGTGCTAAGTATATAGTGGTATGATTGGTATATATGAATGAAACGTTAGTGTGTGTGGGTGTGCACCATGCACGGGTACGTATGTGCCTAGTTATAAGTATTGGTGACTAAGATATGTGTGGCGTGTCGTGAGTATAGTTATATGGCCGTATGTGATGTGAAGTTATGGTGAAATATTTGCATGCATTTGAATGACTATATATTGTGAAATTATAGTAGTGGTGAATGCATATTTGTAACGACCCGCTCTCGGGGGCCCGTTACTTATTTGGTTTATTCGCAGGTTCCGCAGTTTACCAGTGAAATCAGCATAGCCACAACTCAGAGACGTATCACAATACTCAAACCAGCGTACAGACGTTATTACAGTCCAAATTAAAGTACAACAACAACCAGCACTCTCTCACACAAATACATGAAGGAAATACTGAAAGGAAATGCAGAAAAGGAAATACACTGTACAACACACATACCAACAGAAAAGTAACTAAAACTCTGCCGTCTCTGGGTCAATGTAGGCTCCACGAACTCTGGGGCAATCTCTTCGATCAAGTCTTCGTCTGCCGGTGCCATAAATGGAACCGAAGGTAAGTCACAACAATTCTAGCGATAGAAAAAGAGGAGTGCACAAATATGGAGCAGTCTATAGTAAACAAGTGCGGAAAGTAAAGTAGGGACAGACAAGCATGCAAGTGCGATAAGTAAAGTACATCTGTCAAGCATGCAAGGGTGACAAGTATAGTAAAGGTGACCGAGCAATGACAATAGAAATAAGCATAACGATATCAATGACAATAGCAATAGGGAGAGTAATTGTGCCTAGCCTAGTTCGTGACTTATAAAGGGAAGTACAGTGAGCAACCAAGAGGCCAACTCTTGCCGCGGGTGCTACCCGGGCGAACTATGCTATGAATACTATGCAATAATATCTGAGAACTGTGCAATAAACTGTGATCTGTGATCTGTGATGGTTGTCACCGGCACTGTTATGGGTTGCTAGAACCCGCACGGTGACAACAAAGTCTGGACTAGTCGCTCCCGCACTTCCGCAATTATAAGTTACCCCAAAAACCCAGTGTCTGTGCAATACCATACTCTGCAATTTTACCAGCCATTAACCATTCTCACATTTCTAGTTACAATCTTTCTGTCAAGCAATGTCAATAATCTGTTCAGGTCAATAACTGTTCCGAGACTAGATGTCAAGTCCTATGTTCATACGAGTACACTATCTATATTTCTAAGGATAGAATTTACTGTGACTTACAATTTTAAGATTTGACGTAGGAAGACGAGGCTAGTGCTAGAGCTACCAAGGGTGCTCGTGCACATGAATTGATACATGAAGCGATGCGAGTATTGGGTGTCCCAGGCGATGTTGACATGAGGCACGTTTTATCTGCATCGTAGAATTGTGGAATTAGGTCCATGGTCACCAACCAGTTACAAGACATAAAACTAACCTATTATAACATTCACTTGAAGACTAATGTTAACTATCAAACTTGATTACTAGTTTAACTTATAACAAAACTTTAATAGTAATCTTAACTTAACAAGTTAAAATAATTTAACTAAACCTATTAATTATTAACCTATCAAAATTATTAACTAATTAACTTTAACTCAACTTATACTTATACATAAAAACTTACCTTTAAAAAAAACTAAACTTAATAACTAATAATAATATTAATAATAATAAACTTATAACCTTTTATAATTTTAATACCTAATATATTTAACTCAAATAATTTATACATTATAACTTTTAAAATATCTCTTAACCTCTTCCCCCTTCTATCTGTGTCTTCTCTCTTTCCCCCTTCTTCTTCTTCTTCTTCTTGCACAGGGGAGGGGGTCCCAAGGGCGCGGCCATGGCACAGGCGACGGATCGGGGCAAGGGGGAGTCGGGGCGGCGCTGGGTGCCGGATCGGGGCACGGCGATGGCGGGCGCACGGCGCTGGTGGCGGGGCTCCGGAGTGCGGCGGCCTGGGCGGAGGGGCAGCGGCTATACGCGGATCTCAGGGCGGGGGTGGCACATGGCGGTGCGGCGGCTTCCAAGGCTGATCGACGGCGCGCGGCGAGATTGGGACGGCGACAGCTCCGGGGTTCGGAGCGGCGGCGATCGGCTTGGGGGACGACGGCTTCGGGCGAGGTCGGGGCACGACAGATCGGGGCGGCGCTGGCAGGGGTTCGTCGGAGCTCCGAGGGGCGGGGCGGGGGAAACGAGCAGGAGAAGAGAGAGGGAGAGCGTACTGTGTAAAAAAAGAGAAGGATAGGGGTTACGAGCCTTGGGTTTGTGTGAGTCGAGCCTGGGGGCTTTTTGATGCGGGCTTGGGTTTGATCCGAACGCCAACGGGGAGAGAGGGAGGGAGAGGCTGAGTGTGTGTCTGTGAACGAAAGGGGGGTGGAGTTATATAGCTATTAAAATTATTTAGATAGTAATATTTGTTGTGAAAAATAATAATGAGTGTATTCATATCAGATCCAAAATAGTTGGATCTGACCAACTTTGAACGGTGCTTAAATAGGGGTGGGGTTAGGGGATTAATTAAGGGTAGATCTAGGGTTAACAGGTAATTTAGTAAAAGTAATTTAGTAAAAATTAATTAGTGATTGTAGAAATGGTCATTAGTAATTGTAATTAGCAAGGCGGAGGAATACAGACACGTTTTTACAAACGACTCCGAAAAATTACGAAAACATACACACGGGTTCGTATCATCGCGAGGATCGCGAATACAAGATCCGTTTTGGGATTTGAGTTACAGAAACACTATTTTTAGGCCAAAACGTTTTGAAAGCGGGTCTGCGGGTTCTAGGCTGAAACGATATCTGAAAATTACGAAATTAATGTGGGAAGCCCTAAATGATAATAGGATGTTACTGTAGAAGTTTGAAAACGTTTTGAATACGTTTGAATAGAAAATAAATTCGTCGAATCAAAACGGTAATTTTGGAAGATGAATTTTAACAGGAATGTTTTGGGCATTTGCGGAAATCTGAAATTACTGAAATATCTTATCATTAGTCTAGTGCTTTAAAATATTTTTATAAGAATTTTTGAAATCAGTTTTGTTAGAAAATTCTTGACTGACATTAATAAAGTAAAAATTTTAAAATACAAAAAATACGTGAAGTGAAGTGTTGAAAATTTCCGGTCGTTACATTCTACCCTCCTTAAAATAATTCCGTCCTCGGAATTCAGAAGATCGGTAATCGCCTAAGCAATTCAAACGATCGACCGGAAGGTTTGACGAACAACCACGACATAGGAAAATAAGTTGTTAATAGCATGAAATAAAACGTGATATCACATCATTAAGAAAACAAAAGACGAATACATGAATACATACTACTACCATAGTTTCCGTAACTAGTTTCCTAACCTAGTATCATCACCATAGTTACTTCAGATTTATCACGTAGCCAAAACATGAGATAATGGCACTACATGAAAATGAGAGCTATTACGATGATGACATCAGGTTCGAACTCGGAACCTGAGGTGATAAGTCAATATCAAGCTTTATTGAACAACATAACATAAAGATCACAAAGACTAAAATTACAACTCATGGCATTAATGAATACTGGTACCTAGCCAAGCAAATCATCGACATAGCATACATAAACGTAAGGCCTAAAGCTAATGCATTCGTGCTGCTACAACTTAACCAGCCGAACACAAATGACTTCATCTGCCATGCTACCAAATTACAAGTCAATATCCAGATCGACACGTATAGGCAAATGTAAGGCCAATTCTCGCGGGTCAAGATCATTGCTACCACTTCTTCCAGCAGTTTCCATAACATCCAATAAGAAGCCCACATCCTAGCCGTCTCCCAAATCCGAGCACAATACGGACATCCAAAATCAAAACCTAAGGCCAAAAGCAAGCCAATAATCGTCGACAATAATACTAGATGCCAACACCAATGGTCGATATCTACTGCCATCATCATCAGCCCTAAGCAGTTTGACGACCAAAAAGTCACGAACCCACAAACACGAAGGAGCGACCCTAAGAGGAAATCGGAGCTGGGCACCTCAAAGGGGAAAAACCAGAAAAAGGAGCTCCCAAGAATACCAAGAGCGGCGGGTTCCCAATATCCCGACCACACGGCAATAGCGAGGGCGACGGTGAGGGCTGTCACTAAGCCCAACAATCTCCAGGGTCGTCGGCAGGCCATCGGAGGCTGGCGATCCGCGGCGGCGAGGGCTGCGACTGGCTGTCGATCCATGGCAGCGAGGCGCGACGGCTGCGACTGCGAGACGTGGCGGGGGCCTCCGGGATGGAGCGGAGCTACGGATGAGGCCGGAGGAGCTCGGGCGAGAGAGGCGAGGTGGAGGTGAGTTGGGGCGAAGGGGGAGCCGTGGGAATGACTTGGTGAGGAAGGATAGGGGGGTTTTAAGAAGGGGAAAAAAGTTAGGGTTTGAACAGGCGTGTCGAAAGTAGGCAATAGGGTAGGGTAGGGTTAGGCGGGAACGGAGCTCGAGGCGAGGAAGATGACAAAATCAATAATGAGGGGAGGTGGTAGGCGTGGAACAAAATCGGGTACAAGATGAAAGCAGGGTCTAGAAGAGAAACACGAACTCAAGAAGGATGCAATAATGCAACAGCCTACACGTCGGGTCTGGCTCGATACTCCACTGGTCCTTCTGATCGGCTTTTGCTGAGGAACACGAACTTTGGATGATTGGGTATATCGATTTCTACCCTCCTTTGACGACAGTCAATGGTGGCATGAAATGATCTCAACCAGTTCATCCCAAGAAGTCGGCAAAGAGATCTCGTCTACAAATCACAACAGATCATTGGAGGCATCCGCTAGCTACCGGTAGTGAACCGCCAGCGGTCTCGACCTTCCAACGGGAGTCAGAGGTTCAACAGTGATAGCATGTGTTTGAACGAAACGACTGGCCAAGAAGCAATGTGTAGCTACTGAGTCGAACAGTGTGAGGGCAGGTTTACCGGCTATTAAGACGGTACCTACCGTGATGAGAATCAAGTCTAAGCTTACGATTTCTAAATATTAGAGTATGTAGCTTAGTGAAAAATCTCATACCTGTGATTACTTGGCTCGTAGCTTCGGCTTCTTCCACTGTCATGGTAAAAGCTTGGCGTCTCTGGGGCGCCTGTCGTCGTCTGCTGGTACACTTGCTGCTGAGGAGGGAGTAGTTGATGTTGCTGAGCAGATGATGGCGGTCGCTTCCGTTGTGGAACTCGAACTTCTGGTGGTCGAAAATTCGAACGTTACTCTCCGTAGCCAGAGTTCAAGCGTAGAAAGATTCTAAGAAGGTCAATCGAAAGGTCAACAAGCTAAAAGAAGGGTGATAGTGATGAAGATCGATGGCGTTACATAATCATGATTCACGTCCTTGCGGTCCAGCGGACACGGTCAGGGAAGTGACTAAGCTAGGATCACTTATGCCCAGTCTAGCCAGGTCGATCCACAGACTTTAGCCAAGCACATTGACCGGTATCATGGTCCATTGAAGGAAGATTATCATTCATACGAGTGCCACCGATACAAAAGATTTTTATTAATAACTAATTAATCCTATCAAAATTTAGGTTTTGTTAATGACTTTTATTAAGGCCAGACAGGTCAGCTCCATTGGGGCTCTTCGAAGTGTTCACGTCAATCTTTCGAGTGTCAAACCTGTTGGTAGCAACGATCTGTGAACTTCGTGTTTGATGATAAAAAACATGTGTGAATGTTTTAACGTGTGTGTTAAGTGTTTCAGGAACGGCGAACATGTGAGTAACTTACGAAAAGACGTGGTCAATGTGCGAAGGAGAAAGGGAGAGAACCTAACTTGAGTTGACTCATATCTATTAGAGTAAAAACCTATACTCTACTATTTTTAAGCAAGCAATGAAGATGAAATTTACAAGTGCTGGCCGAATTGTTTGGTAGGCTCTACATAAAACCCTAGGACCAAGCAATGGATGGCATACATGTAATTAAGTAGTAGGCTGTGATTGAATTTTCCAAAAGTTCTTATCAGCCGCATCCTTTT
Source organism: Scilla litardierei (assembly GCA_030789695.1). Lineage (NCBI taxonomy): Eukaryota > Viridiplantae > Streptophyta > Magnoliopsida > Asparagales > Asparagaceae > Scilla > Scilla litardierei. The sequence continues at coordinate 97,429,123 of CM061140.1, read as the reverse complement.
TTTTCGAGAGCAGCGCTCTATAAATGTCGACCAAAAATAATAGGGCAACGTCTGTTGCTCTCCCATTGCTGCAAAAATCAAACAAAGGGAACGTGCAGATCAATACAAGAGGAAGAAAGAGAAGGCTAACATTAAATTGAGAATTCTTCACCAAGCCGAAATATTTGACAATTGAGACCAAGCAGCAATTTCCCAATGTGCCTGCATTGGAAAAATAAAAGGGTAAGTATAATGTTTGTGTGATTAATTAAAAGCTTAACTCTTTTTACTTTTTGATTGCATGCACACATCAAAATCAACAGAGCCGACATTTTTAAGCTTCTTGATCTTTTCCTTTAGGCGCAGCAACAAGGGCACACAAAAACCCTATTGTCAGCCGCAATTGATTGACAGGCAACAGTGTGTTTGATCAATAGTAATTTGATATTTTTAATTGACATGCATGGAGTTTGATTTACAGGCATCAATAGCATGATATTTTTTAATTGAAAGACATCGTTCCTTTGATTGACAGGCATGAAGTTTGATCAATAGTAATTTGATATTTTTAAGGCCATAGTGTGTTTGATTGACAGGCAACAAAAAACGAAGCTACCGAATTTTTAAGGGCCAAGGAAAATTCGTCATCAAAGGGCACATTCTTTTTCACACAAAATTGGGAACACCAAGCCACCTGAGAATCAAAAATCCAAGTGCCTTTGGTTTTTGTGGTTGATTGCACAGATGCCGCACTTTACAGAAACAAAAGGCCACTTCCATTTTGATTAAAAAATTCTTATATGAAGCTCAAATCTTTGCTTTCATTTTAAACTAAAGAATAACATTTTTTTTGTGTGTGCAGGCAAAAGGCCAGGCACATTATTTTGGGAAGAGTTGCTGCCGAATTTTTGTTTGTCCCTTCTCTGCAAAATTCAGTGCACAGTGCCGAAATAATAAATGTTCTTTTCTTTGAGAATTTCGAAGTGCACAACCGTATTCTGTGATTAAAATCTCAAAGAGCCAAGGTGTCGCAAATTGCAATCTTTGGTGAGGTGCCGAAAGTTTCAACCTTTGGTGGAGGGCGCAAGTTTCATAGAGCGGTAGGCCAAGCTATTGAGGGGACTAGAGACTACTACTTGTCAGATTGATCTGACCACGCGCTGATTGACGAAGACAACATCGCTACACAATCTGAGCATTCTAAACTCTCTTATTTATTATATCGTGTAGTATTTGTGTTAGTTCTTCGTAGGGGAAACATTACCATCTGTGTTATTTTTGGGGACCTGACGACTTGGGAGTCGTCACGGAGGGAGAGCATCTGACTAGATTGATAGTGTAGAGCACGTGGTGTGCGTACGAGCTAGGTGAGAGTAGATTTGGTATCTTGATTCATTGTAGCTGTACTTGATTACATATCTATCTAGTAGTTGCTTTCGGGGGCTGGAGTAGGTCGTGGGGACGACCGAACCAGGGTATATCTGTGCGTATTCTGTGATTGCTATTTTATTGCCCTGTCTGTGCCTATAACTGCATGGATTGTTCGTGGGTTGCACGAATATTTTTATTAGCCTATTCACCCCCCCTCTAGGCTACGATCCAGATCCAACAAGTGGTATCAGAGCCAGTTTAGAGGATCTAGTCTAGATTTTTAGATGACCATGAATATAGCTGATTGTGCTTTTGCTGAAGGTCAGTCTATAGCCCGTCCCCCCAAGTTTAACGGTGTAGACTTTGCATATTGGAAGGCTAGGATGAAAATCTATTTAGTGTCTGTTGATTATGATGTGTGAGATATTGTTGAAAACGGTTATAGTCTACCCACTATTAAAATTGAAGACACTGTTATGATTAAGCCTAAAGACAAGTGGGATTTAGCTGATAAAAAACTCTATACTCTTAATGGTAAAGCTATGAATGCGCTTATATGCTCTCTTGATAAATGTGAGTTTAATCGTATTTCACATTGTCTAACTGCGCAGGAAATCTGGCATACTCTGGAGGTGACACATGAGGGAACATCGCAAGTGAAGGAATCCAGACTTGCGTTGCTTTGCACAGAATACGAGAGCTTCCGTATGCTACCAACAGAATCAGTTAAAGACATGTTTGCGAGGTTCACAGACATCGTCTACAAATCCAGTTCCCTCGGTAAGCCATACTCCAGCCATGAACAGGTACGAAAGATCTTAAGGGCGCTGCCAAGTTCGTTCAGGCCTAAAGTCACCGATATTCAAGAAGCTAAGGACTTATCAACAATGAAAGTGGAGGACTTGATAGGCAACCTAATGTCACACGAGCTTGAGTTGCAGAGTATAGAAGCCAGAGAGAAACCTGAAGAGAAGACCAAAGCTTCTACACCATTAGCTCTTCAAGCTAACGACGACGATCTTGATGAAGAGCAAGCTCTAATGGTCAGAAACTTCAGGAGATACATTCAGACTGATCAAGGAAGAGCTGAGATGGGAAAAAGGTTCATTCGTTCTAATAATTCTAATTTTGGTAGAAATTCCTATGATCAGAAAGCTATTAATAGAAGTGAATGTTTTAAATGCAGGAAGAAAGGGCACCACATAAAAGACTGCCCACAACAACACACAGCTCAGGTTGCAAAAGGAAAAACGAAAGTGCTGACGTGGGACATGGATAGCGAAGCTGAGGAGGAGGATGAGGATCATGAAGCCCACTCCTGCATGGCATTGATGGCCAAACACAATGAGGTAGAATCTTCCACTAAAGCTGAATTCTTAGAAATCTGTAAAGGAATGCAACATAGAATTGATGAGCTAGAAGCTGATGTGGAATGTTATAGGAATGATAATTTTGATATGCAACAAACTGAGTATGACATGTCTATAGAAATAAAAAATCTTAAACTAGAGCTTGTTGCATGCAAATCTACCATTGCCATGTTAGAAAAAGATAAAGCTAGCTTGCCTGAAAAAATTGATTGTCTTTCATGTCCCTCTTTATTAAATGATATTAGCATGCATAAGCTAGATAAGATAAAGCTTGAAGTTGAAAATGAATTGCTTTCTGAAAAGATTAACATGCTAAATCTTGAACTTAAAGAAAAAATGAGGGATTTTGAAAAGAAAGAAGAGGAAAACAAGCAAGCTTTCATTAGTAAATGCACTTTGCTTGTGAATGAAAATGATATCTTGAAATCCAAAGTCACCACCCTAGAATTGTCATTAAAGAGATTTTCCATTGGAAAACAAAATTTGGACATTATTCTTGGAAATCAAATTTATGGCAATAATAGACGAGGACTAGGATATGGTCTTAAAAATGTTGAAAAATCAAAATATAGAAAAGTTCACATTGAATCAACAAAGGTTGGAAATTTTCATGCTAAGTGTTTTACATGTGGATGCGTTGGTCATACTTCATATCATTGCAAATATAGGAACAAAAACATTAAGTTCAAACAAATATGGGTTCCTAAATCTTTGATGACTAACGTGACTGGACCTTGTTGGATTCCAAGGTCACACACGACACCTCTTTTGTAGGTGGATGGAAATTTGACGAGGAGCGATAAATTGAATGTCTCATTACTTTTTAGCTCCTTAGTCAAACGGAGACGCGAAGGTATATCTCATTCTTTGATCTTAATGAATATCTTCATAGTTTTTTTGTGTGTGTGCATGACTTCTCTTTGTTTGTGTGCTAGTAGTTGCATTGTGTGCATGACTTCTTTTTGTTTGTATGATTGCATCTCATGTCTGCTTTAGTACTTCATGCATTTATAAAAAAAACTGAAAATAAAAAAAATTGGTGCTTAAATGTGTATCTTTTCTCTGTGATTCATCTTTGAAGTATGCACGAATGATTTTCATATCTATGTAGAAATTGGTGTATTATTGCTTGTGCCACATGCGCATGTTCCTCTTTCTAAATATTCACGGCATATTCAATGAATGAAAATAACTTGATTTCTACACCACCTTCTTCACTTCCACATGTATTATTATTGTTGCACATTTGGAGATATCGTTTATGAAGTATGGAATGTGAATGTAGGAGGAAAACTTAACTGAATATCTAAGGGATATGATATACCTTGCCATGGATAAAAATTGAGCAAAAGAAAGTGTTGTTATAAGTATTTTTTTTAAAAATGAAAACGAAAAGATAATTGCTCCGTATGAAAAATGGATACAATCCTTGGCAACGGTATCACCCACGAGTATCCAACATAAGCTTTATGGGTAAACTTTAGCGTTGGTGTATTTACTCGTCAAGCAATGCCACCCCCACATCTAAGAGTCCTTATAGGCTATGTTTTGGGGTGTGGTACATTGAACTCATTTTTAATGAGGTGGGAAAAATCAATCCTAGGTGATAGAATGTTATTTGGAAAATGTGGATTGGTTCCGGTTGACTTTCTTAATGATTCTCCATATGTGCTTCAATTTTAATCTTTACACGTTCACGTTGGTGTTGAGGTCTTAGTTGTTTAATTCCATTGGATTTTGACTTGATTATTCTATGATAGTAAGCATGCAATTGTTGGTAATGGTTAATAATACTCTCTTTTTTTGCATGATATATGACTTTGACCTCGTGGTATGACTTTTGATGATAACAAAGGGGGAGAAAATTGGGAAGATTTGGTATTCGGTATTTCGGTATTTGGTATTATTTGTGCTTAATGCTCGTGAACATACATGATTATTGGTTCAAGGGGGAGCACAAAAATAGGGGGAGCATGCATATTGTTAACTTTGCATATCGGTGTTTGCACATCATTGTATCTTATTGTATGTCACCCACTATCGTCACACTTTCACACACACTATTTGAAAAGCTTATTGGTCAAATCTTATACTTGGTTTGTCATCATCAAAAGGGGGAGATTGTTGGTAGCAACGATCTGTGAACTTCGTGTTTGATGATAACAAACATGTGTGAATGTTTTAACGTGTGTGTTAAGTGTTTCAGGAACGGCGAACGTGTGAGTAACTTACGAAAAGACGTGGTCAATGTGCGAAGGAGAAAGGGAGAGAACCTAACTTGAGTTGACTCATATCTATTAGAGTAAAACCATATACTCTACTATTTTTAAGCAAGCAATGAAGATGAAATTTACAAGTGCTGGCCGAATTGTTTGGTAGGCTCTACATAAAACCCTAGGACCAAGCAATGGATGGCATACATGTAATTAAGTAGTAGGCTGTGATTGAATTTTCCAAAAGTTCTTAACAGCCGCATCCTTTTTGTTCGAGAGCAGCGCTATATAAATGTCGACCAAAAATAATAGGGCAAAGTCTGTTGCTCTCCCATTGCCGCAAAAATCAAACAAAGGGAACGTGCAGATCAATACAAGAGGAAGAAAGAGAAGGCTAACATTAAATTGAGAATTCTTCACCAAGCCGAAATATTTGACAATTGAGACCAAGCAGCAATTTCCCAATGTGCCTGCATTGGAAAAATAAAAGGGTAAGTATAATGTTTGTGTGATTAATTAAAAGCTTAACTCTTTTTACTTTTTGATTGCAGGCACACATCAAAATCAACAGAGCCGACATTTTTAAGCTTCTTGATCTTTTCCTTTAGGCGCAGCAACAAGGGCACACAAAAACCCTATTGTCAGCCGCAATTGATTGACAGGCAACAATGTGTTTGATCAATAGTAACTTGATATTTTTAATTGACATGCATGAAGTTTGATTTACAGGCATCAATAGCATGATATTTTTTAATTGAAAGACATCGTTCCTTTGATTGACAGGCATGAAGTTTGATCAATAGTAATTTGATATTTTTAAGGCCATAGTGTGTTTGATTGACAGGCAACAAAAAACGAAGCTACCGAATTTTTAAGGGCCAAGGAAAATTCGTCATCAAAGGGCACATTCTTTTTCACACAAAATTGGGAACACCAAGCCACCTGAGAATCAAAAATCCAAGTGCCTTTGGTTTTTGTGGTTGATTGCACAGATGCCGCACTTTACAGAAACAAAAGGCCACTTCCATTTTGATTAAAAAAATTCTTATATGTAGCTGAAATCTTTGCTTTCATTTTAAACTAAAGAATAACATTTTTTTGTGTGTGCAGGCAAAAGGCCAGGCACATTATTTTGGGAAGAGTTGCTGCCGAATTTTTGTTTGTCCCTTCTCTGCAAAATTCAGTGCACATGGCCGAAATAATAAATGTTCTTTTCTTTGAGAATTTCGAAGTGCACAACCGTATTCTGTGATTAAAATCTCAAAGAGCCAAGGTGTCGCAAATTGCAATCTTTGGTGAGGTGCCGAAAGTTTCAACCTTTGGTGGAGGGCGCAAGTTTCATAGAGCGGTAGGCCAAGCTATTGAGGGGACTAGAGACTACTACTTGTCAGATTGATCTGACCACGCGCTGATTGACGAAGACAACATCGCTACACAATCTGAGCATTCTAAACTCTCTTATTTATTATATCGTGTAGTATTTGTGTTAGTTCTTCGTAGGGGAAACATTACCATCTGTGTTATTTTTGGGGACCTGACGACTTGGGAGTCGTCACGGAGGGAGAGCATCTGACTAGATTGATAGTGTAGAGCACGTGGTGTGCGTACGAGCTAGGTGAGAGTAGATTTGGTATCTTGATTCATTGTAGCTGTACTTGATTACATATCTATCTAGTAGTTGCTTTCGGGGGCTGGAGTAGGTCGTGGGGACGACCGAACCAGGGTATATCTGTGCGTATTCTGTGATTGATATTTTATTGCCCTGTCTGTGCCTATAACTGCGTGGGATTGTTCGTGGGTTGCACGAATATTTTTATTAGCCTATTCACCCCCCAGGCTACGATCCAGATCCAACAAGTGGTATCAGAGCCAGTTTAGAGGATCTAGTCTAGATTTTTAGATGACCATGAATATATCTGATTGTGCTTTTGCTGAAGGTCAGTCTATAGCCCGTCCCCCCAAGTTTAATGGTGTAGACTTTGCATATTGGAAGGCTAGGATGAAAATCTATTTAGTGTCTGTTGATTATGATGTGTGAGATATTGTTGAAAACGGTTATAGTCTACCCACTATTAAAATTGAAGACACTGTTATGATTAAGCCTAAAGACAAGTGGGATTTAGCTGATAAAAAACTCTATACTCTTAATGGTAAAGCTATGAATGCGCTTATATGCTCTCTTGATAAATGTGAGTTTAATCGTATTTCACATTGTCTAACTGCGCAGGAAATCTGGCATACTCTGGAGGTGACACATGAGGGAACATCGCAAGTGAAGGAATCCAGACTTGCGTTGCTTTGCACACAATACGAGAGCTTCCGCATGCTACCAACAGAATCAGTTAAAGACATGTTTGCGAGGTTCACAGACATCGTCTACAAATCCAGTTCCCTCGGTAAGCCATACTCCAGCCATGAACAGGTACGAAAGATCTTAAGGGCGCTGCCAAGTTCGTTCACGCCTAAAGTCACCGCTATTCAAGAAGCTAAGGACTTATCAACAATGAAAGTGGAGGACTTGATAGGCAACCTAATGTCACACGAGCTTGAGTTGCAGAGTATAGAAGCCAGAGAGAAACCTGAAGAGAAGACCAAAGCTTCTACACCATTAGCTCTTCAAGCTAACGACGACGATCTTGATGAAGAGCAAGCTCTAATGGTCAGAAACTTCAGGAGATACATTCAGACTGATCAAGGAAGAGCTGAGATGGGAAAAAGGTTCATTCGTTCTAATAATTTTAATTTTGGTAGAAATTCCTATGATCAGAAAGCTATTAATAGAAGTGAATGTTTTAAATGTAGGAAGAAAGGGCACCACATAAAAGACTGCCCACAACAACACACAGCTCGGTTGCAAAAGGAAAAACGAAAGTGCTGACGTGGGACATGGATAGCGAAGCTGAGGAGGAGGATGAGGATCATGAAGCCCACTCCTGCATGGCATTGATGGCCAAACACAATGAGGTAGAATCTTCCACTAAAGCTGAATTCTTAGAAATCTGTAAAGGAATGCAACATAGAATTGACGAGCTAGAAGCTGATGTGGAATGTTATAGGAATGATAATTTTGATATGCAACAAACTGAGTATGACATGTCTATAGAAATAAAAAATCTTAAACTAGAGCTTTTTGCATGCAAATCTACCATTGCCATGTTAGAAAAAGATAAAGCTAGCTTGCCTGAAAAAATTGATTGTCTTTCATGTCCCTCTTTATTAAATGATATTAGCATGCATAAGCTAGATAAGATAAAGCTTGAAGTTGAAAATGAATTGCTTTCTGAAAAGATTAACATGCTAAATCTTGAACTTAAAGAAAAAATGATGGATTTTGAAAAGAAAGAAGAGGAAAACAAGCAAGCTTTCATTAGTAAATGCACTTTGCTTGTGAATGAAAATGATATCTTGAAATCCAAAGTCACCACCCTAGAATTGTCATTAAAGAGATTTTCCATTGGAAAACAAAATTTGGACATTATTCTTGGAAATCAAATTTATGACAATAATAGACGAGGACTAGGATATGGTCTTAAAAATGTTGAAAAATCAAAATATAGAAAAGTTCACATTGAATCAACAAAGGTTGGAAATTTTCATGCTAAGTGCTTTACATTTGGATGCGTTGGTCATACTTCATATCATTGCAAATATAGGAACAAAAACATTAAGTTCAAACAAATATGGGTTCCTAAATCTTTAATGACTAACGTGAGTGGACCTTGTTGGATTCCAAGGTCACACACGACACCTCTTTTGTAGGTGGATGAAAATTTGACGAGGAGCGATAAATTGAATGTCTCATTACTTTTTAGCTCCTTAGTCAAACGGCGACGCGAAGGTATATCTCATTCTTTGATCTTAATGAATATCTTCATAGTTTTTTTTGTGTGTGTGCATGACTTCTCTTTGTTTGTGTGCTAGTAGTTGCATTGTGTGCATGACTTCTTTTTGTTTGTATGATTGCATCTCATGTCTGCTTTAGTACTTCATGCATTTATAAAAAAAAACTGAAAATAAAAAAAATTGGTGCTTAAATGTGTATCTTTTCTCTGTGATTCATCTTTGAAGTATGCACGAATGATTTTCATATCTATGTAGAAATTGGTGTATTATTGCTTGTGCCACATGCGCATGTTCATCTTTCTAAATATTCACGGCATATTCAATGAATGAAAATAACTTGATTTCTACACCACCTTCTTCACTTCCACATGTATTACTATTGTTGCACATTTGGAGATATCGTTTATGAAGTATGGAATGTGAATGTAGGAGGAAAACTTAACTGAATATCTAAGGGATATGATATACCTTGCCATGGATAAAAATTGAGCAAAAGAAAGTGTTGTTATAAGTATTTTTTTTAAAAATGAAAACGAAAAGATAATTGCTCCGTATGAAAAATGGATACAATCCTTGGCAACGGTATCACCCACGAGTATCCAACATAAGCTTTATGGGTAAACTTTAGCGTTGGTGTATTTACTCGTCAAGCAATGCCACCCCCACATCTAAGATTCCTTATAGGCTATGTTTTGGGGTGTGGTACCTTGAACTCATTTTTAATGAGGTGGGAAAAATCAATCCTAGGTGATAGAATGTTATTTGGAAAATGTGGATTGGTTCCGGTTGACTTTCTTAATGATTCTCCATATGTGCTTCAATTTTAATCTTTACACGTACACGTTGGTGTTGAGGTCTTAGTTGTTTAATTCCATTGGATTTTGACTTGATTATTCAATGATAGTAAGCATGCAATTGTTGGTAATGGTTAATAATACTCTCTTTTTTTGCATGATATATGACTTTGACCTCGTGGTATGACTTTTGATGATAACAAAGGGGGAGAAAATTGGGAAGATTTGGTATTCGGTATTTCGGTATTTCGGTATTATTTGTGCTTAATGCTCGTGAACATACATGATTATTGGTTCAAGGGGGAGCACAAAAATAGGGGGAGCATGCATATTGTTAACTTTGCACATCGGTGTTTGCACATCATTGTATCTTATTGTATGTCACCCACTATCGTCACACTTTCACACACACTATTTGAAAAGCTTATTGGTCAAATCTTATACTTGGTTTGTCATCATCAAAAGGGGGAGATTGTTGGTAGCAACGATCTGTGAACTTCGTGTTTGATGATAACAAACGTGTGTGAATGTTTTAACGTGTGTGTTAAGTGTTTCAGGAACGGCGAACGTGTGAGTAACTTACGAAAAGACGTGGTCAATGTGCGAAGGAGAAAGGGAGAGAACCTAACTTGAGTTGACTCATATCTATTAGAGTAAAACCATATACTCTACTATTTTTAAGCAAGCAATGAAGATGAAATTTACAAGTGCTGGCCGAATTGTTTGGTAGGCTCTACATAAAACCCTAGGACCAAGCAATGGATGGCATACATGTAATTAAGTAGTAGGCTGTGATTGAATTTTCCAAAAGTTCTTAACAGCCGCATCCTTTTTTTTCGAGAGCAGCGCTATATAAATGTCGACCAAAAATAATAGGGCAAAGTCTGTTGCTCTCCCATTGCCGCAAAAATCAAACAAAGGGAACGTGCAGATCAATACAAGAGGAAGAAAGAGAAGGCTAACATTAAATTGAGAATTCTTCACCAAGCCGAAATATTTGACAATTGAGACCAAGCAGCAATTTCCCAATGTGCCTGCATTGGAAAAATAAAAGGGTAAGTATAATGTTTGTGTGATTGATTAAAAGCTTAACTCTTTTTACTTTTTGATTGCAGGCACACATCAAAATCAACAGAGCCGACATTTTTAAGCTTCTTGATCTTTTCCTTTAGGCGCAGCAACAAGGGCACACAAAAACCCTATTGTCAGCCGCAATTGATTGACAGGCAACAATGTGTTTGATCAATAGTAATTTGATATTTTTAATTGACATGCATGAAGTTTGATTTACAGGCATCAATAGCATGATATTTTTTAATTGAAAGACATCGTTCCTTTGATTGACAGGCATGAAGTTTGATCAATAGTAATTTGATATTTTTAAGGCCATAGTGTGTTTGATTGACAGGCAACAAAAAACGAAGCTACCGAATTTTTAAGGGCCAAGGAAAATTCGTCATCAAAGGGCACATTCTTTTTCACACAAAATTGGGAACACCAAGCCACCTGAGAATCAAAAATCCAAGTGCCTTTGGTTTTTGTGGTTGATTGCACAGATGCCGCACTTTACAGAAACAAAAGGTCACTTCCATTTTGATTAAAAAATTCTTATATGTAGCTGAAATCTTTGCTTTCATTTTAAACTAAAGAATAACATTTTTTTGTGTGTGCAGGCAAAAGGCCAGGCACATTATTTTGGGAAGAGTTGCTGCCGAATTTTTGTTTGTCCCTTCTCTGCAAAATTCAGTGCACAGGGCCGAAATAATAAATGTTCTTTTCTTTGAGAATTTCGAAGTGCACAACCGTATTCTGTGATTAAAATCTCAAAGAGCCAAGGTGTCGCAAATTGCAATCTTTGGTGAGGTGCCAAAAGTTTCAACCTTTGGTGGAGGGCGCAAGTTTCATAGAGCGGTAGGCCAAGCTATTGAGGGGACTAGAGCCTACTACTTGTCAGATTGATCTGACCACGCGCTGATTGACGAAGACAACATCGCTACACAATCTGAGCATTCTAAACTCTCTTATTTATTATATCGTGTAGTATTTGTGTTAGTTCTTCGTAGGGGAAACATTACCATCTGTGTTATTTTTGGGGACCTGACGACTTGGGAGTCGTCACGGAGGGAGAGCATCTGACTAGATTGATAGTGTAGAGCACGTGGTGTGCGTACGAGCTAGGTGAGAGTAGATTTGGTATCTTGACTCATTGTAGCTGTACTTGATTACATATCTATCTAGTAGTTGCTTTCGGGGGCTGGAGTAGGTCGTGGGGACGACCGAACCAGGGTATATCTGTGCGTATTCTGTGATTGCTATTTTATTGCCATGTCTGTGCCTATAACTGCGTGGGATTGTTCGTGGGTTGCACGAATATTTTTATTAGCCTATTCACCCCCCTCTAGGCTACGATCCAGATCCAACAAGTGGTATCAGAGCCAGTTTAGAGGATCTAGTCTAGATTTTTAGATGACCATGAATATATCTGATTGTGCTTTTGCTGAAGGTCAGTCTATAGCCCGTCCCCCCAAGTTTAACGGTGTAGACTTTGCATATTGGAAGGCTAGGATGAAAATCTATTTAGTGTCTGTTGATTATGATGTGTGAGATATTGTTGAAAACGGTTATAGTCTACCCACTATTAAAATTGAAGACACTGTTATGATTAAGCCTATAGACAAGTGGGATTTAGCTGATAAAAAACTCTATACTCTTAATGGTAAAGCTATGAATGCGCTTATATGCTCTCTTGATAAATGTGAGTTTAATCGTATTTCACATTGTCTAACTGCGCAGGAAATCTGGCATACTCTGGAGGTGACACATGAGGGAACATCGCAAGTGAAGGAATCCAGACTTGCGTTGCTTTGCACAGAATACGAGAGCTTCCGTATGCTACCAACAGAATCAGTTAAAGACATGTTTGCGAGGTTCACAGACATCGTCTACAAATCCAGTTCCCTCGGTAAGCCATACTCCAGCCATGAACAGGTACGAAAGATCTTAAGGGCGCTGCCAAGTTCGTTCAGGCCTAAAGTCACCGATATTCAAGAAGCTAAGGACTTATCAACAATGAAAGTGGAGGACTTGATAGGCAACCTAATGTCACACGAGCTTGAGTTGCAGAGTATAGAAGCCAGAGAGAAACCTGAAGAGAAGACCAAAGCTTCTACACCATTAGCTCTTCAAGCTAACGACGACGATCTTGATGAAGAGCAAGCTCTAATGGTCAGAAACTTCAGGAGATACATTCAGACTGATCAAGGAAGAGCTGAGATGGGAAAAAGGTTCATTCGTTCTAATAATTCTAATTTTGGTAGAAATTCCTATGATCAGAAAGCTATTAATAGAAGTGAATGTTTTAAATGCAGGAAGAAAGGGCACCACATAAAAGACTGCCCACAACAACACACAGCTCAGGTTGCAAAAGGAAAAACGAAAGTGCTGACGTGGGACATGGATAGCGAAGCTGAGGAGGAGGATGAGGATCATGAAGCCCACTCCTGCATGGCATTGATGGCCAAACACAATGAGGTAGAATCTTCCACTAAAGCTGAATTCTTAGAAATCTGTAAAGGAATGCAACATAGAATTGATGAGCTAGAAGCTGATGTGGAATGTTATAGGAATGATAATTTTGATATGCAACAAACTGAGTATGACATGTCTATAGAAATAAAAAATCTTAAACTAGAGCTTGTTGCATGCAAATCTACCATTGCCATGTTAGAAAAAGATAAAGCTAGCTTGCCTGAAAAAATTGATTGTCTTTCATGTCCCTCTTTATTAAATGATATTAGCATGCATAAGCTAGATAAGATAAAGCTTGAAGTTGAAAATGAATTGCTTTCTGAAAAGATTAACATGCTAAATCTTGAACTTAAAGAAAAAATGAGGGATTTTGAAAAGAAAGAAGAGGAAAACAAGCAAGCTTTCATTAGTAAATGCACTTTGCTTGTGAATGAAAATGATATCTTGAAATCCAAAGTCACCACCCTAGAATTGTCATTAAAGAGATTTTCCATTGGAAAACAAAATTTGGACATTATTCTTGGAAATCAAATTTATGGCAATAATAGACGAGGACTAGGATATGGTCTTAAAAATATTGAAAAATCAAAATATAGATAAGTTCACATTGAATCAACAAAGGTTGGAAATTTTCATGCTAAGTGCTTTACATGTGGATGCATTGGTCATACTTCATATCATTGCAAATATAGGAACAAAAACATTAAGTTCAAACAAATATGGGTTCCTAAATCTTTGATGACTAACGTGAGTGGACCTTGTTGGATTCCAAGGTCACACACGACACCTCTTTTGTAGGTGGATGGGAATTTGACGAGGAGCGATAAATTGAATGTCTCATTACTTTTTAGCTCCTTAGTCAAACGGCGACGCGAAGGTATATCTCATTCTTTGATCTTAATGAATATCTTCATAGTTTTTGTGTGTGTGTGCATGACTTCTCGTTGTTTGTGTGCTAGTAGTTGCATTGTGTGCATGACTTCTTTTTATTTGTATGATTGCATCTCATGTCTGCTTTAGTACTTCATGCATTTATAAAAAAAACTGAAAATAAAAAAAATTGGTGCTTAAATGTGTATCTTTTCTCTGTGATTCATCTTTGAAGTATGCACGAATGATTTTCATATCTATGTAGAAATTGGTGTATTATTGCTTGTGCCACATGCGCATGTTCATCTTTCTAAATATTCACGGCATATTCAATGAATGAAAATAACTTGATTTCTACACCACCTTCTTCACTTCCACATGTATTACTATTGTTGCACATTTGGAGATATCGTTTATGAAGTATGGAATGTGAATGTAGGAGGAAAACTTAACTGAATATCTAAGGGATATGATATACCTTGCCATGGATAAAAATTGAGCAAAAGAAAGTGTTGTTATAAGTATTTTTTTTAAAAATGAAAACGAAAAGATAATTGCTCCGTATGAAAAATGGATACAATCCTTGGCAACGGTATCACCCACGAGTATCCAACATAAGCTTTATGGGTAAACTTTAGCGTTGGTGTATTTACTCGTCAAGCAATGCCACCCCCACATCTAAGAGTCCTTATAGGCTATGTTTTGGGGTGTGGTACCTTGAACTCATTTTTAATGAGGTGGGAAAAATCAATCCTAGGTGATAGAATGTTATTTGGAAAATGTGGATTGGTTCCGGTTGACTTTCTTAATGATTCTCCATATGTGCTTCAATTTTAATCTTTACACGTACACGTTGGTGTTGAGGTCTTAGTTGTTTAATTCCATTGGATTTTGACTTGATTATTCAATGATAGTAAGCATGCAATTGTTGGTAATGGTTAATAATACTCTCTTTTTTTGCATGATATATGACTTTGACCTCGTGGTATGACTTTTGATGATAACAAAGGGGGAGAAAATTGGGAAGATTTGGTATTCGGTATTTCGGTATTTCGGTATTATTTGTGCTTAATGCTCGTGAACATACATGATTATTGGTTCAAGGGGGAGCACAAAAATAGGGGGAGCATGCATATTGTTAACTTTGCACATCGGTGTTTGCACATCATTGTATCTTATTGTATGTCACCCACTATCGTCACACTTTCACACACACTATTTGAAAAGCTTATTGGTCAAATCTTATACTTGGTTTGTCATCATCAAAAGGGGGAGATTGTTAGTAGCAACGATCTGTGAACTTCGTGTTTGATGATAACAAACATGTGTGAATGTTTTAACGTGTGTGTTAAGTGTTTCAGGAACGGCGAACGTGTGAGTAACTTACGAAAAGATGTGGTCAATGTGCGAAGGAGAAAGGGAGAGAACCTAACTTGAGTTGACTCATATCTATTAGAGTAAAACCCTATACTCTACTATTTTTAAACAAGCAATGAAGATGAAATTTACAAGTGCTGGCCGAATTGTTTGGTAGGCTCTACATAAAACCCTAGGACCAAGCAATGGATGGCATACATGTAATTAAGTAGTAGGCTGTGATTGAATTTTCCAAAAGTTCTTAACAGCCGGATCCTTTTTTTTCGAGAGCAGTGCTCTATAAATGTCGACCAAAAATAATAGGGCAAAGTCTGTTGCTCTCCCATTGCCGCAAAAATCAAACAAAGGGAACGTGCAGATCAATACAAGAGGAAGAAAGAGAAGGCTAACATTAAATTGAGAATTCTTCACCAAGCCGAAATATTTGACAATTGAGACCAAGCAGCAATTTCCCAATGTGCCTGCATTGGAAAAATAAAAGGGTAAGTATAATGTTTGTGTGATTAATTAAAAGCTTAACTCTTTTTACTTTTTGATTGCAGGCACACATCAAAATCAACAGAGCCGACATTTTTAAGCTTCTTGATCTTTTCCTTTAGGCGCAGTAACAAGGGCACACAAAAACCCTATTGTCAGCCGCAATTGATTGACAGGCAACAATGTGTTTGATTAATAGTAATTTGATATTTTTAATTGACATGCATGAAGTTTGATTTACAGGCATCAATAGCATGATATTTTTTAATTGAAAGACATCGTTCCTTTGATTGACAGGCATGAAGTTTGATCAATAGTAATTTGATATTTTTAAGGCCATAGTGTGTTTGATTGACAGGCAACAAAAAACGAAGCTACCGAATTTTTAAGGGCCAAGGAAAATTCGTCATCAAAGGGCACATTCTTTTTCACACAAAATTGGGAACACCAAGCCAACTGAGAATCAAAAATCCAAGTGCCTTTGGTTTTTGTGGTTGATTGCACAGATGCCGCACTTTACAGAAACAAAAGGCCACTTCCATTTTGATTAAAAAATTCTTATATGAAGCTGAAATCTTTGCTTTCATTTTAAACTAAAGAATAACATTTTTTTTGTGTGTGCAGGCAAAAGGCCAGGCACATTATTTTGGGAAGAGTTGCTGCCGAATTTTTGTTTGTCCATTCTCTGCAAAATTCAGTGCACAGGGCCGAAATAATAAATGTTCTTTTCTTTGAGAATTTCGAAGTGCACAACCGTATTCTGTGATTAAAATCTCAAAGAGCCAAGGTGTCGCAAATTGCAATCTTTGGTGAGGTGCCGAAAGTTTCAACCTTTGGTGGAGGGTGCAAGTTTCATAGAGCGGTAGGCCAAGCTATTGAGGGGACTAGAGACTACTACTTGTCAGATTGATCTGACCACGCGTTGATTGACGAAGACAACATCGCTACACAATCTGAGCATTCTAAACTCTCTTATTTATTATATCGTGTAGTATTTGTGTTAGTTCTTCGTAGGGGAAACATTACCATCTGTGTTATTTTTGGGGACCTGACGACTTGGGAGTCGTCACGGAGGGAGAGCATCTGACTAGATTGATAGTGTTACGAGCTAGGTGAGAGTAGATTTGGTATCTTGACTCATTGTAGCTATACTTGATTACATATCTATCTAGTAGTTGCTTTCGGGGGCTGGAGTAGGTCGTGGGGACGACCGAACCAGGGAATATCTGTGCGTATTCTGTGATTGCTATTTTATTGCCCTGTCTGTGCCTATAACTACGTGGGATTGTTCGTGGGTTGCACGAATATTTTTATTAGCCTATTCTCCCCCCCTCTAGGCTACGATCCAGATCCAACAAAACCTGAATTCATAGAAAATGTCAGCTTAGTCGAGTATCGTATACGATACATCCTGGTTTCACTATACTGTTCACGAGGTATTTTGCATGGACCTGCGTGGGCCGCCAAACCTGTAATGACCCGCTCTCGGGGGCCCGTTACTTATTTGGTTTATTCGCAGGTTCCGCAGTTTACCAGTGAAATCAGCATAGCCACAACTCAGAGACGTATCACAATACTCAAACCAGCGTACAGACGTTATTACAGTCCAAATTAAAGTACAACAACAACCAGCACTCTCTCTCACAAATACATGAAGGAAGTACTGAAAGGAAATGCGGAAAAGGAAATACACTATACAACACACACACCAACAGAAAAGTAACTAAAACTCTGCCGTCTCTGGGTCAATGTAGGCTCCACAAACTCTGGGGCAATCTCTTCGATCAAGTCTTCGTCTGCCGGTGCCATAAATGGAACCGAAGGTAAGTCACAACAATTCTAGCGATAGAAAAAGTGGAGTGCACAAATATGGAGCAGTCTATAGTAAACAAGTGCGGAAAGTAAAGTAGGGACAGACAAGCATGCAAGTGCGATAAGTAAAGTACATCTGTCAAGCATGCAAGGGTGACAAGTATAGTAAAGGTGACCGAGCAATGACAATAGAAATAAGCATAACGATATCAATGACAATAGCAATAGGGAGAGTAATTGTGCCTAGCCTAGTTTGTGACTTATAAAGGGAAGTACAGTGAGCAACCAAGAGGCCAACTCTTGCCGCGGGTGCTACCCGGGCGAACTATGCTATGAATACTATGCAATAATATCTGAGAACTGTGCAATAAACTGTGATCTGTGATCTGTGATGGTTGTCACCGGCACTGTTATGGGTTGCTAGAACCCGCACGGTGACAACAAAGTCTGGACTAGTCGCTCCCGCACTTCTGTAATTATAAGTTACCCCAAAAACCCAGTGTCTGTGCAATACCATACTCTGCAATTTTACCAGCCATTAACCATTCTCACATTTCTAGTTACAATCTTTCTGTCAAGCAATGTCAATAATCTGTTCAGGTCAATAACTGTTCCGAGACTAGATGTCAAGTCCTATGTTCATACGAGTACACTATCTTTATTTCTAAGGATAGAATTTACTGTGACTTACAATTTTAAGATTTGACGTAGGAAGACGAGGCTAGTGCTAGAGCTACCAAGGGTGCTCGTGCACATGAATCGATACCTGAAGCGATGCGAGTATTGGGTGTCCCAGGCGATGTTGACGTGAGGCACGTTTTATCTGCATCGTAGAATTGTGGAATTAGGTCCATGGTCACCAACCAGTTACAAGACATAAAACTAACCTATTATAACATTCACTTGAAGACTAATGTTAACTATCAAACTTGATTACTAGTTTAACTTATAACAAAACTTTAATAGTAATCTTAACTTAACAAGTTAAAATAATTTAACTAAACCTATTAATGATTAACCTATCAAAATTATTAACTAATTAACTTTAACTCAACTTATACTTATACATAAAAACTTACCTTTAAAAAAAACTAAACTTAATAACTAATAATAATATTAATAATAATAAACTTATAACCTTTTATAATTTTAATACCTAATATATTTAACTCAAATAATTTATACATTATAACTTTTAAAATATCTCTTAACCTCTTCCCCCTTCTATCTGTGTCTTCTCTCTTTCCCCCTTCTTCTTCTTCTTCTTCTTGCACAGGGGAGGGGGTCCCAAGGGCGCGGCCATGGCACAGGCGACGGATCGGGGCAAGGGGGAGTCGGGGCGGCGCTGGGTGCTGGATCGGGGCACGACGATGGCGGGCGCACGGCGCTGGTGGCGGGGCTCCGGAGTGCGGCGGCCTGGGCGGAGGGGTAGCGGCTATACGCAGATCTCAGGGCGGGGGTGGCACATGGCGGTGCGGCGGCTTCCAAGGCTGATCGACGGCGCGCGTCGAGATTGGGATGACGACAGCTCCGGGGTTCGGAGCGGCGGCGATCGGCTTGGGGGATGGCGGCTTCGGGCGAGGTCGGGGCACGACAGATCGGGGCGGCGCTGGCAGGGGTTCGCCGAAGCTCCGAGGGGCGGGGCGGGGGAAACGAGCAGGAGAAGAGAGAGGGAGAGCGTACTGTGTAAAAAAAGAGAAGGATAGGGGTTACGAGCCTTGGGTTTGTGTGAGTCGAGCCTGGGGGCTTTTTGATGCGGGCTTGGGTTTAATCCGAACGCCAACGGGGAGAGAGGGAGGGAGAGGCTGAGTGTGTGTCTGTGAACGAAAGGGGGGTGGAGTTATATAGCTATTAAAATTATTTAGATAGTAATATTTGTTGTGAAAAATAATAATGAGTGTATTCATATCAGATCCAAAATAGTTGGATCTGACCAACTTTGAACGGTGCTTAAATAGGGGTGGGGTTAGGGGATTAATTAAGGGTAGATCTAGGGTTAACAGGTAATTTAGTAAAAGTAATTTAGTAAAAATTAATTAGTGATTGTAGAAATGGTCATTTGTAATTGTAATTAGCAAGGCGGAGGAATACAGACACGTTTTTACAAACGACTCCGAAAAATTACGAAAACATACCCACGGGTTCGTATCATCGCGAGGATCGCAAATACAAGATCCGTTTTGGGATTTGAGTTACAGAAACACTAGTTTTAGGCCAAAACGTTTTGAAAGCGGGTCTGCGGGTTCTAGGCTGAAACGATATCCGAAAATTACGAAATTAATGTGGGAAGCCCTAAATGATAATAGGATGTTACTGTAGAAGTTTGAAAACGTTTTGAATACGTTTGAATAGAAAATAAATTCGTCGAATCAAAACGGTAATTTTGGAAGATGAATTTTAACAGGAATGTTTTGGGCATTTGCAGAAATCTGAAATTACTGAAATATCTTATCATTAGTCTAGTGCTTTAAAATATTTTTATAAGAATTTTTGAAATCAGTTTTGTTAGAAAATTCTTGACTGACATTAATAAAGTAAAAATTTTAAAATACAAAAAATACGTGAAGTGAAGTGTTGAAAATTTCCGGTCGTTACAATATTAGATATAGTAAAACTTGATTTAATAATGGTATGGTGTGACTACAGGTGTTGGTGTGTTTGGTATTGGATGTATACTAGGAAATATTAGGGAGTAGTATACCCATGTTTGTTTTGTGCATAGGTAGATATCTATACGTAGAGCAATGATTGTATTTGTTAGTATGAGACTAACCTTATGTGAGTATCTGAACTATTGTTTTATGCTAGGTAAGTAGTAGTTATATAAGGGATATATGCATATATATATATATATATATATATATATATATATACACACACGATTGAAAAATGTGCATGAACATATACACGTTAGCAGAGTTATTATTTGACTACCTAGTGTATGTATAAGCATCGGTAATGACTATACCTGATTGAATTATAGTGTGATGTGATCGGGATAACTACTAGTCTGGCTAGAGTTATATTTATAGTTAGAAAGTCCGAGGACGGACTTTATTCTAAGGTGGGGAGGATGTAACGGTCGCTTTCCGATCGTACTTTGTTCGTGCACGTGCTTTTGACCGTGCACGTATTTATTTTAGACTCTGATTGTTTGTGAACACTTTAGTGTGATATGTCATTGTGATCGTCTCTGAGAGTATTAAATTGTGGCACTAATTTGGAACGACATTTCTCAGGTCGTTCTCCCACAATTTGATCTTATTCGAAGAGACGTTGTGATTTTCACTTTTGACGTGAGACGTTTCTATTTTTAGTTTCGTCACTCGACATCAAAATTTAGATCCGTCTTCTTAGTTTTCTTTCTCATGTCGTCCTGATCATCCCAATATTTATTCCACAATTTTTGGATTTCAATTGACCTATTTTATATTTTTGGCCAAGCTTAAAATATTTTTAAATACCAAGTTTTAAAGTATTTTCGATCCTATATAATTTCTATTAGATTATAACTCTTCAAAACATTTTTGACCCAAATCCTAGCCCCTTGGCAGCACCCATATTGCTAGAGATGTAGCATGGGTGAGTTTTTGGGTTTAAAATTGATTAAAAAGCAATTTTAATTCAAATTAAACCCTAGACTTGGTCAAACCCATCTACAATATATATAGGAGGCTTAGGATACCCATTTCCCCGAAGAAAACAATCCCTAGCCGCCCCCACATCTCAAAATCCCACTTGCAATGTTCGTCGCAACCAACCCCCGCAACCGCCTCCGCACGACCGACGTTTTCCCTCGTTTTCCCTCGGTCTGACCGAGGCTCAGCCCCTCACCGCCGCTCCGCTCCGCACCCAGTCGCCCGCTTCGTAAGCCCCCGCTACGACTGAGAAATTCTTTCGGTCATACCGAGAGCCCCGCCCGCATCGCACCGCTCCCCTGCTCCGCTGCAACCCACAGCGCCCGACCGACGCCCTCCATCGGTCTGACCGGCCCGCTCCCCCGCTCCGCACCAATCCCTGCTCTGTTGCAACCCGCTCCGCTGCAACCCCCGCTCCCAAGCGCCCGACCGACAAATTCCCTCGTAGCGGCCCACTGTGACCGACCGAACCGCATCTCCGCAGCGCAGCGACCGCCGTGCACTGTGTCTGACCGAGAGAATCCCTCGCAGCGGCTCGGTCTGACCGAGCGACATTCGTCGCAACGTTGCAACTTCCGCAACGCTTGCAACCGTGGGCCCCCAAGTTCTCCAGAGGTGTTGTGGGTCCCCCATTGGCCCCTAGCACTACTGTGGGTCCCACCTAGGTGTCTCCTCTTCGTGGATTTGCCGATTACGAGTTGCGATACGTCGTAGCCCTTCGTCGCATGTCCTAGCATTGGAATCTTGGTTCGTTGATCTGGTTGCTGTCCAGACTATTCGAGCGAGGAATCTGATCTGGAATTTGGACTAGGAGCGCGTTCTTATATTCCAACCCCTGGCGTCGCTACCCGACGCCAGTGTAGCTTTCGCGTCGTATTGAGGTAACGTTTTGCACCCTTAGGACCCCCAACCACAGCCTGTTAATCAAGACTAAAATTGATGTTTTTAAAGTGTTTTAAATTCACTAATCAAGATTAATAATATGGGACTGTAGGCTGGTGGACTTGTGCACGTAGGTTGTTTGTGACTTTGGACTCTTTGGACGGTGTTTTTCTGACGTCAGACTTGCAGGCAAGTGAAACTTGACGACTTTTGCTTAGGGCGTGTTCTTTTCGTTGATAGTTGGGGGAGAAAGTGAAAAAAGTTACTGTTTATACACTATTACGACACTGTTCACTGGATTCCAGCTACCGGTTTTTTGTGTCTGTTCTTTTGTTGTTTTGAAAAGTTGGAGAAAAACACTGACGTGGCGCTTGTCAGTGGGAATCCGAACCTTATTTCGCAATCCACAAATTTTCATCGGATTACACGGGATTCACGGTTTGTGTGGGGCCCAATTCCGTTCGCTGGCCTATAAGAACGCGCGGGCGGTAAATTTGCACTCAGAAGTGCACAGCGAACCCTATTTTGTTTTTTTGTTCCGCTTTGATTCGTTGGCTGGCGTGAAATCAGATGTGGCCATGTAACAAATCAGATGGCGTGAAATCAGCCATGTAACAAAATTTGGCTGGCTAACCCAATTAAAATTTTTAAGTATTAATTAGTTATTATATTAATTAATTAATTAAATTTTAAGTATTTAGTTTAGGTATATATAGAATAAATTAAATTTGTGTGGACCCCACACCATTTTCCACAACCAACTTTATTCAACCAAAAGAACACACTACACGAAGTGGGACCCACCTCAACTTTCCAACTCCACAATTCAACCCCACTTTCTAACAAAAGAACACACTACACACCAAATTCTCTCTCATCAGATTCCTAACTTCTCAAACTTTCCCAAATATACTTTCAACCAAAAGAACAGGCCCTTAGGGCCATGTTTTAGGCCACTTCCTTGTTTTTAGCGTAAAAGAGACTAGACAGTGAAATGATAGCTGTCTAGGCGCAACTTAAGATCTAGCTTGACAACGAAGCTAGATCTGTCACCCTGCCATGTCATTCATGCATTGTTGCCTGCCACGTTTAAATTCCTTATCTGTACGCACTTAAACTATTACCTGCCATGCATTGCATCTTACATGTCATCCAAGTTGAATGTTGCATTCGTAGCACACGCTACAATACTTGTACTTCCTTGTTTAGGCTAGGTGCACCCCTATGCCATATTGAAAAACACTTCCTGGCTCGTGATCCAGAAGCGGGCTACTTGTGTTGGTCAAAAGCCAATGCCCGATACACATGGAGGGGTAGGGATAAGCGATCACTTGAGCTTAGGAGTTGGCCCGATCAGCCACTCTAGCCAAAAGGCGTAATCTCTGTGCACGACGTGCTTACTAGACTTGTCCTTGTCCTTGTGATTGTTCTTGTAAAACTTGATATACATGCCATGATTTAAATGCCAGTTGCCATGCCATGCTCGTACCTTACTTTACTTGTTGCATTCATGCTATATCTGACATGTCATTGCATCATGCTAGAACTGCTAGGTTGCCTTACTTTTACCTTCAGTTTCCTTGCACAAGTCTCTTTTGACTTGCTGAATGTGCCCATTGCTCTTTTGGGTGTCACATGTTAGACCCTGAGCCAGAGACCGTTGCTGAGGACGTGGTGTTTGCTGACGTTGAGCCTGAGGCCATGTCTGTCAAGGAGGAGTTTGTGGACACCGGTGACCAGCCTTAGTGACCTTGCTGAGCTTCCTTTTGTTTTGGGATTGCTATTAGTTGTCGGTGCGTGACACCTTTACTTTGTACGTTGTACTTTTGTTGGCCATGCTGGGGCCTTTTAGATTCTTTTCTTTTAGCCTGGTGGCTTTTTTGTGATGTTGAAACTTATTTCATGGATATTCTGAGATTGCTTTTGTCTCATTTCCTTTATTATTATCTTTGTTTCGTATCGCATTTGCAAGGACCTGTCATTTAAAGTTTATTGACGCTTATCAGACTTGCAGCTTCACAGCTTCAAGTCTGAGCGGACCTACTTACGTCTCGCCTCCATATTTTTGGGAAGCTGACCGCCTGGAAGCCGTACGCCGGTGCCTAAGTTCGCCTCCGCCGTCGCACGTTTAGACCGCCGACCACCACCTTCCCCCCATCGCCGTCCGGGCCGCATGCCATTTGCAAACACCAACGCGAAATCAAAATACTTAAGCAAAGCTGCAAGTACGTTTCTCTTTTATATATGAAGAGGACAGAGTGAACAGTAGCCCATGATAGTTATAATAGGTTGTCATACCATATCAGTACTATTATGAAGGGTATTCATGACAAGTACTTATTTTAAATTGAGTTTTATAAAAACAATGTTTTTATGAAAATTATTATAATGAGTGAATAATACCTTGGTATTTTAAATTGAGTTTTGTAACGTCTGGTCAGGCCGATCTCTTGGGCATGATTCGGGAAAGGTTCGATGCTAAATACTTCTGCAAACCAGCCAAAAGAGAGCTTCAGTAGCGTTTCGTTAATCTGGTCCAAGGAGATAGGACCGTGGCGGGTATGAGGCTGAGTTTGCCATGCTTAGCCGTTTTGCACCCCACATAGTTGAAGACCCTAAAGACTGTGCGTTTCAGTTTCGCAAATGCCTGAACCCCAAGGTCCAAGCCTCGATGACCTCGGCGAGACTAACAACCCTTCAAAACGTTTTAGATTGTGCACGAGAGCATGAGATTGTGGCGAGACTCCCCGTGGGATCTTCAGCTGAAGGTGGCAAGCGTCCCACGGAACCACCTAGGATGGCGCACAGAGGAAATTTTCGACCCCGCAGACCACACAATTCAATAGGCCAACTGCTCATGTCGATCGATCCCAGCTGACTTGCTACTTCTGTGGCAAGGTTGGACACCAGAAGAAGGATTGCAGGAGGATGCTAAACCAGTGCCTGATTTGCGGATCACTTGCACATGCTGCAAGGGACTGCCCCCACGGCAAGGACCGTCGAGCACCTACTAGAGTACCTGGACCTATTCAGTGAGCAGTGCCTACACATGTTCAGTGAGAAGCACCCAGACCAGCTCAGCGTGGACCGCCTCTGATTCCCCAGAACCAAACCTATCAGCAGGCCAATCAGCCGAAGCGCCAGGCATTCACGATGACAGCTGCAGAAGCTGAAGCTGAGGATGAAGTGATCACAGGTAACATTTATATCTAGTATTTATTATTTCTCTTATATTCATGATTCTTAGTTAGTTTTCCATGCTGAGTTTATTATTATTATTATCTTAGGTGTTATCTTAGTGGCCTCCCACCTGGCTCTGACTTTATTTGATTCTGGAGCCTCTCTAGGTGTTATATCCCAGAAGTTTGTGGTTAAGCACTCGATTCCTACCCACCCACTTTCCAAGAGATGGAATATCACAACCGGAAGTGGCGTAGTTAGTGTTACCTTGGAATGCAAATCTTGTCCTTTAGTGATTTGCGGAAATGAGATCTATGCAGACTTCATGGTCTTGAACACGCCTAACTTTGATGCTATTCTCGGCATTGACTGGTTAGGGACTTTCTATGCTACTATCGACTGTCACAAGAAGAAAGTAGTAATTGAAATTTTTGACCATTCGGTGTTCGAATTCATCAGTGGTAGTCGTTCGCTCGGGCCTATTAGATTTCGGGCTCAGCCGAACGAAGAGATCCTCGCATCTAAGCAAGTCGAACTTGAGAAGCCTACAGTGGTTCGAGACTTCGAAGATGTATTTCCAGAGGATATTTCCGGATTGCCGCCTGATCGAGCCTTGGAGTTCAGTATCGACCTGATGCCGAATACTCAGCCAATCTCGAAGGCACCATACCGTATGGCTCCAGCAGAACTTGAGGAGCTACGGAAGCAGTTAGACAACCTGTTGCAGAAAGGATTCATTCATCCCAGCGTATCTCCCTGGGGTGCACCTGTACTGCTGATCAAGAAGAAGGATGGATCGAGAAGAATGTGTGTGGATTATCGGGAGCTGAACAATGTCATAGTGAAGAATAAGTACCCATTACCGTGCATAGATGATATCTTCGATCAACTCGGTGGATCGCGAGTTTTCTCGAAGCCAGACTTCTGGAGTGGATACCATCAGGTGAAGGTCAAGAATGAGGATATCTACAAGACGGCCTTTCGGACCAAGTATGGACACTACAAGTTTGTTGTCATGCCATTCGGTGTGACTAACGCTCCTGCAGTATTCATGAATCTCATGAATCTTATATTCTATGAGTTTCTGGATATATTCGTAGTGATATTCATTGATGACATATTGGTCTACTCGAAGAGTGAAGAGGAACATGCCGAGCACATACGGATTGTTTTGGAGACATTTCGTCGTCACCAGTTGTATACCAAGTACAGCAAGTGCGAATTCTGGTTGGACCGTATCGCATTCCTTGGACATGTGGTATCGGGTGATGGTATCTCTGTCGACCCAGAGAAAGTTGCTTCAATCAGAGATTGGCCTACCCCTCGGTCGGTTTCAGACATCAAGAGTTTCCTAGGATTGGCGGGCTATTATCGTCAATTCATTCAGGATTTCTCGAGGATAGCAGAGTCCATGACTCGACTGACGAGGAAGGACGTCAAGTTTGTTTGGTCAGAGTCTTGCGAGCAGCCATTTGGGATTTTGAAAGCGAGGTTGACATCTGCACCAGTTCTGGCTATTCCAGATAGGACTGGAGGATTTGAGATCTTTTGTGATGCCTCGGACAAAGATTTTGGATGTGTTCTGCATCAGCATGGTCATGTAGTCGCTGATGCTTTTCGACAGTTGAAGATCCACTGGTCGCTCCGGGATGTGACCCAAAGAACGGTTGTAGTTTTGCCGCAAGTGCACGGTATAGCGGCAAGCGGGTTATCGAACACAGGGAGGACGAATGACCGTGCTTGTTCCAATCAACCTGGCTATTTAAGAGAGAAATTTGCCTTTGGCGATCCTGTCACAATCGTCAGACAAAAATGCGGAAATATCAAATCAAATAAAGAACGTCTAGGGAATGGAGAATCCCCGCTACTCACCGTATTTCATAAATGCGGTTTATCGGTATCAAAATTGCTTGAATGAGAATTTGGATGAACTAGTTGCAACTGAATGTAGAACCAAGCTCACGCTCTCGCGCTGTTGCCGGTCTATAGCTATCCTAGGTTTTGGGTCCAATCTCTTGCAAACCCTAGCCTAGTAAAGCTAGCATTAGGATCAACATCATCGTCCAATCGCGCACCGAGCCCAATCTCTTGCAAACTCGGTCCATGACTTAGATTGGGATAGTTCCTACCCGTCAAATCTCTTGCAAACGAGTATCGGCTTGGAATTGCAACCGGAAATCCTAGTATCGGTCCAATCTCTTGCAAACCGATACTTCGAAAATCCGACTCCAACCCAATTCGGATTTCTAGGGTTTCCTATCAAATTGGGATCTAATCTCTTGCAAATCCCAATTAATATGAATACCTAGCCATCCGTAGTAAATTGATCCCAATCTAATCCCTAATAACAATTCTAGCACAATTTCTACCAATTTATCACAAATATGAAAATGGGCTTGTAGGGTTCATCCCCACGCCCCAAGACGTGGAGACTATTCACAAATCATAGCAAGATCACAAAAATAATCGTTGAAATAAGCAATGGAATTCATCACAATATTGAGATAAGCAATAAAAATAGAATTTTTAAGGAAAAGAGATGCAAACCAATGGAGTTCTTCAATTGAATCCAACAAAATTCCAATCTTTGTCTCCTCTCCAATCACAAAGATAAAGCTAAAAACTAATCTAAAAAGCTGCAAAAAATCTAAGAGAGAGGCTCTCCAAAACTAGGGTAAAAACATGGTTTAAATAGCCATCAAAATCGTCCAAAAACTGTGACCAAAATACCCATGCACAGCCTGTTTTCCGCAGTTTTCGCTACAGGCAGCGCATCGCACTCGGCCGAGTGACAAAAGTCGCTCGGCCGAGTGAAAACCCTGTAATTTTCCAGTAATTCGGGGCTTTCAGGGGTCTCTACTTCGGGGGCGGCTCGGCCGAGTGAGTTGTCGTCACTCAGCCGATGGCTTCATAGTACTCGGGCGGACGGGATTAACCACTCGGCCGAGTGGGTCTTCTGAAGTTCAGGCAGCCGAAAAACAGTAACTTGGATGTTTTGGAAGGGCTTCGTCTGGGCGCCACTCGGGCGGACGGGGTCTCGTCACTCGGCCGATGTGGTCTTCGGTGCTCGGCCGAGTGCACACATAAATCGTGTCTGTTCTGGTCGGTCGAGCAGTGTCTCGCTGATCGGCCGAGTGGCTCCTCCACTCGGCCGAGTGGGACACAAAAAATGCCCAATCTGCTTGTTTTGACCTCCTCGTCGCTCCTGCGACGTCCGTTCTTCTTCCGCTCCTCTCCAACATCAAAATACCCCTCGGGGAGGTCGTTGGTGACCGTCTAGAGTGAGCGCATCTCGAGATCACTCCAAATCGCGCCAAATCATCTGAAATGCGACAAAAACAACAAATCGTGAAAAGCATCGCAATATCGTCGATATATCATGAAAAACATGATTTGGGCGATCTAAATGGCATGCAAACATGCGGAAAAAGGGTGTAAAATAAGGAGTGATCATCCACGAGAAGAATTTTCCGACCCACGACTTGGAGTTAGCTGATGTCATCTTCACATTGAATATTTGGAGACATTTCTTACTGACTAAGAAAGTGAAGATCTTCACTGATCACAAAAGTTTGAAATATATTTTTACTTAGAAGGAGTTAAATATGAGACATCGCAGATGGTTAGAGCTGATGGCTGATTACGACATAGACCTCCAGTATCACACATGGAAGGTTAATGTCGTACCCGATGCCTTGAGTAGACTCCCAGCAGTTATGGCTCTTACAATTCAGTAGAGGCTACAACAGGATCTGCGTGAGATGAGCACAAAGGTTGTATTACCTGGAGTCACATCGTCGTTGATGAACATGCAGATTCAGTCAACGATAGTGGATCCGATCAAAGATGCACAGTCTGGAGATGCGAAACTGAAGAGGATCCGAGAGCAAGTGGAAGCTGGACTTCGGACGGATTTCATTATTCATTTGGATGGCTCCTTGAGATACGGCAGTAGGATCTGCGTACCTTCAGGTGATAACAGAGATGAGCTGATGAATGAAGTTCATAGCTCTCCCTATTCCATTCGTCCTGGCGGTACCAAGATATACAAGGATTTCCGTCTGAATTTTTGGTGGCACGGTATGAAGAGGAGCGTAGCTCGGAGCGTCGCCAAATGTATCGTGTGTCAGCAAGTGAAGGCTGAACACCATCGCATTGCAGGATTGCTTCAACCCCTGTCGATTCCGAAGTGGAAGTGGCAGCATATCACCATGGACTTCGTGACTGGACTACCTCGGAGCACCAAGCAAAATAACGCGAAATGGGTTATCGTTGACTGATTAACCAAGTCTGCACATTTCATTTCTTTCAGAGTAGGACAATCTACGGAGATACTTGCGAAGAAATACATGGAGGTAATTATCTTTCTCTTACCTTTATAACTTCTTTCTAGTACACGTTGTGATGTGAATGATAATCGTACATGAGATTGTGCGATTGCATGGAGTCCCCGTGCGTATCGTCTTAGACCGAGACACGAGATTCACGTTCCAGTTCGGGAAGATTTTGCAGACGAATTTGGCTACCAGTCTGAGTTTCAGCATGGCGTATCACTCATAGACTGATGGGCAGTCGGAGCGCACTATCCAGATATTGGAGGAGATGTTGAGAGCTTGCATGTTGGATCTCAAGGTTTCGTGAGAAGATCACCTACATCTAGTGGAGTTCACCTACAACAATAGCTATCAAGCCAGCACTGGCATGTCGCCATTTGCTGCACTTTATGGAAGGAAATGCCGATCTCCACTGAGTTAGGATGACATTGGTGATAGAGAGCTGTTGGGACCAGAGATGATAGTTGAGGCTGTGGATGTAGTGCGTACCATCAGGGATAAGCTTCGTGTTGCACATGATCGGTATAAGCATTGGACTGATGCTAAACGCCGTCCTTTGGAATTCAAGGTTGGAGATCATGTGTTCTTGAAGATATCCCCGAACAGAGGAGTGATTCATTTTGGGAAGCACGTGAAGCTCAGTCCGAGATTCATTGGACCATTTGATGTGCTAGAACGAGTTGGGGAAGTAGCTTATCATCTAGCACTACCGCCTTTATTGGAGGGAGTACATGATGTTTTTCATGTATCTTAGCTGTGTCGTTACATCAGTGACCCGTCACACGCTGCCGATTACTCAGAGATTACGGTTCGACCGGACTGACTTATGAGCAACAGCCGGTGCAGATCTTAGACCGACGTCAGAAGACGCTCAGGAACAAGGTTGTCGAGCTTGTGAGAGTGATATGGTGTCATGATTCGCCTGGAGAATCCACCTGGGAACGGGAAGACGAAATGCGAGAGCATTACCCTTATTTGTTCCCTACCCCTTAGTTGATAGAAATTCCGAGGACAGAATTCTTTTAAGGTGGATAGAATGTAACGGCCTGTATTTCTGGATACACTAGAGCTGAGTTATATTTATATAAGCCTTTCATTAATATACTTTGATGTATGGATCTCATTAATATACTTGTTAGTTAGCTTATTAATAGTGTTATTAATGTTTTGAGATTTAAAATTCAAAAGTTTTAAAAATTCAAATATTTTCAAAATTTAATTTCAAATTTATTTAAAAACTTTCTTCTTAAAACCTAATTAAACCTATGGCTATTTTAGAAATTTTTCACTCATTAAAACCCTTTATTCTCCTTAGTTAGTACTATCATTCAACCTGCCTAAATAACTTAGCTATTAATTCCCTAATAAATATTTTTAAAACAAATCTTTTTAAATTTCAAAAACTTTCCTAACTAACTCTTGCTAATAATTTTTTCCTAATCAATCATATTTTAAAACAAATCTTTTTTAATTAAAACTATTACCTTTTATAACACTTCCTATTTTCAAACCCGTTTCTAATTTTCCCAAACCCGAACCCAACCCATTGGGGCTCACGCAATACACACACACACACACACACACACACACACACACACACACACACATTCACTCTCTCCCTCTCTCTTAAATAAGCCCTTCCTATAATTGTCTAACCCTAAGGAATGCAAACCCAGGCCGCACATCAGTTGTACACGCTATCTCTAAGCCCTGGCCATCTAAAACCCGTATCCTAAGAAACCTAGGCCAAACCCCAGCCACCTACTTCAACCCTAGCCTATACATAACCCAACACCCATGACTTCATCTTTTTAAAACCATACACAGCACCCTAAGTCTACAAAAGAGAAACCCTAGCCCAGCCCTTCGTACAACCTCAGGCCACCCCATACCCTAAACCGAACTCAACCCCCACTCCTCTTCTAAAAACCTTGCAAACCTAACACTAAACCCTAGCTCGACAGCCCTCACCGTCGCAGGCCACTTCCGACGGCCATATAACACACCGCCACCGTGCTGTCCTCCACCTCTTCAGCCCGCAACACAACCCCAACGTCCAACCTCCACCCGCAACTCCACTCCTGACGCCGTACACACCTCCGAGCCCACCGCCGCAGCACACTACCCCTCCTCATTTACTGACCAGCCTCCACCCTCCGGCGTTACTCCCCTACTCAACAACCACGCGTGTCCAACTCCTCCCAGCCTCGCAACCCTTCATCTCATCTCCGGCCACCCTCACAACCCCAGCCCAGCGAATCCTCCAACCTCACTCCCCGCACAGCCCTCCCGCCGCCTGCAGGACTCTCTGACCACCGTCGCAACCAAGCAGGCCGCCTCTCACCGCCAGCACGCCGGCGTCCCTCCCCTCGCCTCCACCTGCAACCAACGAAGAAGAAGACGTGTGAAGCCTTTAAAAGGTTAGTTAACAGTGTTTACATATTAAGTAAATGTTAGGGATGATTCTATTAAGGTTAGTATATAACAATTAATGTTTAGTTGATGTTAGTTTATTGTTAGGGTTAATCTTAGTTAGAATTATTTTTTAATACAAACTATATTCCTCTTAACATCATCATGTTAGTTATATTAGATAAGTTAGTTTTGATTATAGTTAATTAGCTAGGGTGTATTATTATTAATTTTAGTGATTAGTATTATTAGGGCTAGTTTAGTTAAGGTTAAAATCTTGTAAGCTCTGTTATAATTCCTGGAGTGGTAGGTAATGTGAGTTGTTTTCACATACGTGAACAGTGCCTACATGTTAGCTTGTTATGATAAAAGAAATGTTAGTATACTTTTTCAGTAATTTATTTATGTTAGTAAGTTAGTAACAGTATGAAAGTGTAAAGGTATTAGTAATATAATATATGAACAGTAACTAACACACCTGAAACAGTACCCTTTTATTAACTATTGGAATAAAATGTTAGTTGATACAACAACTTAACTTCAATTTAAACTGATATCAGAACCAAATTACGCAGAAAACGTACGCGCCTCCCGTACGAACCCGTCGACACCAAAATCGCCGGAGACAGGCAATCGTGCAGTTTATTACATGTATTTACGTGTTACTCTTTTAAAACTTAAACTGTGATATATTGTACACAAGATTGCCATAACACATTGACCCTAAAACCCTTAACGAAATGTTAAACTTGAACTCGCGCGTGTGTGTGGGGACACCATTAAGAAAAATGAACCTACTTGTTATGACATGAAACGTACAGACAGTGAAACGAACAACTTGAATAACATAGATCATGTTAGCCGGTTTGGCTAACTCACAGGTAAATGCATGTCGTTAGCTCATAGACAAACATGACGTTGGCTCATAGTTGGCTACTCTTGTCGGACACATGTGACTAGTCTGGCTCGTGTTCCAGTAGGGTCACATGTGACTAGTCTGGTTCGTGTTCCAGTATATGACGGTTTAGCATTCTGGCTCGTGGTCCAGAAAATACACGTGGGTGGGGTTGGGTTCCCGGGCACTAGCCGGTAGTAAACGGGTCACCTTCAGGGGCACTTGAAAGTGGATTCACTTACTAGCCGTCTAACGACGGGAACATTAGTCACAGACTTGCACACACAATTAAACAACTTGAAAAAGGATGTTAACTTATAGAAATGTTGTTACTTTAATGAACTGCCATGTTTCCTTTCTATAATAGAATTGCATGCTAGTGTAAATCTTTGTAATTGCTTTAAACTGCATATATAATCTTTTATCTATCTTGCCAATGGTCCCCTTCTAACCATAACTTGCCAGGACCCTTGCTAACATACATTCTATATTGTTTGAATGTATGTCAGGTCACGAGACAGGGTACCAAGAGGACGAGCTGCTGGATCAGAGTGATCCGTTGGACCAGGAGTACGTCGACCCAGAGGTTCTCCTCACAGAGGACCAGTCGTAGAGATTCACCTGCGGTTGCTGCTTTAGAGTTTTATTTTCTGCTTATCTGTTGGGTGTGTACCCACTTTTGTAGACTTTGTTTGTTGGCCATGCTTGGGGCCTTACTTTATTTGTGTACTTTCCTTTTCTGGACGTTGGCTATTATTATGATTATCTTTCCTGTTCTGTTTGCATGCAAGAATCTGCGTTTGGTCGTTATTCACAGACGCTTATTGGGCTTAAGCTTCATCGCTTCAGCCCATGCGGACCCACTCGCATCCTCGCTCCCAAGTATAATGGGAAGCATGGCGTGACAGCCAAAATTGACCAGGACAGTTGTCAGGTTGACGAAGACTCGAAGCGTTGAGCTGGAGCCTTGTCAGCGTCTGGAGTGGGACACTTGGTTGGAGGAACCAGGGTTGAAAGATGATAGTTGGGGCTTGTACGACGTTCGATCTACCTATGAGCGACCGTTGCGCCGATCGTTCGAGGTTGAAAGGTTCAACGCCGACCTTCGATGTTGGATAGTGATTGTCGATTTGCACCACAGGGAGTCGTTAGAGGGGTCGGATCTGGGTTCCGACCCAAATCCCATCCGATACGTAAGTTAGTATGGAACTTAAGGAAGAGAGTAAGCTTGGTGTAGCTGAGATCTACCCACTGAGGTTCGTCCTAGACTAACGACGCAAGCTCGAATATAAGAATGGAAAAAGTGAGAAGATAGAGTTGTATGTTTTAGACCTCGTACCTTGAAGATGGA
The DNA here is from genome assembly GCA_030789695.1 of Scilla litardierei. NCBI lineage: Eukaryota > Viridiplantae > Streptophyta > Magnoliopsida > Asparagales > Asparagaceae > Scilla > Scilla litardierei. Next base: position 97,394,797 of record CM061140.1, on the reverse strand, counting down.
GCCCATTTACCTTCGTTTGTCGGGCTATTTATAGGTAGCTCTTTCTTGATGATGTGTAACCGTCCCTCATCACGATATTCTCCGGGATTCGAGTTAACGGCTGCCCATTTACTCGGCCACATTAACTCTCCCTTGAATGTCGGCGCTAGTCCAATGGTCGAATGACTCATTCGTCCGACCCAGTCGTAACCCGCTTAGAGTGCGGGGGGTATTGGGTCGAGGATGCTAAACGTGCCGGGTATGCGGATACCCAAATTGTGTTGGTACCCGTGCACTAACAAGTGCGTTGACGTGACGGCCTCTCATTGGCCGTCCAAAAAGCATGCTAATAGGAGGCCGTCACGTCAGCACTCCTTATCCAAATTGATTAGGTGACACATCTTTTACAGTATTCTCTTATATTATTCCATAGGAAGCACTGCTACTTTGATAAATAAGCCGTGTTTTATTGAATTTGTGTTAGACACACGCACATACTACTTCTATTTTTAGTATACATTTTAGAATTTGCTTTTAAGTGTCCACGTATTGTAGGCACATGTATCTTTGCACATGGATCTTTAACAGTATCGAACATAATTCTTCTATTTTAAATATTTTTCACAGGAGAAAACGTATTGGTTGTGCAGTCTTCGTTGCGTATTTAGTTTGAACCGTGTCCCCCTCAACAACCGAATCGAATGCTTTCCGATTGAGTTCAAAACTCTTAATTTGTAATGTCATAGTCGTGGAAAAAGACAGCACGTGTTTTTTAAGTGCCCGTCTTAAATTTGTTCTTGAAAATGCAAGTGATGCGATTGTTTCGCATGAGATGAATGGATACGAGCAAAGAACATGACACGATGATGCTGCAGGTTGCTTCGCGCCAACTAATTGCCTGCTACCATGGGAGTTGCTATACGCACAGACCTAATTGCTGAATATATACAGACCATTTATTTAGCAATGGCTTCGAGTTTGAGATCATAAAAATGGTACAACGAACACTAGGGTATAACGTATGCTTCGGACGCAAGTTTAATTGAGCTTGCAGTGCAAGCTACGAAAATAATGCATGCAGTATAAGTTTATAACGACAAGCTAACAACGTCTGAAGGGCAATAAAGCTTATCAATACGCTAGTAATGGCTTATATGACGAATAATTCCCTGAGATGTATATGAAGAGTAGCCTAAAATGCTGTCTGTCGGGAACGGGGGGAATCTAAACAATATGAGTGGTGAATCATCAACATATCAGTTGATGATTATAGTTGTTTCCAAGTGTTTCTAACTGTAGAATTTTGGGTTGACAAAGAGGAAATGCTTAGGAGGATCCGGCAACCCGGGCTTGGGTCCATGCCTGCCGAGATATTGATGTTGGATCTGTGCTCAATGCTTTGGCATAGATCATCGGGAGGCGAGTTATCCGTCGGTCGGGGACCTTCCAGCTGACTGGCTTTCAGGAAGCCGAGCTACCGTCAAAGTCGGATTGGTGGAGAGCTGGGATCCCATCAAATCCCTTTTGATGATTAAGTCATACAAGATAAAAGTAGTTCTGAGATAATTATGACCGGCGTGTTAGAAGACCGACCTGTAACTCTTATGATCTATGTAAATAAGGGTGGCTAGATCGGATGAACTAGTATCTCAATTGAGGGGTTGAGATTCACACCTCTCCTCACTGTGGGGGTGTGGTATTTATAAGGATTACATCGAGGGTAAATGTGTAACTTTAAACCCGACACAACAGAGCTAATCTGATGGATTACCCAGCTGACAGTTCTCGCTTGAACCAGCTTACGGTCCCAAGGGTCGTGGCCTTGAGCTCGTCTGGGACACCGCCTTTCAAGGAGACTATAGGGTTCTTCGACCATGTTTAGGGCCCATCATCTGAAAAAGTTTGGACGGGCATGGGTCGTCTTTTAGGCATAACAGTAATTGTTAACCATCAAGAACAAGTAACCGCTTTGATAGCAAACTTGTTTGAGTCTTTTCTCTTGATTGAATAGTTCAAAGCTAAAGCTCCCTTTTTTTGGGCTTCACGGTCACTCGCTAGATGTATCACTCATTACTCTCCTAAGTTAAGGAGTCTTTTGATTATTATAATTCTTACGGGATGAATCACATATGTTGGTTAAGAATCGCAATGCTAAGCATAAGTTGATGTTGGGATATGTATGCTTTCATGTCAATTATTGATACATCTTGTAAGGACCCGAGCTATAAGGAAAACACTAGAATGTGTGCTGAATATTGTTTATAAAATTTAAACGATAATTATACCAATTTAAATTCCTAACCAACAATAAATGTGGAATTATAAATAAACTCAAATTGAAACAATGCTAACACAAAATATGTTTCAAGGGTTCGGATACCCAAGTCAACTCTCGACTTGTTCCCGGTAATACTATGTCCCTTCAACCCGGATACCTCCGGATACTCAAGTTAGAATCCTAACTTGAGGTTTTCTTAAACTCACTTGTTGCAACCCTACAAGTGAAATCGAAACACAATCGATGTCCTTGACTCCCACAACTTGGGATCAAGCAAACTATTGTGCGGCAGAGCCCAGCAGCGCCGAAACAAGGGGGCAACAGAATAACGCAAGATCGTGGGGATCAAGAGTGAAGGATAAGCAGCGAACAAATAGAGCACAAACAAGATTGCTTTTAGGCCGTGGACGGCCAAGGGGGAACACCGGTGAAATTTATTGCGAAAGGGGAGATCAATACAAATCTTCTCTCTTCGTCCAACGAAGAAGAAGCACACTAGATCTCTCCAAAGGCTCACGCTATAATCTCTCAAAGTTGGCTCTCACAATGGCGGCTCTCTCCAAGGAGACAAATACGTTCCACCCGAAACCCTAACCTAAAACCCTATATTTATAACCCTAGGTTATAATAGGTGTCATTATTGGCTAAGGTCTCCTATCGGATACGGATCCCCAAATTTTCGGGATACGATCCAATCGCCACTCTACGCAATTAATGTCGCTGCAACCTAGTGGGCCAGACACCGATTCCTAGTTGGGCCGAATCCCAACGGGCTCCCTTCGACCGAGCGACCTTCCTTCTGTGTCGAGCGACCTTAGTGCCGAGCCTTGCGTATGAGCCTTCTTCCTTCGAGCCTCCATACGACCGATCGACCGAACACGGACCCTAACCGTGATACGACCGAACGACCCAATGCCGAGTGATCGACCTTCCTTCTCAAACTGACGACCGATCGACCCATTTGTGCCGATGAAGCCACATGCACAGAATCCTCGTATCAGACTTGTGCAGAGTCAGATAGGTTGAATCCAGGTGCAGTCGAGTTATCTCTGCACAAGATAACTCGTCTGCCAATCAACTGCTTCTCCTACGCCGAATTGAGCCAACTTCTCCACAAATATCCACCTTCGCAAGATTCGATCCTCTGTCCAATTGACGACCCTCACTGACCTTGGTTGAGCATCGAATGTTGTTCCCCCTATTTGTTCTGAAGAACCAATTGTCCCGAAGGACCAAATGCTTCACCAGAGCTACGACTGTCTCCTCCTGAGACTGGCTAACTCTCTCGAGTCTCAAATGGCTCCACCGAGCCTCACTGTCCCCTCCTGGGGCCGATGTCAACTTATTTGAGGAACCACATTGAGCAAGTCCAAACAATGCTTGAACTTGACTCCCGATACAAACTTCGTCAGCATGTTCGTCGGGTTGTCATTTGTTCCAATCTTCAAGAAGTTGATGTCGTCGTTTTCTTCTCCTACATAGTCCTTAAGAAAGTGGAATCGAACGTCGATATGCTTCATACGTGCATGGAAGACCTGATTCTTATCCAAGTGCACTGCACTCTGGCTATCACAATGAACATCGTACCTCTGTTGGTAGACTCCCAGATCATCCATCAAACCCATCAGCCATATCACACCGCTTCAGTCAATGCCATATACTCTGCCTCTGTAGTAGACATGGCCCTCGTAGACTGAAGGATACTCCGCAAACATATTGGAGCGCCAGACAGGGTGAAGACATAGCCTGTCATCGATCACCTCCCATCCAAGTTGCTTGCATACTCAGAGTCGACATACCCGATAGTGTGCGGACCATGAACACTTCGGTTGTATGCCAGTCCGACGTCGACTGTGCCATTGATGTAACGCAGGATCCACTGCACTGCTCGCCAGTGCACTCTTTCGGGGTTGTTCATGTATCTACTCACTATGCTGACTGCATGTGATAGATCTTGTCGAGTACATACCATTGCGTACATCAAGGCTCCTAGCGCATTGGCATACGGTATGCTCGTCATGAGCTTCTTCTCCTCTTCGTTCTTCGGACACTGCTAGCTTGAAGTGAGGTGCTAGCGGAGTAACTACGGTCTTCATCTTCTCACAGCCAAACCTCTGTATGATAGACTTCAAATAGCGACTTTGTGAAAGACGAACTGTACCTCCACTTCGATCTCTTGTGATCTCCATCCCAAGAATCCTCCGTGCCTCGCCCAGATCCTTCATCTCAAATGCAGAACTCAATTGGGACTTCAATCTTTGAATATCCTCTTTATTCGATGAAGCTACGAGCATATCATCGACATAAAGCAGAAGGTAGATAAAGGAACCGTCAACAAACTTCTGATAGAACACGCAATGATCATAGGGACTGCGAACATACACTTGATCATACGTCATAAAGCGTTCAAAATGCTTATACCACTGTCGTGGTGATTGCTTCAATCCGTAGAGTGACTTATTCAGTCGACATGCACGATTGTCATCACTCCCATAACCATCAGGCTGAGCCATATAGATCTCCTCTTCGAGTTCTCCATGCAAGAATGTCGTCTTGACATCCAACTGCACCAGTTCGAGGTTGAACTGTGCAACCAATGTCAACAAGATCCGAATCGAGCAATGCTTCACCACATGCGAGAATACTTCATTGTAATCTATACCTTCTCTCTGTGCGAAGCCCTTCGTTATGAGGCGAGCTTTGTAGAGAACATCTCCTGATTCGACTCCTGGCTTCTTGGTGAAAACCCATTTACACCAAATTGCCTTCTTGCCCTTTGGAAGCTCCACGAGATCCCATGTGTCATTCTTTGCCCATGATTCCATCTCTTCATCCATCACACTTCTCCACAGCTCCAGGTCTTCGGATTGCTCCACCTCGTCGAACGAGTTAGGAACATCGATACATACTGCGGGAAGGGCAAATGAGACCAACTCCGAGTACCTCGTATGTTTTCTTATCTCACTCCTCGGCTTCGATACTGCGATAGAATCCTTCGACTGAACGACCCTTGAAGATGAGCTATCTCCACCAACTAAGCTTGAGCCACCAACTACACCATCGACGGCCTGGAGCCCGCCTTCTGCTACGTCTGGTGTGGGTCGATCTGAGTCGTCGATCGACCATTGTGGAGTATCAGACACGTTGTCGTATACCTGCTTCAATTATGTCTGTTCGACCTCCACCTTTGGCTCATTCTCTTTCTTCAGTAACGCCGACTCATTAAACGTTACGTCTCTGCTTAGGATCACCTTCCTCTGTGTCGGACACCATAGTTGATATCCGTTCACACCACTACTGAAGCCCAAGAAGATGGCTTTCTTGGCTCTAGCATCGAGTTTGTCTTCCTTCACGGCATAATAACTAGGACAACCCCAAACTCAAAGTGATCCATAGTCGAAAACTGCCTTTTCTGACCAAACCTCCAATGGAGGTCTTCCTTCCAATGCAGCAGATGGTAGTCGATTGACCAAGTAGGTCGCATACGCCAGGGCCTCCGCCCAAAACTCCTTCGATAGGTTAGCATTTGGCAGCATGCATCAAACTTTCTCCAGCAAGGTTCGATTCATCCTCTCTGCTACCCCATTCTGCTGCGACGTACCAGCAACGGTGTAGTGTCTATGTATCCCTTCCGATCTGCAAAACTTCTCGAAGAGATCTGACCTATACTCACCACCGTTGTCACTTCGCAGACGCTTGATTTACCGACCAGTCTGAGTCTCGACCAGCTTCTTCCACTCGATGAAAGTGCTAAGAACTTGGTCTTGTTGGATCTGGATCTAAGCCTAGAGGGGGGGTGAATAGGCTTATAAAAATTCTCGTGCAACCCACAAGAAATCACATGCAGTTATAGCACAATCAATCAGATGCAGAGTATAGTAAAGCAATCACAGCATGCACAGGCGATATACCCTGGTTCGGTTGTCCCAACGACCTACATCCAGCCCCAAAAGCAATACTAGAATATTAAAATTAACCGGTACAACCTGTAGCTAGAGCACCAACTCTACACTCACCTGGCTCTCAGTACCTACACTCACCAAAGTGCCCAAACAATAACAATTCTAGTAAAGCTCTCTTTTGGCTAGTCCCAACTAGCCAAGTCCCCAAACAAATAATAAAATAGTTCTACAAAGATTACAACACCAATATCACAGAATAAAATAAAGTATGAGTTTAGAATTGCTCAGTTGTGACGGTGTTGATGTCTATGTCATTCAGCGCGTGGTCAGATCAATCTGACAAGTAGTAGTCCCATCTGAAGTCCCAGCAGTCAACAAATATAGGATGGAGTTTTAGTTGCGGCCGTAAAATAGTTCAGCAAAAGTATTCTCAAACATGCGGCACTTGCAATTTGCCCAATCACAAGAAATAAACCTTTCAAAAGAATTTCGCCCTGGGACTTGAGGCTCTTGGAGATTTTTGCACAAAAGGGTCGTTTTTGATTGGCTTATAGAGGAAAAAAATAAGTGCGGCTGCCCTTGGATTCTTCAACGCACGAACAGTTCAGCCTCTTGGAATTTTGAAGGGGGGATGATTTTTTAATTCGGCCAGCTCCCGGGATATTTCGGCTTAGGGGAAATTGAATAGGAGCTTGCAGCATGTGCTTTGATAATTTCAAAGGGAAGAACACACAAGTAATTCGGCCTGTGCTCCTGGTTTTCAGAGGGAAGTGAATTTGTTTGACCTATGTTCTTGGATTAAAACGCTGGCAGGTTATTGGAGATTTGCAAGGGGTGCGGCCTTTTTTTTGATGAGGAGATGAAAAAAAATCGGCTGCTCTCTTTGTTATTGGAGGGAGGGTTGATTATTATTTTTTTGTTGAAGAGCTCTCCCTTAAGAAAAGTTGCGCTGCACTCTTGGGGGTTTTCTCAAGAAAAACAATGCGCACAGCCCTAGAAAAATTGTGGCTCAGGTTATATTAATTGATGAGGAGGTTGCGGCTAGAAGAGGAGTTTCCTAAGCGTAAGGTTGCATCAAGAGGTAACCAAGGAATAGGATGGACGCATCAAATCCTAATGTAAGGGTGATTTGCAATGTGGTTGAAGTTTAGAGTAGATGTGGAATAGGGTTTGAGTTTGACTCCAAATAGATGTGAATCAACACGAAATAGATTGCATCTCCCCTTTGACTTTGTCCAGGTCTCCCATTGAATATCTCCAAGCTTTGTCATTCTTGAAACACTTAACACACACGTTAAAAATGTTCACACACGTTTGTTATCATCAAACATGAAGTTCACAGATCGTTGCTACCAACAATCTCCCCCTTTTGATGATGACAAACTACATATAAGGTTTGCGCAATAAAGTTCCAAAATAGTGTGTGTGAAAGTATGACGATAGAGGGTAACAAGCAATGATATATTATGATGTGAGAACAATGATGTGCAAAGTTAACAATATGCATGCTCCCCCTATTTTTGTGCTTCCACAATATTCATGCTCCCCCTTAATCAAGCATTCATATGCCAACATACCAAATCTTCCCAAATTTTTCTCCCCCTTTATTATCATCAAAAGTTCTATCACGAAGTCAAAATCATATAACATGCAAAAAGAGAGTATTATTAACCATTACCAACAAGTGCATGCATACTATCATAGAATAATCAAGTCATAATCCAATGAAAATAAACAACTAAGACTTCAACACCAACATGTAAGTGTGATGATTAAAACTGAAGCACATATGAAGAATCATTAAGAAAGCAAACAAAACCAATCCACATTTTCCATATAACGTTCTATCACCTAGGATTGATTTTTCCCATCTCATTAAAAATGAGTTCAAGGTACCACACCCTAAAACATAGCATATAAGGACTCTTAGATGTGGGGGTGGCATTGCTTGACGAGTAAATACACCAACGCTAAAGTTTACCCATAAAGCTTATGTTGGATACTCGTGTGTAATACCGTTGCCAAGGATTGTATCCATTTTTCATACAGAGCAATTATTCTTATTTTTCAATTTTTTTGTTTATAATCATAACATGTTTATTTGCTCAATTTTTATCCATGGCAAGGTATATCATATCACTTAGATTTTCAATTAAGTTTTCCTCCTACGTTCACATTCCCAATTTCATAAGCGATATCTCCAAATATGCAACAATTGTTAATACATGTGGAAGTGAAGATGGAGGTGTAGAAATCAAGTTATTTGAGTCATTGAACATGCCGTGAATATTTAGAAAGATGAACCTGTGCATGTAGCAAAAGCAATAATACACCAATTTCTACATAGATATGAAAACTATTCATGAAGGCTTCTTTTAATGAATCAAAGAGAAAGATTCACATTGAACCACCATATTTTTTTATATTTTTCAGTTTTTTTTGTTTTTGTTTTTATGCGTGAAGTACTAAAGCAAACATGAGATGCTATCACACAAAACAAAGAAAATCATGCACACAAAACTATGCAACTACTAGCAAACAAACAAGAAAATAAAGTTCAATCACACATGAAAGCATGAAATCTCGTTCTAAGTTTTATCAATAAAAGAGGAACGAGTGCGTATACCTGCCGTAGGCTCACCTATAATCAAGTCTGATAGGTGGTTTGGATTGAACCTCAGCTCTCCTATGGTAACTGCTACTTCTTGTATTTCTCCCGTGCCAGTTTTAGTTTACTCCTGTCTTTCAAGTTGCTCCTCATTATTCTTTGAAATGCTTTGTTGTTCTTCATTTTCCTCTTCTTCGTTATTCCTGCACACCAAATGAATTATATCAGATTCATCAAATTTGACATGTATAGATTAGTGCATTTATTATATATCCTGTATGCTCTGCTCCTCGCTGAATAGCCCACGAACACTCCTTCATTTGATTTGGATTCACATGTGCCAAGTTGATCTCCTGTATTTAATATATAGCACCTGCATCCAAAAACTCTAAAGTAAGAAATATTCGGAGTATTGCCATGCCATAGTTCATAAGCAGTTTTATTTAATAAAGGTCGAAGCATAGATCTATTGCACACATGACATGTAGTATTAATGGCCTCAGTCCAAAAAGACATAGGCAAACTATATTCATTTAACATACTCCTAGCCATCTCTTTTAATGTGCGATTCTTTCTTTCAACCACCCCATTTTGTTGAGGTGTTCTAGCTGAAGAGAATTCATGTACGATTCCTTTTTCAAGACAAAAATTTTCAAACATAGTATTTTCAAACTCGCCTCCATGGCCGCTTCTAATTTTTATAATGGAAGAATTTTTCTCATTAGAAACTTGTATGAAAAAGTTTTGAAAATTATTAAATGAGTCTGATTTGTTGGCTAGGAAGTAAACACATGTATATCTAGAGTAATCATCAACCAATACTAAACAATACTTTTTACCTCCTAGGCTAGCAATGTCTGTGGGATCAAATAAATCCATGTGCACTAATTCCAAAATGCGTGTGGTGGCAACTTCATTAATGCTAGAAAAAATAGATCTAGTTTGCTTACCTTTTGTGCATGCCATGCACAACTTACCATTCACATATGTTTGATGCGGTAGTCCTCTTACCAGATTTTTTCTTTCCAACTTCTTTAGCAATCTCATGCTTGCATGTGCTAATCATCTATGCCATAGTGTGGCCTCTTCTTCACCTACAAGCAAGCAATTAGAAACAGTCAGTTCTTCAAGCATACGAGTATAAACATTATCTCTTCTATTAGCAGTAATAATAGTGTCACATGTAGAGCCTGTTGGGGAATTGGCGGTCCCTTAGGGCACAAAAATTCTAGTCCCGTCCTAAGTCGGACGGAACATAGACACAAAAAAAACATTTGCAGCGGAAGAAAAACTTATGTTAACTAATTAACATGCAGTTAAAAACAATTTTCTAACTTAGCCCTAAGGTCCAAGACCCTATGCCAAGATCTATGCCGACTTGGGATGGATCTGACCATCCCAAGAAGGATCTAGCCTACTGCGATTAAATTAAACTAATGCTAATAAACTACTTTAATCACATACTTGGAATCTCAGCCCTGGAGCAGGCGAGATGTTCCGCGCCGTCTTCCGAGCTGCTCCCGTCCCACGCCGAGCCGCTCCTTGAACCGCTCCCCGAACCGCTCCTCGAACCGCTCCGCATCCCGAGGCGATCAATCCCCGTGCCGCCGAGCCAACCACGTGCCGAAGAAAGTTTCACGCGAGTGAAACCTCCGCCAAGATTTCAGATCCAGAATCTGAACTCCTTTGTGGTTTTGCTAGAGCCCGCAGGAGTAAGGCAGAAATTTAGGGAGATAGAGAAATATTTATTTAAGCTTAGATCCGAGCGTGCTCCAACATTTACGAGAGCCGCTCAGATCTAGAGCTTGGGACGAGTTTTGAGGAAGGGGGGAGACCCCTATTTATATAGGTGGCGGACTCTCCCCTTTTCTCAAAATCCGATGTGGGACTAAACAATGAGTTAATTTAAAATCAAGTTAGTTTGCACTTCACAAAGTGCAAACTTCCGTGAATTTTAACTCACTCACCGTTGAGCTTCAGGATTGATACAACCTATCAATACGACAAGTGTTCAACGGTGAACGCATAGGAAAAAACCGTTCGTCAATCGGAGTTCGTTTGACCCTCCAATTGAGTGTCAAAAGTTCAGCCAAAACCCCACCTAAAGCACAAAACCCAGCCGTCAAGAAATTCTGCCTAGGGTTCGCAACCCTAGGCGTGTGGGGCCCACCAGGGGCCCCACTGCATTGACCTGCGCACGCAGCCCGAGCCAGGCGCGTGCAGAGCACGCGCCCCGAGGCGCGTGCGCTGCACGCGCCTGTCTGGGCGCGTGCGCTGCACGCGCCCAGCGCCTCAGCGCTGGGCGCGTGCGGCGCACGCGCCCAGCTGGCGCGGGCGCCCGCGCCTGGCGGGCGCCCGCGTCAGCGGGGGGGCCCGCTGACGCGGGCGGGCCCGCTGACGCGGGCGGGCCCGCTGACGCGGGCGTCAGCCTGCGTCAGCGGGCCCCCCTTTGTTGGGTCTGGGTTTATTTAATCAGCCCCTTTGGGCTGATGGGCTTTGGGGTTTACACTGTTTTGGCCATAACTATTATGTTTGGCGTCCGATTTGGACGCCGTTCGAACCTAGGTCTAGACCGGGACATTCCCGTCTTACCCGTGAACTTTTCCTTGCGTTTATTTTATTAAATATTGTATTAAACAATTTAATACACATTTAATCGCTTTTGCATCAAATGCAAAATAATCCCTATCTAAGCTTAAATTACCATATTGCATCAAATGCAATTATTTCATCCCTTGCATCAAAAATGCAATTATTCTCCCTAACTAATTTCTACCTATTACTAGACGAAGCGTTGCACTCTGTGTGAGACCCTACAGCCTGACCCTTACAACAGGTTGGGTTCGAAGCCCTATACGGCAGTGACCACGAGCAGTGGTTGCCGTCCCTGCTTCAGGAATCATCATTATGTGGTTAACTCATTGACATGAGTATTGTCGGGACCACCTGACTGTTCCCGTGATGAATTCCGCAGTTATAGTCTCTTCGTCTTAAATATGTCGTTCGGATCAAGTCTGGGGTACGGTCAAACTGTCAACCCCAATAACTTGACTCCGGTTAGTTTCTATCGATCTTTAGTCAACTAATGTTGGACTTCTTCCAACATACTCTGCGCAGAGTTTTTACTAAAGACCGAACTAACTCTACGACACTAACTCCCATTGACCGGGAGAGACGAATCCTCTCTTGGTCATTACTCGCCTCGTACGTTTCAAGTGACACCCAATCAAAAGACCTTTCGACAGGCATTGCCTCGAAGCTAGGTCAGTTGATATAAGTGGCACCGTTCACGCACAGGTTTGTCAAAATGACCTCAAGTCAAAAGACCAACTAGCCTATCATCACTCAGAGTTATCATTGACAGATTGGTCAATATAACCATATGATAACTCTTGTGGATCGTTCAGTGAACTCATTCTAATGAGCACCTGTGTCTCGTCTTCGACTTTGCCAAGTCAAACAATCATGAGATCATTGCCACCGCTAAACGGTGAAGACTAAGACACAATGGTCTATCCGATGTTTCGATATCCTTGTCTCGAAACATCTATGACCACGAACCATTTTAGACTTATGCTACAGACGGTCAAACGTTTCTCCATGATCGAGATACTCATCTCGATACCCGTTTGACCTTGCATAAAGTCTCAGGACTTTACCTAAGTCGATATCTAATTATAAAATAACTTAGATAAATTATTACCAAACAGCTTACTGTTATGTCGAACAAGATGTTTGTGCTATTCACACAGGAATAAATGGCCTCGAGGGCATAATATTCCTACATCTCCCACTTGCACTCAGGCCCATTTATCTCGATATCTAATATCGTTTTTACACATAAGTTTTCCCGACTTCATGTGGTAGAGCCTTCGTGAGTGGATCTGCTAAAACCGTCTACACTATAGACTTAAGGGGTTTCTATGTTTATGTTAGACCAACCATTTGAATCTCATTCAAATAATTCACTTGGTATATCGGAATCTATAATACTTTATTTCCCTGGATCTTATCCAGTTCATCGTATCTTACGATAATAATTTCAAATTAGTTATTGGTCATTTCAAATGGTTCATATTCATTTCTGATAAATAATCAAACTCTTTGATTACTTAATCAAAATATATGTTCCATCTCTTTGATGTCTCGCATGTAATTTACACGCTCCCACTGACCTTGAAAATTCTCTGGCCAATTCATATAAGTTGGTCCGTTTAAATCATATTTAGAAAAACGAACTTATAAGTGAATGCTCCAATTTTCATGGTCAACTTAAGCGTTTTACATCGGCTTTGGTCCGAGTAGATCTGTACACATCTGTTGGCGAAACCGGTTTCATCATAATCCGTTTTAAAGAAATTGGGATGAAAACCGTTCCCGTCCAACATTATTGTACTTCACTATTTTCTTTCTGCACCAATCTTTCAACTTAAAGATTTACTTGCATAAAGTGAGGAAATATTTTCCTTGTGCACGTAAACTAAATTTTCAAATTTATTTACGCACACGGACCTAATCTGATTGCATCAAGTTTTAAATCGGAGTTACTACTCCGAATTTCATCCCGAAAGTTGACTAAGTCATCATCAGTTATGATGTCTAACTCGACGATCCGTCTCACGAGATTCGAGTAATAATACAACTTCCTTACGATTGATTTATTGAATATATTATTGATAATGTCCTTATAGAACATTATCAAAACCTAGGCATTACTCTCTGGGACTTAACCTAGAGGGAGGAGTTAACTCAGAGTCACTTGTTTATGGATCGCACCAAGTCTAACTAAGTGTGATTCATACCTTTTAACACACCGATGTGTTAACAGACTTGATCTGAGAGAAAATCACATTTTCTTTTAATTACACAAGATTTTATTTAGCTAAGTATTTGACCATTCGATCTAATCGAATCAGTTTAAATACTTTAGTCATTTCGTTCTTTATTTTATCAGACTTGTGTTTCATCAAGAACACGTGTCTTAATAAAATATACGAATAACTTATTTTGGTTAATCTAGACTCGGGTACATCAGTATGTACTAGACTGAGTTCGACAACTCATTCTCCCACTGTCTCACAGATGGGTTTCGGCCATTGTATCTAAGAGGCTAAGACTCACAAGTGTCCGTAGACTTCATAATACGAGAGGTCAGACCCTTCTTTATGTGACTTGTGAAGCTTAATCTCTTGATACAGCCTAGTCTAATTTTACCATATAAGTTTGCTACTATCTTGTGTATTTATATATTAACATTTAATATATATTTAGTTATTTACAAATTACTTAACACAAAACATTACTTCAGAAGCAATGTGACGACATTCGTCAAAAATGTGTTAAACGTCTTTTGTATAACAACTTATTCCGAAATGTGACATGAAAATATGTCACGTTTTCATTTCCTCCTACTTATGCCTTTACTAATGATAAATTAAACTAACTTTCTCAATTGACTTTCCGAAGTGCCTTCTTCCCTTTTCTAAATCACATTTAGATATCAACATAAATAAATAGTTATGCAAGCAACTTATGTATTCAAACGCTTGAGCTTTGCAATCTTGAGTGTAGCTCAAGAAGTTGCTTGTCTCAAGATCCGGTTGGGATACATAGTCTTGCATCGCCCATGCACTCGTATTCGACTCAAACGGTTTGATCGAATTTTCGAACTTTGCGGATCAAAATTGTTTGTCCATACAACCTTGAGGGTAGCTCGACAAGTTGTAGGGAGAAACATACTTTGAATGTCCTATATGTTCAAGCTGCCTCATATAGAGACGAGTGACATGTAGCTTTAATTTATTTGTTGGACCCAGAACTTAATGAAATCATATTTCTTAAGTCTGTCTTTAGAAGGTCATTTAATGTCAACGAGAATATAGTTTTAATTCTATCAATTAGAATTTAACTTGATATTCAATTAATCAACTTTTGACCAATTAACTTATTAAAATATTATATTTTAATTCCTACGGTAAACATAGTCTTGCCCTAGTTTTAGCATATGTTCAATATTAAATATAGGTAGATTGGCTTTTATCTATCTATATCCTCCCACTATTTTTACGATCGTTTTAAAGCTTAATAACGAACGATTTAATCGAATTAAAATTAATGGGTAAGAGTTCCAATCACCTTGAGTCTAAACAACCTTGAGTGTAGCTCAACAAGTTGATTGACTCTGCGATCGGAAGATGACTCTTCATCGATCATATAGGATATGACTCTCTTAATCGTTTTTTGCCCCTAGCCATTCGTGATCATGAGTGTGCTCATCCAAATCACAATGTCTAGTCTAGTCGGACCCTTGTTTTCATGTCTAGCCTGACTTGCCCCTCAGCTCGGTGTATGCACGACACGTCGGTTTGGGTCAGGTCTTAGACTTACATCAAGTCAGACTACATCGTTGACTTAACTTACGCCGGCGCTCGGGGTACGAGACGACGGTTAGGGTTAGTCAAGATTTCATCTTATGTATTTAAGGAGTTGGTTTCTACAGGGTTGCCATGTCACAGCTTGAGTGTATCTCAACAACTATAACACGGGCCCTATAGTTGCTAACCCCTAAAACAAGGAGGGCTACGGCTAATCTTGAAAAAGATCATTAACGTATTTGACTTAGATATAGTCCAGGGTGTCATACAATCATGATTCGCGACATTGCGGTCCAGCGGAACTCAGCCAGGGAATTGACTAAGCCAGGATCACTACCCCTTGGACTAGCAAGGGTTGACCCAGAACTATTAGCCAAGCACATTGACTGGATCATGGTCCATTGAATGAAGCTTGTCATTTTTGTATGTATGCCATAGACTAAACAGCTTTTATTAACAACTAATTAATCCTATCAACTAGTTGAATCTTTAGATTCAAAATTTTTAGGATTTGTTTAATAACTTTTATTAAGTCCTTATCAACTATAAGGTTCACGTGCTACCCTAATCATTATTAGGATTTTAATAAATTATTAACAACGCTAAAAGCGAAGTCCTTTAATGAAAATTATAACAATTAGAATTTAAAGTTCATTTAAAGGACTACCCTAATCAGGAATTAGGTCTTTATATTGTTGTTAATGTTTTATTAAAACATAGCATGTCATTAAAATTCAAGTAATAAATTTTAATCATTTTTAATGGCTAACCTAAAAGGTTGACTTGTGTTATCAAATAAGGGACAACATTAACAAGCCATTAAAATAAAGCTACACTAATTTATCGCATAAAGATAGTGCACAACTATTTAACATTTAAATATACTAAGTTTATCGCATAAACAATTTTAGATTTTTAAAATCAGTTTTAAAATTATCTTATAAATTTAAAACATTACTTTTAAAATTTTCCATGTTCAAAAAATTTATCAAATATAATTTTTAAACATCTAAATTTTAAACTTATCGCATAAATTTAAAGCCTTAAAATCAATTTTAAAATTTATCACATAAATTTAAAAAACACCATTTTAAAACTTACATGCTTTTAAAAAAAAATTTATCATATAAAAAATTTTTAAGGCATCCATAATAATTTTAAACTTTTAAAGATTTAAAATTATTACATAAATTTTAAAACGTTATTTTAAAAAAAAAAATTTCATGTTCAAAAAAATATCAAAATAAAATTTTGAACATCTAAAACATTTTTAAAATTTTATCTCATAACTTTAAAATATTTGAAAAGTATTTAAAAGCATTTAATAGTTTAAAAATAATCGCAGGCTAGATCGACTACGCAAACCTTGGCTCCGATACCACTGTTGGGGAATTGGCGGTCCCTTAGGGCACAAAAATTCTAGTCCCGTCCGAAGTCGGACGGAACATAGACACAAAAAAAACATTTGCAGCGGAAGAAAAACTTATGTTAACTAATTAACATGCAGTTAAAAACAATTTTCTAACTTAGCCCTAAGGTCCAAGACCCTATGCCAAGATCTATGCCGACTTGGGATGGATCTGACCATCCCAAGAAGGATCTAGCCTACTGCGATTAAATTAAACTAATGCTAATAAACTACTTTAATCACATACCCGGAATCTCAGCCCTGGAGCAGGCGAGATGTTCCGCGCCGTCTTCCGAGCTGCTCCCGTCCCACGCCGAGCCGCTCCTTGAACCGCTCCCCGAACCGCTCCCCGAACCGCTCCTCGAACCGCTCCGCATCCCGAGGCGATCAATCCCCGTGCCGCCGAGCCAACCACGCGCCGAAGAAAGTTTCACGCGAGTGAAACCTCCGCCAAGATTTCAGATCCAGAATCCGAACTCCTTTGTGGCTTTGCTAGAGCCCGCAGGAGTAAGGCAGAAATTTAGGGAGATAGAGAAATATTTATTTAAGCTTAGATCCGAGCGTGCTCCAACATTTACGAGAGCCGCTCAGATCTAGAGCTTGGGACGAGTTTTGAGGAAGGGGGGAGACCCCTATTTATATAGGCGGCGGACTCTCCCCTTTTCTCAAAATCCGATGTGGGACTAAACAATGAGTTAATTTAAAATCAAGTTAGTTTGCACTTCACAAAGTGCAAACTTCCGTGAATTTTAACTCACTCACCGTTGAGCTTCAGGATTGATACAACCTATCAATACGACAAGTGTTCAACGGTGAACGCATAGGAAAAAACCGTTCGTCAATCGGAGTTCGTTTGACCCTCCAATTGAGTGTCCAAAGTTCAGCCAAAACCCCACCTAAAGCACAAAACCCAGCCGTCAAGAAATTCTGCCTAGGGTTCGCAACCCTAGGCGTGTGGGGCCCACCAGGGGCCCACTGCATTGACCTGCGCACGCAGCCCGAGCCAGGCACGTGCAGCGCACGCGCCCCGAGGCGCGTGCGCTGCACGCGCCCAGCGCCTCAGCGCTGGGCGCGTGCGGCGCACGCGCCCAGCTGGCGCGGGCGCCCGCGCCTGGCGGGCGCCCGCGTCAGCGGGGGGGCCCGCTGACGCGGGCGTCAGCCTGCGTCAGCGGGCCCCCCTTTGTTGGGTCTGGGTTTATTTAATCAGCCCATTTGGGCTGATGGGCTTTGGGGTTTACACTGTTTTGGCCATAACTATTATGTTTGGCGTCCGATTTGGACGCCGTTCGAACCTAGGTCTAGACCGGGACATTCCCGTCTTACCCGTGAACTTTTCCTTGCGTTTATTTTATTAAATATTGTATTAAACAATTTAATACACATTTAATCGCTTTTGCATCAAATGCAAAATAGTCCCTATCTAAGCTTAAATTACCATATTGCATCAAATGCAATTATTTCATCCCTTGCATCAAAAATGCAATTATTTCATCCCTTGCATCAAAAATGCAATTATTCTCCCTAACTAATTTCTACATATTACTAGACGAAGCGTTGCACTCTGTGTGAGACCCTACAGCCTGACCCTTACAACAGGTTGGGCTCGAAGCCCTATACGGCAGTGACCACGAGCAGTGGTTGCCGTCCCTGCTTCAGGAATCATCATTATGTGGTTAACTCATTGACATGAGTATTGTCGGGACCACCTGACTGTTCCCGTGATGAATTCCGCAGTTATAGTCTCTTCGTCTTAAATATGTCGTTCGGATCAAGTCTGGGGTACGGTCAAACTGTCAACCCCAATAACTTGACTCCGGTTAGTTTCTATCGATCTTTAGTCAACTAATGTTGGACTTCTTCCAACATACTCTGCGCAGAGTTTTTACTAAAGACCGAACTAACTCTACGACACTAACTCCCATTGACCGGGAGAGACGAATCCTCTCTTGGTCATTACTCGCCTCGTACGTTTCAAGTGACACCCAATCAAAAGACCTTTCGACAGGCATTGCCTCGAAGCTAGGTCAGTTGATATAAGTGGCACCGTTCACGCACAGGTTTGTCAAAATGACCTCAAGTCAAAAGACCAACTAGCCTATCATCACTCAGAGTTATCATTGACAGATTGGTCAATATAACCATATGATAACCTTGTGGATCGTTCAGTGAACTCATTCTAATGAGCACCTGTGTCTCGTCTTCGACTTTGCCAAGTCAAACAATCATGAGATCATTGCCACCGCTAAACGGTGAAGACTAAGACACAATGGTCTATCCGATGTTTCGATATCCTTGTCTCGAAACATCTATGACCACGAACCATTTTAGACTTATGCTACAGACGGTCAAACGTTTCTCCATGATCGAGATACTCATCTCGATACCCGTTTGACCTTGCATAAAGTCTCAGGACTTTACCTAAGTCGATATCTAATTATAAAATAACTTAGATAAATTATTACCAAACAGCTTACTGTTATGTCGAACAAGATGTTTGTGCTATTCACACAGGAATAAATGGCCTCGAGGGCATAATATTCCTACAGAGCCATCAATAATTCTACAAATTATTTCATCAAATTCTACTTTCATACCTTTGTCGCACAGCAGACTAATAGAAATGATGTTGTGTTTAAGCTTCTCAACCCAAAGGACATCTGTAAGCTGAAAGGTTTCGTTACCTGCAACACCTTTACCAATTATCTTGCATTTTCCATTGTCCCTTAAAGTAACACTTCCTCCTTCACGCTTTACAAGGCTAAGGAACTTTTCGCTATCACCTGTCATGTGTCTTGAGCAGCCAGAGTCTAAGTACCCTCACACTGTTGTCTCTTAGCCGTGCCATGTACCCACACATAGGAAGAACATGATATGTGTGACCTAGGAATCCAAATAGGTCCACTGGTGTTAGTCACTTTACTTTTTGGAACCCATATTTGCTTAAATTTAATGTTGGTGATCCTATACTTGCAATTATAATAAGCATGACCAGTACCACCACATGTATAACATTTAGCAAACACACTTCTTCCTACACCAGTTTCTTTTTGATACTTTCTTTTAATTCTAGGACTCTCATCAATTTTATTTCCATAGCCCAACCCACGCCTGTTATTTCCATGTATCTGATTACCTAGAATAATGTCTAATGAATGCTTTCCAACACCAAATTTTTTAATAGACAATTCAAGATCAGATATTTTAGACTTTAAAAACATGTTCTCATTAACAAGCATGGTACATTTACTAATGAAGGCCTTTTTGTTCTCTTCCTCACTCTTTTTCAGATTTGCTATCTTCTTTTCTAGCTCTTTGTTTTCATTTATTAGCATGCAAATCTTCTCATTTAGCAATTCATTTTCAACTTCTAGCTTAACCATATTTTGTTTAAACATGCTAATATCTTTAAGCAAAGTAGAACAATTCAGACATTCAGTTTCAGTAGGCATGCAAGATTTTCCCTTTTTCAAAGAGCTAATAGTAGAGTTACATGCAACAAGCTTCTCTTTAATTTCATGAACTTCTAATGACATATTATAATTGTCTTGTTGCAATTCAAAATTAGCACATTTAAACTTTTCTACATGGGATTCAAGTAACTCTACATTTGATTCCAAGCTTTGAATTTCCTTTTCCATTTCTTTACAAATAGTCATAAGTTCAGCTTTGGTGCAAGTTTGTACCTCATCGAGTTCTGCCATCAAGCAAACAAAGGAGTGCGCAATTTCCTCTTGAGATTCATCCTCGCTGTCCATATCCCATGTGAACACCAAAGATTTTCCCTTTTGCTCTGCAGCGTTGTTCTTTCCTTGAGGGCATTGCTTCATAAAATGTCCCTGCTTTTTACATTTAAAACATATAACATGATCAGTAGTAGTCTGCTCAGAAAATTTATTTGCAGAATTAACCTTGTTAGAGCGATTAAACCTTTTTAGCATCTCTAATCTCCCATTGCATGTTCCGATATAATTCTTGAAGCTTCTCACCAAAAAAGCCTCCTCCTAATCTCCATCTTCATCTTCCTTAGCCTGAAGGGCTAGTGCCTTTGAAGTCTTGATTTCATCTTTCTCTCTCAGTTCAATGCTCTGCAGCTCCAGCTCATGGGACATCAGGTTCCCTATCAAGTCTTCCACTTTCATGTGTGATAAATTATTAGCTTCCTGAATAGCTGTAATTTTGGGGCAGAAGGAGCTAAGCAGCACTCTCAAGATCTTTCTGATCTGTTCTAGGCTTGAGTACGGCTTTCCAAGAGAAGTAGATTTGTAGACGATGTCTGTGAACCTTGCAAAAATCTCGTTAATTGACTCTGATGGAAGCATGCGGAAGATTTCATATTCAGTGCTGAGCAGCGCAAGTCTGGACTCCTTAATCTGCGATGTACCCTCGTGATTCACCTCCAGAGTATGCCAAATTTCCCGCGCGGTTTGACATTGAGATATACAGTTAAACTCAGCTTTATCTAAAGAACAAATCAGAGCATTCATAGATTTATTATTTAAAGAAAAATGTTTCTTATCATGATCATCCTACTTATCTTCTTATTTTAGCATTTCATTATCTTCAATTTTAAAAGTGGGATGTTTATAGCCTTTTTCCACAATTCTCCACACATCATAATCAACATCAGCTAAATATATCCTCATCCTAGTTTTCCAATAAGCAAAATCAACACCATTAAACTTACGGGGACGAGAAATAGACTGACCCTCAGCAAAAGCAGAATCAGACATATTCAAAGACATGATCAACTAGGCTAGATCATCTAAACTGGCTTTGATACCACTCGTTGGATCTGGACTAAGCCTAGAGGGGGGGGGGGGGGGAGGGGTGAATAGGCTTATAATAATTCTCGTGCAACCCACGAGAAATCACATGCAGTTATAGCACAATCAATCAGACGCAGAGTATAGTAAAGCAATCACAGCATGCACAGGCGATATACCCTGGTTCGGTCGTCCCAACGACCTACATCCAGCCCCAAAAGCAATACTAGATTATTAAAGTTAACTGATACAACCTGTAGCTAAAGCACCAACTCTACACTCACCTGGCTCTCAGTACCTGCACTCACCAAAGTGCCCAAACAATAACAATCCTAGTAAAGCTCTCTCTTGACTAGTCCCAACTAGCCAAGTCCCCAAACAAATAATAAAATAGTTCTACAAAGATTACAACATCAATATCACATAATAAAATAAAGTATGAGTTTAGAATTACTGAGTTGTGATGGTGTTGATGTCTCTGTCGTTCAGCGCGTGGTCAGATCAATCTGACAAGTAGTAGTCCCCTCTGAAGTCCCAGCAGTCAGCAAATATAGGATGGAGTTCTAGTTGCGGCAGTAAAATAGTTCAGCAAAAGTCTTCTCAAACTTGCGGCACTTGCATTTGCCCAATCACAAGAAATAAAACTGTCAAAAGAATTTCACCCTGGGAATTGAGGCTCTTGGAGATTTTTGCACAATAAAAAGGGCAGTTTTTAATTGGCTTGTAGAGGGAAAAAAAATAAGTGCGACTGCCCTAGATTCTTCAATGCACGAACAATTCAGCCTCTTGGAATTTTGAAGGGGGAGATGATTTTTTAATTCGGCCAGCTCCTGGGATATTTCGGCTTAGGGGAAATTGAATTGGAGTTTGCGGCATGTGCTTTGATAATTTCAAAGGGAAGAACACACAAGTAATTTGGCCTGTACTCCTGGTTTTCAGAGTGAAGTGAATTTGTTTGGCCTGTGTTCTTGGATTAAAACGATGGAGAGAGAATGACAGGTTATTGGAGATTTGCAAGGGGTGCAGCCTTTTTTGATAAGGAGATGAAAAAAAATCGGCTGCTCTCTTTGTTATTGGAGGGAGGGTTGATTATTTTTTTGTTGAAGAGCTCTCCCTTAAGAAAAGTTGTGGCTGCACTCTTGGGGGTTTTCTCAAGAAAAACAATGCGCACAGCCCTAGAAAAATTGCGGCTCATGTTATATTAGTTGATGAGGAGGTTACGGCTAGAAGAGGAGTTTCCTAAGCATAGGGTTGCGTCAAGAGGTAACCAAGGAATATGATGGGCACATCAAATCCTAATGTAAGGGTGATTTGCAATGTGGTTGAAGTTTGGAGTAGATGTGGAATAGGATTTGAGTTTGACTCTGAATAGATGTGAATCAACACGAAATAGCTTGCATCTCCCCTTTGACTTCGTCCAAGTCTCCCATTTAATATCTCCAAGCTTTGTCATTCCTGAAACACTTAACACACATGTTAAAAACGTTCACACACATTTGTTATCATCAAACACGAAGTTCACAGATCATTGCTACCAACAGGTCCTTCGACTTCAGTGAAAACACCCACACCATGCGTGAGAAATTGTCGATTAACGACACAAAGTAGTGTTTTCCTCCCCAAGAGGCCCTCCTAGAGGGACCCCATACATCGGTGTGTACATAGTCAAGTGTTGCCTTCATACTGTGGATGGCCGTCCCAAATAAAGCACGTGTCTATTTTTTTAACACACAGTGCTCGCAGAACTCAATCTTCCCGGTCTTGGCTACCTTTAGATGACCCCCAACGATAATCTTCTGCAACGCTTTCTCGCCCACATGACCTAGTCGCATGTGCCATAACATTGAGTCGTCCTCCTCAGCCTCACGAGTCAGAGCCGCTGTGCCAGCTACGACCGAGCCATCCAAGTAATAGAGGTTGCCTTGACGCTTCCCCTTCATCACGATCATTGCTCCTCTAATCACCCTTAGAGCTCCATTCTCCATGGTCACCCGACATCCCTTGGATTCGAGTGAGCCGAGCGATATGAGGTTACGCCTTAGGTCGGGAACAAAGCATACCTCCTCGATGTCTCGTGTTACACCGTCACCCATCCTCATCTGCACTGTCTCGATGCCTGTCGTTCTACAATCTCGGTCATCACCCAGCAAGACTGTACACTTACCACCTTTCCTGAAGGTCGTAAAGTACTCTCGATGTAGCGTCATATGGAACGAGCACCCAGAGTCGAGCACCCAACCATCTGACGGCACACCCTCCGAAGCTCTAACCGATACGTACTCCTCGACCTCAACACACTTAGCGATGTTGGCAGTTGCGTCGTGCTTCTTCTTCGCCTTGGGGTAGTCTCTGACCTAATGTCCTCTTTCTTTCTTTGCAGAAATCACATTTATCCTTTACCACCTTGTGCTGAGGGCCTCTTGTCTTGTCTCTGGACTTGGATCTGAAATACCCCCTTCAGTCTCCACCCTTTCACCATTACGACCCCTTACGACCATAAGAGCATCGTTCGAAGCTCAGCTGCTGTTGTCCCCATTGTTCTTCTTGAACTCGTTGCTCGTCAAAGCGTTGGACACCTCTTCAAATGTCATTGATTCCTTACCATAGGTAGAACCGACACCAAGTACTCATACTCGATGGGTAAAGAGTTGAGGAGAATCATTGCCTTGTCTTCATCATCGACCTTCACGTCGACATTCCTTAGGTCGGTAAGAAGCTTGTAGTAGTAGTCGAGGTGTTCCTCCATAGAAACCCCCTCAGCTAACTTCGGCATAAACAGCTTCTTCTTCAAGTGTAGCCGGTTCTGGATGTTCTTCATCATGTACTTGTAGCAGAGCTCCTTCCAGAAATTGCTAGCACTTGTCTCCTCCATATATGTGTATTTCTTCTCCTTCGACAAATACAAGCGGATGGTACCACATGCACTCCGATTCAGAGTTCTCCACTCCTTATCAGACATGCCCGGTTGCTTCTAGTCCAATGTGATATCTTGACCAAGTTGGTCCAAGATATCTATGACTTCGCATCTCCACATACTGAAGTTGATCTTTCCATCAAACTTCTCAACTTCGAACTTTGTGTTAGACACAATAGTTTGAGAGGTTGAATAATACCCAGAAGTCGATGCCTTTGGAGAACCGTCATTGCCACCACTACTCATCTTCATCTTCTATGTTGATCGCCAACACCGTACAGCTCTGATACTAATTTGTTGTGCGGTGGAGCCCAGCAGCGCCGATACAAGCGTAACAAAACAACACAAGATCGTGGGGATCGAGGGCGAAGGATAATCAGTGAAAAAATAGAGCACAAACAAGATTGATTTTAGGCCTTAGGAGGCCAAGGGGGAACACCAGTGAACTTTATTACAAAAGGGGAGATCGATACAAATCTTCTCTCTTCGTCCAACGAAGAAGAAGCACACAAGATCTCTCCAAAGGCTCACGCTACAATCTCTCAAAGTTGGCTCTCACAATGGTGGCTCTATCCAAGGATACAAATGCGTTCCACCCGAAACCCTAACCTAAAACCCTCTATTTATAACCCTAGGTTATAATAGGTGTCATCATTGGCTAAGGTCTCCTATCGGATACAGATCCTGACATTTCCGGGTTACGATCTAATCGCTGCTCTACGTAATTAATCTGCTGCAACCTAGTGAGCCACACGCCGCTTTCTAGTTGGGCCGCATCCCAATGGGCTCCCTTCGACCGATCGACCTTCCTTCTGTGTCGAGCTACCTTAGTGCCGAGCCTTGCGTACGAGCCTTCTTCCTTCGAGCCTCTATACGACTGATCGACAGAACACAGACTCTAACCGCGATACGATCGAACGACCCAATACCAGAGATCGACCTTCCTTCTCGAACTGACGACCGATTTTCCCAACTGTGCTGATGAAGCCACATGCCCAGCATCCTCGTATCTGACTTGTGTAGAGTCAGATAGGTCGAATCCAGGTGCAGTCGAGTTACCTCTGCACAAGATAACTCGTCTGCCAATCAACTTCTACTCATGCATCGAATCGAGCCAACTTCTCCACACAAACCACTCTCACAAACCGAGAGTAAAACTAATATAGAAAGATATGAAATAATGAAATAGCACCACTTACAAGCACCTATGCCTTGAAGTAGAACTTGAAGGAGCAAGTGTGTTATGTATTGAAGTCTCTTCCAAGAAGAGAGAAAATCCCTTTCTCTTGTCACCATCAATTTCCTAGAGGATATCACTTGGATTTTAGGTTGGAGAGCAAGAGTGAATGAGATTGGAATTCTAGGGCTATTGAATTTGAGAGCTTTGAAAAAATTGAATATGAAAGCTAGGGGTTTTCAAGAGATGATCAAGAAGATGAGTAAACCCTCAATGGAACAGTAGAAGCTCTCTTTATAGGTTCCCTAATACCCTCAAACAGAATCCCTAAAAACCCCTTTGAAATCCATGGAGAAAAAGCCAACGTATAGAGTTTACACACTCGACAATCGACTGGTGAAGAAATCACAGTCGACTGCTGCATTGTGTCAGAGGGTAAGTGAGAATTCAAACGGTAACTTACCACGTATGACATTCGACTGATGAAGGAATGATAGGCTCCTGTAAACCTAACAAGCGACTGAAAACCCTTCTACTGGCGACTGGCCGCAACATGAGCAAGTTAAGAAAACATCGAAAGTTTTGGAAAGACAGGACATGCGACTGATGTGGAACTCACAGGCACATGTGCCATGGACAGGTGACTGTGAAACCAACATCATTCGTCTATCACTAATAAGTGAAACTTTATATAGAGCAGAGTTACAGAGAAAGAATCGACAGGCGATTGTTGAAGCATTCATAGTCGCATGTGCCTTGGACAGGCGACTGTCAATCCAACTTCAGTCGTCTGGCCGTATGAAGAACAAAATGATATTTGGGCAAGAGAGAGACAGATGATTGACTAACAAATCACAGGCGCCTGTAGCTTGGACATGCGCATGTCTTTTGTACAGCAGTCGCCTGGTTAGAGTTAAAGCTAACAGCCCAAAAACCAATTGATAAAGTATGTGCATAACAGACGACTATAAAATAAATCACATTCGACTGTTTGGAGACAGGCGCCTGTAAAACGTTCAGCAGTTGCCTGTTGAAATCCTAAAATGCACATGCTTGAGAAATGTGAATTGGAGGCTTAGGAAATGTGATCTAATGATTTCCTAGGACAGAAATAAAGATGTTGTGTGCTCCAACATAGTTCTACTTCTAAGCTACATACTAGAAGAGAATAAAAAAGATTACATTTTGTAGAAGCCTCTCTTCTATCCAAAGAATGAGCTTGAAGTCTTCTAGGAGCTTCATTCACCATCTTTGATCATCCAATCTACTTTTCATTCTTTGATTGATCCTTGAGTGACATCCATTACTAATTGATCTTCATGATATGCTTAGGCAATGGATTAACTGCAAATATGGGATTAGTCACAAGTATTTATGTTTGCTCATCATCAACACCAAGTAGGGAGAAGTCCAATACTCAACATTCTCCCCCCTTTTAATGATTACAAACAAACAAAAACAAAAAGATAAATAATTGTGCGTAATGAATACTTACTCCCCCTACATAGTGCCAATCAAGTTAGTCAATATTTATAAGGGCATTTATAGATCAATTGAAGCGAGCATGTAAGATATGCATGAATGAAATGATTTTAATTTGAAATCTAGGATTTTATAATCCAAGTTTATTATATCTTTCTCCCCTGAATCTAAGGCAACTTCAATCTTAGATTCAAGTTTAGAATTTACTTAGCACATAATTATGATATGTTTATTTCTCTCCCCCTACGACATTATCCAAAAAGTGGGAGTAGAAAAACAACAACAACAGTGCTAAATAAGTACTAAAACACTCATGAGACTCTAAAGATGGGATATATATTTAAAGTGATGCCAAAATATAATCGAAAAAATCACGAAGGTGCATCTCATTGATATATACCAAAAAACTCATCAACACAAGAAATCTTAGTTGACTAAAGGAACAAGAATCCAATATCAACATTTCAAACACTAGAAAACGTCTCACATCTCATCATGTATATAATAGAGCATACAAAGAGAGACAATTTCACAATGTATACACAATCAAGAAAAATGAGACACAATGTGAAACAACATATGATAAAGTAAAAACATCATCATATATATATAATCAAAAGATACAAGGATTACAAACGACAAAACATCAACTCCATGTACATTAAAAGTATGATTAGCATATATACACCATCATCCATCAGTACAATCAAAAATCAAAATACAGACAGACACTCAAACTCTCAAACCTAACAAAATAAATCTAGGCCTAAGGGTGAGAAGTCTTTGCGAATCGTCAATCCAAATCAGCTGCAGAGGAGTGTACGTGAGTAGCCAACTCAACTCGAAAGTCCTGGGCCTCTGGATCATCAGGAATATCCTTGGAAAGAGGAGCAGCAGCAACAGTAGTGGAGACATCCTGAGGAGCCTGGGAAGCAACTGGCTCAGAAGCAATGTCAGCAGTAGGCTCAGGAAGCCTAGTGATGACCGAAGGAGGAGGCTGAGAAGGCTGAGGAGATGGTACAAAAGACATGAGATGATCAGGGAAGGGAATGCCCTGATGCTGGATCATTAGATGGAACAACTTATAAAGACCGGACACCTTCTCGTCCAACAGATCACGGGAGGGTGCAGCAGATGACGAGGACTGATCAGTGGGTGGAGCGGTGGATGAAGATTGAGCTGAAGAAGACCGCCTCTTCTTTGATGCCATCTACAGAGCCGAAGAGGACTTCGATTTAACAGAAGCATCAAGAAGAGGGCCAAGGGGCATGGGCTCATATGGAGACAGATCGATCCCAAAATGATGAAAGACTAGAGTGAGGAGTCCTCCATATGGAATATGAGAGGAGGCCGTAGTGAAATCGACCGTGTCCATCCGATCAAGGAGGACACTAGCCCAGTTCACAGACATGCCAGAGAAAATGGCATACTTGCAACAGAGGATCTCCTGAGAAGGCTGATCAGAGGAGCCATAATTCAGCAAGATATTGGAATTCGCCACTAGGTGAACAACCCAACCTCGAGCAGAAAATATGGAAGCTCTGACGCCAGAGGAGAGATATGAATGGATCATAGGGAACATGTCCTGAAGGACAGTCTAATCAATATCAGCAACGTCAGAGAGTGAAATATCAACGGGCAAGGAGCCAGTAGAAGGAATCCTAAGAATGGTTCCTAGGAGAGTAGGGTCAAGCCTAATACGAGTCCCCTGAACAACGGTGTCAATAACGCCAGTGTCAGTATATTCACCACGAATGCGGTTGGCATAGAATAGCTTGACAAGGAAAGGATATGCATGCGGGGAGTCGATATGAGAGTATCGAAACAAATCGACTAAAAGGGTCGACGTGAGGATCTCGGATAGTCTCTCAGCGATGAAGGCCTGATAAACTATGAATCGCTCATTAAGGAGCTTGATCCCAAGCATAGCATGAAATTTTGCCAAACAAGAATCGTCTCGATAAATGGGGACAAGAGGATCAGCAGGAGGAGGCCTAGGTGGATTTTGGCCTTGGGTTGTAGTGGGGATATTCTTGGGGTGGGTGTCAGCAGACACACGAGTGGAATCAGCCTCAGCGATAGGCTCATTGATGTAAACACCAATGGGTCTATGCTGACGCTTCAGAAGAGGCTCAACGAAGTCTTCTTCTTATGTGGAAGAAGAAGTAGAGTTTGAAGTATCCGAAACATCGAAGAGAGGTTGCGGAAATTTGGTGCGGGTTCTATAGGGGGTTTTCTTGGGTTCGACATCACTGGGTTTAGGGTTCCTAGGCTTCCTAGGAACAATAGCTTTCCCTTTGGTCTTGGGAGGAGCCATCGCACGAATAGAGATAAACACGATAAAATTAGAGCACGATCGAACGAAAAATGAGAGAGATATACCAAATCTACGACGAACGATGGAGGAAGAGAGACCCAAACTCTCGATCGAGTGATTGGGGAGAGAGATCGACGGGTAGGATCTTCGAATCGACGAGGAAGACAAAGAGACGATTGAAGTTCGAAGGAGGAAGACGAGGGAAATCGATCGGAAGAGAGAGAAAAGATCATTGGCCTCGTGAATATAAGATGGGGGCAAATGAATCTGGGTTGTTGGATCATCAGATCGATGGCTCTGATCGAGTTAACGAACCGCCACTGAAGTGGACAGTCGACTGATGTACAAGCGTCAGTCGACTGGTCGAAAAGATAGAGATCTGACTAGGATAGACAGACAGGTGCCTGTTGAGTAACTCACAGTTGCCTGGCAAAATGACAGTCGACTGTAAATTACGTAACAGTCGCCTAACAAAGGGTCAAAAAATATGATGAAGACATCTTTAAGATTAGGACAGGCGCCTAATGAACAACTTACAGTCGCCTGTCGGAGAGACAGTTGCCTGGCAAAAGTTCACCAGTCGCCTGTGTGAAAAATTCAGACTACAGATAAGAAAAAATTAGAGTTGGGCAAGCGACTGTCGAAGGAATGACAGTCGTTTGTCCTGGTCCAAAAATGTACAGAGAGGCTGAAATCCAGAGGATTGAGACAACTCACCCTAAGACCTATACTCTAACAATACTCTAATCATGAAATCATTATAAAAATATTATAGATTATCATACAAATCACGTATATTAATCTAAACAATCGAAATCATCAAAATCTCAAATATATCTCCTAGAAAAATATGTGAAAACGAATAACATATCAAAACAAGAGAAGTGAAATGATGACATGAGTTCAAAGCATGATTTATCATAAAATTATGAACTCCTATAATTAAGATTCACACATAATCCCTAATTCTCCACTCAACCTCACAAATGAATCTTCTTTAAGAGGTTTAGTGAAGATGTCGACGATTTGTTTTTGGGTTTCAATGTACTCTAAGATGATGTCCTTCTTAGCTACATGATCATTAATGAAGTGGTGTCTCACATTTATGTGTTTGGTACGGGAGTGATGTACCGGATTCTTGGAAAGACAAATTGCAATTTGGTTATCAACCATGATAGGACAAGTATCACAATTGACACCATAGTCTTTGAGCGTGTGTCTCATCCAAAGAACTTGTGCACATGCAAGACCTACGACAATATATTCCGCTTTAGTCGTGGACAATGATACCGAGTTCTGTTTCTTGGAAAAGCAAGAAACTAAGGAATTTCATAGATAATGGCAAGTGCCACTAGCACTAGTATTCTTCCTATCGGATTTGCATCTGGCAAAGTCGGCATCACTGTATGAGATTAGCTCATATGGCTAGACTTAGGGTAAAGTAACCCATAATCTAGTGAATGATTGAGGTAACGAAAAATTCGTTTAACCGCAATCAAGTGTGACTCCTTAGGTCTAGCTTGATATCTAGCACAAAGACATACATAGAACATAATATCAGTCATACTAGCGGTTAAGTAAAGTAAGCTACAGATCATAGCCCGATATAGACGAACGTCTACATCTTTCCTGTTCTCATCCTTGTGTAAATGGGTTGTCGTACTCATGGGAGTCCGTTTGGTTGAAGATGATTCCATCCCAAATCACATGATAAGCTCCCCAGTGTACTTTGTTTGATGTATGAAAGTTCCATCCTTCATTTGTCGAATTTGTAATCCAAGGAAGTAGTTGAGCTCACCCATATGGTTCATTTCGAATTCATCCTTTATAGACTTAGAAAATTCTTGGCAAAGATTAAAGTTAGTAGAACCAAATATTATATCGTCTACATAAACTTGAATTAATAGGATGTCATTTTCATAATCTTTAATGAAAAGAGTTGAATCAACTTCACCCATTTTAAAAACTAAATCCAAAAGAAAGGTTTTGAGTCGATCATACCAAGCTTTAGGAGCTTGTCTCAACCCATATAACGCTTTCTTAAGTTTGAAAACATAGTTTGAAAATTCTTCATGAATAAAACCGGGTGGTTGAGAAACATAAACGTCTTCATTAACAATACCATTTAAAAATGCACTTTTAACATCCATTTGAAATAATTTAAATTTTTATGGGATGCAAAAGACAAAAGCAATCTAATAGCTTCGAATCTAGCTACGGGGGCAAAGAATTCTTCGAAATCAATACCTTCCTCTTGCCGATATCCTTTAGCTACTAACCTTGCTTTATTCATTGTGATGACCTCGTTTTCATTGGTCTTGTTCTTAAAAATCCACTTGGTCCCAATCACTTGGTGACCACTTGGAAGAGGAACGAGCTCCCAAACTTTATTTCTCTCAAATTGCATGAGCTCTTCTTCCATTGTAACTATCCAAGAGCTATCTTCATACGCTTCTTGGATGTTCTTTGGCTCAATGGTAGAGACATGCACAATAAGAGAATTCATCAATTCTTGACCTTATTTGTACACCAATACCAATATCTTCAATAATTTGGTCATGATCGTGATTACGAACTGTAACGGCCTGTTTTCGGGCCAATTTGAATTTTGTGTGTGACAGCAATTGGGTCTGTGCGTAAAGTGATTTGGTCTGTGTGCATAGCAGATGTCGTCTGTGCACACAGTAAGACCCTAGAACCTTGCTTGAACCTATAGATAGCCTCCGTGACTCGTGTCTGACTTGGGAACACGTGTCAACCCAAGCCAACCCCGACGTGTGCCCAACTTAGAATTACCGTCGCCTTCGTGCACGTAGCCTTGTTCGTACACGTATTTATTTTAGACATTGTCTGTATCCGACCCTTATAGTGTGATATGCCATTGTGACCCTCTCTGAGAGTATTAGAATTTTGGTGTTGATTCGCAACGACATTTCACGGGTCGTCCTCCCACGAATTGACCTTGTTTGGAGAGACGTCGCGATTCTCACTTTTGACGAGAGACGTTTTTATTTTTAATTTCGTTTCTCGTCATCGAAATTGTGATCCGTCTTCTCCGTCTTCCTTCTCTCGTCGTCTCGGTCACCCCAGTATTTTTCTTACGATTTTTGGACTTCGTTTGACCTATGTGCACTTTTGGCCCAACTTATTTTATTTTTTTAAGCCCTAGGTTTCGTGGTGTTATACCCCTTAATAATAATATTATTAATAATTATATCTGACTTGTGACTTGGCCCACTTCAAACCCCTTGGCACACGAACCCACGCAGGAAGAGAGGGTGAGAATTTTTAACTATGGGCTTTTAACAATTTTTAATAAATTGTAATTAACCTTTCCTATAGCTAATTAACCCCAACCCAACTGAAGCCCACAAGCCCATGTCTCAGCCAACCCATACTCATGTGACCCTAGCCTTTATTATAACCCTAGGGCTCTAAGTTTTCTTCACAGCAACACAAGCAAACGCAGCCGCCACCCAATTCATTTTCCAACTCACGCATCATCCCCTAGCCGGCCGTTCTTCGTGTTTTCCGACCAAACCCCGACGCCGACGACCCCCTCTCACCACCTCTGACGTGCCTCCTCCCTCTTAACCGCCGTGGGGCCCCTCAGGTCGCCGGAAACTGCCGCCGAAGCCGCTGCATTCACAGTTTTTCGCAGCAGCGGCAGCGGCCGCCGCCGCTGCGCCGCCGACGCGCCCCCTCCGGCGCACCACTACCCCGTCGACCCCATGGGCTCCCTCTAGCGCCGCTGCACCATCGGATATAGCCACAGGCCGCCGTTGCCGCAGCAGCGGAGATCAACAGCCGTAACAGGCCGCCGCCGCCGCCGCCGGCCACCTCCCCTGCTGCCGTCGACCCCCCCTCGGCCCCCTCCTCCAGCTTCGAGCAACCCGAGCCTCTGTCGCGGCACCGATCTCCTTCTTCGTTTCTCCACGCTCCAAACCCTAAGTTTGGGGTTCTTTCGCCGTTTTCCGGCGACTGGGACCTCGCCTTGGAGATCCATCGGTACCGTGAACCCTCGGTCGGCCTACTCTTTGATTTGACACCAAGAACAGCGTCTACGGACGTTGTTTGTAGTTTCGCCGCAGATCCGGGCGTCGATCGACCATTTCACGCTTCCCGAGGGTGGTTCGGTGACTTTTGTCACTGACAGTCACCTCTGGGTACCCTCGGTTGCTGATTGCGACAACGTGGAGCTGATGGATCGCTGATAGGAATCTGTGCTCCAGGCCTTCCACCCTTGACCTACCGTCGGGTGACGCGGCGTTGTGTCAGAATCGTCATCTACATGGAGCTTTCGCATCTGGCTAGGTAACGATTCTCAAAGCCTTTGTTGCTCTAGTAATTAGGGCCAACTTGCATGAGGTAACTCACCTAGAACGAACTCATTAAAGTATCGCCTCGATCGATCAATGGACTTACTCTGATGTGCACATAGGATAGATAGAATGATCGATCGAATTAAGTAGCATCCCATAGGTCTGGTGACCCAAAGCGGGCCCCGTTAATCTGGCTTATCTTATGTTGTTGCCTGTGGATGTTAGAGTGTATGATTGTGATGATAGGATTATCGTACAGGTTCTGTAGATTCGTTGGTTGACCCAGACCCTGCTGGATTACATACTTACCGGAATCTTTCAGGCAAGGACCGAGACTTTAGTTACTGCTTTTATACTTTTCTAGAAATGATGCTAGAACTGCTAGATTTATTTCCGCAAAATACTTGAAAATGATCACATGTTACTTTCTGCTCGAACCCACTTTTAAGATGCAACTTGAACCTCACATGCTAATTAATAAGCCAGACATTATAATTGTGTGGATCTTTGTAGAAGATCACAAGCGTGGGCCTCTCCTATACGGAGGTTGGCACTACTCTTGTGGAGCGTCTGCTGGCTAGCCCAGAGACGGCTCGCTTACGGATAGTTAATCGATGACGGGGGTGACCATTGAGAACTGGTGCTCCCCAGCTTTGGCTCACCCGTGACTGGTGCACTCCGGTATGATACGTAGTATCATTCATGATTAATGATTTGTTTCGGATCGACGACGGGGGTGACCATTGAGAACTAGTGCTCCCCAGCTTTGGCTCACCCGTGACTGGTGCGCTTCGGTATGATACGCCGTATCATTCGTGATCCTTGTATTGTCTCGTGTCTAGATGGAGCGTTTGTTGGCTCGTGTGCATAACACAAACGACTCGCGGGTGGGGTAGGACAAAAGAGTCTAGCTGGGCCTGGGGGGTAGCTCCCCTCCACCTACGCAACTTGAGTCCTTAGGCTTTATCTTTGTATCGCAGTTGGTGCACTCCTGCCTGCTTTGCAGGGATGCATTCCGGTCGTTTGACCTTTTCTAGACTTGGACAATCTGACCAGATGGACACCCCTGGCAGATTGATAGAACTACATGAATAACTCTTAGACGATCTGACTAGATGGACACCCCTAGCAGATCGATTAGAACAACCCTTACTTATTTCCTGTTTTCTAGAACTCCTGTGTAGGTTGTCATTTAAATTCCATATAGAACTGCTAGAATTGTATAACTGCTTTAATTATGGTCTCATTAGTTCGTTGCTGACATGTGTTTTGCACATGTCACAGACTTGACTGAGCTGGCATCTTATGAGGATCCCAGCAGACTCTTCACTTTTTAGTTGTCCCTGGTACGTGCAGTTTTAGCTTCTATGTTAAACTCTTTGTTGGTTACCTTCTGCTTTGAATAGTATTTTATATTACTGTTTGACTATTGTTTCATGCTAAACCATTCGATCGGACTTTCTCCTCCGCATCATAACTTGCCTAGACGCTTATTGGACCCCGAGCCTCAACGGCTCGAGTCCATGCGGGCAGGCCATGTCTCGCTTCCCAAATCTTTTGGGAAGCGGGGCGTGACAGTTTTTGTGGTGGCCCATGCAGGTTATGATCGAATGATTTATCGATACAATAGTGTTGCAGTAACTATTCAAACAACCAACAATATTCGAGTCTAACATAAGTTAGTTAGGTTAAGACTAGTCTCTTGCCCCCCTCTAGTTTGGATTTGAGTGAGAATATAGGAAAAAGATGAAGTTTAAAGTGATGTATTTCTAACACATTGGATAGTTATAAGGTTGGATTCTCGACTTGACAAGGAACCATGGAAGTGAGAACATTGAATCGAGGGAATGAAATCGACTCTTAGTATGCTGCTCGTGATAGAAGTGTGGTCATTAGAAGTCTTGTCTTAATGACCAAAGGCGTAGACCTACATCGATCAAGGTTATGCAACGGATATCATGAGCATATTTATATATAAGCCGAGTAGCAACAGTATAACCTGGGTTTTGAATCAAAAACTAGTTCGAGGATAGCAACGTGGTTGAAGTAAATAATATGATCATTAGAGATGAACAGAAGAGATTTAGAGTGATAATGTGATGACGAGATTGATCTTATGATGGATTGTATAAGATCGACAACATGATCTGTTTTGGACTCAGTGATTTAAAGGAATTAAGAATCTTGGGAATGTCATGGGGGTTTCAAAGTCGACCGGTCGAATACGCATCGAGTGCGTACTGATCACTGGATTTCAGTTACAGTTTACGAAATGGTGAAAGGCGATGAATTTTCCAGATCATGTGGATGGATTATAGTCACCAGTGACTAGCAGTTTAAGTGTTAATGGAAATTCTTGATCAAGTCAAGTGAGCATGTTTGGTTTTACGAGTGCTCAATGATCAGGAAATATGGGAAAAGAGTTGGTAGATTACCTTGGTTGTTTGGATTGAAAAGGAAATCGTAAGTAAGTCTGACGCCAGAAAATCTAGGATTGGTTGGTAGTTTCACTTTAGAGATTCCTAGAGGCAGCTGAGCCAAGAACCAATTGAAGCGGAGAACAACATGATCATTATAGCAGGTTCTCATGAACGAGCTTTTGAGTTGGAAATTTTATTGGTGTTTAAAATGATTGGGACTAGCCAATTAGGGATGGTTAGTTGGAGGTTGTGTAACCACCCTAGATGTCAAATATTGGAAGGGTCTGCACATTAGAGCCTTGTGTTTGTTCTGCCTTCCCCATAGATCCATGAGGAGGATTACCCGGCTCGTGTGATTATATGTATATCATTGTCGGGCATGCTTAGTATTATTACTTAGGTATATGTGGGCTTACGGATGAATGATGGAATATGTGTATTGCGATGAATGTAATGGTTATGTGTATGTAGTACATGAATAAGTATAGATACCTATGTAGAATAATAGGTGTGAATATAATGCATGTGAATACATATAAGTCTTAGTGTTCCCTCGAGTATGAGTGGACATGCTTATAGATACTATGATAAGAATGTGTTGCGTGGGTGTATATACGTATATATGGGATGAGTATGAATTACATGTTCTGATGTATGAATGATTGTCTAGCTATTTACTAAGGCTACATATGATGAGTCATGTCATATAGATATATAGGAGTGTGTGTATAAGTACATAGATTGTATATTGTTTGGTATGTATCTTGGAGTCTCACTCGAGAGCGAGTGAGTACGCTCAGTAAGTATTTTATAATGTGGTTGTGGTTTGCGGATGTGAGTATATATATATATATATATATATATATATATATATATATATATATATATATATATATATATGTGTTATATATATATATATATATATATATATATATATATATATATATATATATATATATATATATATATATATAAGAGAAATATAAGAGATATTGGACATGAGAAATTGGATAAGAGATATCTATATTATAAAAGAGGGATATTATCAAGAGAAATTGGATAAGAGATATTGGATAAGAGAAATTGGATAAGAGATATCTATATTATAAAAGAGGGATGTTATCAAGAGAAATTGGATAAGAGATATTGGACAATAGAAATTGGATAAGAGACATCTATATTATAAAAGAGGGAAGTTATCAAGAGAAATTGGATAAGAGATATTGGACAAGAGAAATTGGATAAGAGATATCTATATTATAAGAGAGGGATGTTATCAAGAGAAATTGGATAAGAGATATCTATATTATAAAAGAGGGATGTTATCAAGAGAAATTGGATAAGAGATACTGGAAAAGAGAAATTGGATAAGAGATATCTATATTATGAAAGAGGGATGTTATCAAGAGAAATTGGATAAGAGATATTGGACATGAGAAATTGGATAAGAGATATCTATATTATAAAAGAGGGAAGTTATCAAGAGAAATTGGATAAGAGATATTGGACAAGAGAAATTGGATAAGAGATATCTATATTATAAGAGAGGGATGTTACCAAGAGAACTTGGATAAGAGATATCTATATTATAAAAGAGGGATGTTATCAAGAGAAATTGGATGAGAGATACTGGAAAAGAGAAATTGGATAAGAGATATCTATATTATAAAAGAGGGATGTTATCAAGAGAAATTGGATAAGAGATATTGGACATGAGAAATTGGATAAGAGATATATATATTATAAAAGAGGGATGTTATCAAGAGAAATTGGATTAGAGATATTGGACAAGATAAATTGGATAAGAGATATCTATATTATAAAAGAGGGATGTTATCAAGAGAAATTGAATAAGAGATATTGGACAATAGAAATTGGATAAGAGTGATGTTATCAAGAGAAATTGGATAAGAGATATCTATATTACAAACGAGAGATGTTATCAAGAGAAATTGGATAAGAGATATTGGACAAGAGATATTGGACAAGAGATATCTATTATTTAAAAGACGGATGTTATCAAGAGAAATTGATAAGAGAATTTGGACATGAGAAATTGGATAAGAGAATTTGGATATCTATTATATAAAACAGGGAAATTGAATAAGAGAAAATATAAGAGATGAGATTTTGAGGGATAAAAGAGGAGGTAGGGAATTTTGCACATACAACCCCGGTTTTTGTATTTTTGCCAATGGACCCTCCCCACACACACACCCTCACTTTTTATTCTCACCCCTTCCGGCCATTTTATTTCCAGTTCTATGAAGATTTTGAATCTTATCCTACGAGGACAAAGCTTTGTCCTACGTGGCAAGTTTGTCCTAGGTGGTAATGAAAATTTTGGGGGACTTAAATTTTGGGGGAAAACTTAAATTTGGTGGGAAACTTGAAATTTTGTGGGAAAACTTGAAATTTGGGGGAACTTGAAATTTGTGGGGGAGAAAAACTCAGCCATTAAATAAACCGTGCCCTATGGGCACGGGTAATGACTAGTATATATATATACACACACACATATATATATATATATCCGTGCATGATAGGATTCGATGAATGTAGTTATATAGGTGTTTGTGCTGGGTTACGCTACGCACCTGGACGTGCATAGCTACACCATATGTAGATACAGGGTCATTCTATATTTATGACTGAATGGTTTACATGTTTGAATGAGTAGGTGTGAAATGTGCTATATGTATAGTTACTAGGCTGGATGCATTGTGTTTGTAGGAATAGATTAATATGATAGTGTGATTATGTATTGCTTGTAATAAGAAATTGTTTGTCATTTGGTGTTGTGGCGAATAGTTATAATATAGCAAAGTATTATTGTGATGATTGGTGTGTTGAATGTATACCAGGGGTTATACCTTTTGTAGGCTATATTGAGTAGATATATGTATTTTCGGTTTTAAATTCGTGATGAATTTAAATACCCTGGTTAGTATATGTGTACTATATGTATAATACCATGGTTGTACATGATGGGATGATTTTGAATGTTGGAATATGATTGTGCGTAGGTATGGATGTGAGGAGGCTCTTCCATGAGTTAGAAATGTATGCGTGAATGATGTTAACCTAGTTATAAGTACAAGATATAATGGTTGGGAAATAATTGATGTGTATTATTACTGAGCATGTAAATAGATAGATGTATTAGGTTATACGTTGGTTGGGGTACTGTGCTAGGAATGATCGGGGTAGTTACTACAGTTAACTGGAAGAGTCTAGCCATGCCTGAAATTAAGGAAGTCCGAGGGCGGACTTTATTTTAAGTTGGAGAGAATGTAACGGCATGTTTTCGGGCCAATTTGAATTTTGTGTGTGCACAGCAATTGGGTCTGTGCGTAAAGTGATGTGGTCTGTGTGCATAGCAGATGTCGTCTGTGCACGCAGTAAGACCCTAGAACCTTGCTTGAACCTATAGATAGCCTCCGTGACTCGTGTCTGACTTGGGAACACGTGTCAACCCAAGCCAACCCCGACGTGTGCCCAACTTAGAATTACCGTCGCCTTCGTGCACGTAGCCTTGTTCGTACACGTATTTATTTTAGACATTGTCTGTATCCGACCCTTATAGTGTGATATGCCATTGTGACCCTCTCCGAGAGTATTAGAATTTTGGTGTTGATTCGCAACGACATTTCACGGGTCGTCCTCCCACGAATTGACCTTGTTTGGAGAGACGTCGCGATTCTCACTTTTGACGAGATACATTTTTATTTTTAATTTCGTTTCTCGTCATCGAAATTGTGATCCGTCTTCTCCGTCTTCCTTCTCTCGTCGTCCCGGTCACCCCAGTATTTTTCTTACGATTTTTGGACTTCGTTTGACCTATGTGCACTTTTGGCCCAACTTATTGTATTTTTTTAAGCCCTAGGTTTCGTGGTGTTATACCCCTTAATAATAATATTATTAATAATTATATCTGACTTGTGACTTGGCCCACTTCAAACCCCTTGGCACACAAACCCACGCAGGAAGAGAGGGTAAGAATTTTTAACTATGGGCTTTTAACAATTTTTAATAAATTGTAATTAACCTTTCCTATAGCTAATTAACCCCAACCCAACTAAAGCCCACAAGCCCATGTCTCAGCCGACCCATACTCACGTGACCCTAGCCTTTATTATAACCCTAGGGCTCTAAGTTTTCTTCACAGCAACACAAGCAAACGCAGCCGCCACCCAATTCATTTTCCAACTCACGCATCATCCCCTAGCCGGCCGTTCTTCGTGTTTTCCGACCAAACCCCGACGCCGACGATCCCCTCTCACCACCTCCGACGTGCCTCCTCCCTCTTCACCGCCGTGGGGCCCCTCAGGTCGTCGGAAACCGACGCCGAAGCCGCTGCATTCACAGTTTTTCGCAGCAGCGGCAGCGGCCGCCGCCGCTGCGCCGCCGACGCGCCCCCTCCGGTGCACCACTACCTCGTCGACCCCATGGGCTCCCTCTAGCGCCGCTGCACCGTCGGATATAGCCACGGGCCGCTGTTGCCGTAGCAGCAGAGATCAACAGCCGCAACAGGCCGCCGCTGCCGCTGCCGCCGCCGTCGGCCACCTCCCCTGCTGCCGTCGACTCCCCCTCGTCCCCCTCCTCCAGCTGCGAGCAACCCGAGCCTCTGCCGCGGCCCCGATCTCCTTCTTCGTTTCTCCACGCTCCAAACCCTAAGTTTGGGGTTCTTTCGCCGTTTTCCAGCGACTGGGACCTCGCCTTGGAGATCCATCGGTACCGTGAACCCTCGGTCGGCCTACTCTTTGATTCGACACCAAGAACAGCGTCTACGGACGTCGTTTGTTGTTTCGTCGTAGATCCGGGCGTCGATCGACCATTTCACGCTTCCCGAGGGTGGTTCGGTGACTTCTGTCACTGACAGTCACCTCTGGGTACCCTCGGTCGCTGATTGCGACAACGTGGAGCTGATGGATCGCTGATAGGAATCTGTGCTCCAGGCCTTCCACCCTTGACCTACCGTCGGGTGACGCGGTGTTGTGTCAGAATCGTCATCTACATGGAGCTTTCGCATCTGGCTAGGTAACGATTCTCCAAGCCTTTGTTGATCTAGTAATTAGGGCCAACTTGCATGAGGTAACTCACCTAGAATGAACTCATTAAAGTATCGCCTCGATCGATCAATGGACTTACTCTGCTGTGCACATAGGATAGATAGAATGATCGATCGAATTAAGCAGCATCCCATAGGTCTTGTGACCCAAAGAGGGCCCCGTTAATCTGGCTTATCTTATGTTGTTGCCTGTGGATGTTAGAGTGTATGATTATGATTATAGGATTATCGTACAGGTTCCGTAGATTCGTTGGTTGACCCAGACCCTGCTGGATTACATACTTACCGGAATCTTTCAGGCAAGGAATGAGACTTTAGTTACTGCTTTTATACTTTTCTAGAAATGATGCTAGAACTGCTAGATTTATTTCCGCAAAATACTTGAAAATGATCCCATGTTACTTTCTGCTTGAACCCACTTTTAAGATGCAACTTGAACCTCACATGCTAATTAATAAGCCAGACATTATAATTGTGTGGATCTTTGTAGAAGATCACAGGCGTGGGCCTCTCCTATACGGAGGTTGGCACTACTCTTGTGGAGCGTCTGCTGGCTAGCCCAGAGACGGCTCGCTTACGGATAGTTAATCGATGACGGGGGTGACCATTGAGAACTGGTGCTCCCCAGCTTTGGCTCACCCGTGACTGGTGCACTCCGGTATGATACGTAGTATCATTCATGATTAATGATTTGTTTCGGATCGACGACGGGGGTGACCATTGAGAACTGGTGCTCCCCAGCTTTGGCTCACCCGTGACTGGTGCGCTCCGGTATGATTCGCCGTATCATTCGTGATCCTTGTCTTGTCTCGTGTCTAGATGGAGCGTTTGTTGGCTCGTGTCCATAACACAAACGACTCGCGGGTGGGGTAGGACAAAAGAGTCTAGCTGGGTCTGGGGGGTAGCTCCCCTCCGCCTACGCAACTTGAGTCCTTAGGCTTTATCTTTGTATCGCAGTTGGTGCACTCCTGCCTGCTTCGCAGGGATGCATTTCGGTCGTTTGACCTTTTCTAGACTTGGACAATCTGACCAGATGGACACCCCTGGCAGATTGATAGAACTACATGAACAACTCTTAGACGATCTGACTAGATGGACACCCCTAGCAGATCGATTAGAACAACCCTTACTTATTTCCTGTTTTCTAGAACTCCTGTGTAGGTTGTCATTTAAATTCCATATAGAACTGCTAGAATTGTATAACTGCTTTAATTATGGTCTCATTAGTTCGTTACTGACATGTGTTTTGCACATGTCACAGACTTGACTGAGCTGGCATCTCCTGAGGATCCCAGCAGACTCTTCACTTTTTAGTTGTCCCTGGTACGTGCAGTTTTAGCTTCTATGTTAAACTCTTTGTTGGTTACCTTCTGCTTTGAATAGTATTTTATATTACTGTTTGACTATTGTTTCATGCTAAACCATTCGATCGGACTTTCTCCTCCGCATCATAACTTGCCTAGACGCTTATTGGACCCCGAGCCTCAACGGCTCGAGTCCATGCGGGCTGGCCATGTCTCGCTTCCCAAATCTTTTGGGAAGCGGGGCGTGACACGAACGGTTGGATAAGCTTTGGGAATACCTGGATCACTTGGAACATCCTCAACAATTTGATTAGTATTGTTAGTCTCGATAATGGTATCATTAATTTTAACATTACTAATGAAATCACATACAACATCTACACTATCAACAACAACATGAGGAATATCAAAATCTTCATAAAATGATACGTGTAGTGATTCCTCAATCGTTGAAGAGGTTTTGTTGTATATCCGATATGCTTTGCTACGTGTGGGATATCCAATAAAAATTCCTTCATCGGATCTGGGCTCAAATTTATCTAAGTTACTGAAGGCGTTCTTTATAAAACAACCAAAAACACAAAAATATTTAACTTGCGGATTCTTATCATAAAATAATTCAAAACAAATTTTGTTTGTTCGGGGCCTCACTAGGATCCTATTAAGCACATAACATGCCGTGTGCACAACCTCCGCCCAAAATTGTAGTCCAAGATGACTATCATGGAGCATGGTGCGAGCACACTCTATTAGGGTCCTATTCTTTCTCTCAACAACACCATTTTGTGGTGGTGCGTGAGGAAAAGAAAAGTTGTGAGTGATCCCGTTGTCATCACAAAACTTAGTGAAAGATCCATTCTCAAATTCTCTTCCATGATCACTACGAATTGTTATGATGGTGGATCCTAGGAAATTTTGAATTTTCTTTGCAAATATAGTAAATTCTTCAAAAGTTTCATTTTTATTGGTTAAAAATGAATCCCAAGTAAATCTAGAGAAGTCATCAATGACAACTAATCCATAATGAGCATAACCTAAATAAGCGGTTCTAGTTCGCCTAAATAAATCTAGATGAAGTAATTCTAGGGGCCTTTTAGAAGTTATGCCTTCTTTAAGTTTGAAAGACGATTTACTTAGTTTACCTCTTTGGCATGAATCACAAAAGTTTTTCTTACTAAAAACAATTTTCGGAAAACCTTTAACAAGATCATGCTTAGCTAACTTATATAAGTGCTTAAAATGAACATGACCAAAATGGCGATGCCATAATAGTTATTCATTTGTATTAGCAACTAAGCAATGTTCTATGGTTTTAGGCAAGCTCAAATAATAATTGTTTTTATGCCTAATACCGGTAAATAAAACATGTGAATCAATATATACAATTTTACGCATACCCTCTCTAAAGTTAACCTTGTAACCCTTGTCACAAAGTTGACTAATGGAGATAAGGTTATGACATAAACCACTAACTAAATAAATATTTGTAATAATTGGTTTGGAATTATTACCGATTTTGCCTACTCCAATGATGGTTTCCTTTTAATTACCTCCAAAAGTGACCGTTGCACCATCCTTGATGCTAATCACTTCAGAGAGCAATGTGGGATCTCACGTCATGTATTTGGAGCATCCGCTATCGAGTATCCATCCTTTCTTTTTAGATCAAATTTAACTTTTATTGCTCTCTTTCTTTTTCTTGGGTACCTACATAATATACCATAATCTCATGGTATCCAAGATTTGACTAGCCCTTTGGAAGCCAAGTCCAAGTGGACTTTCGCTTCCCAACATAATTACCACTATTTATTACATCGCTAAAATAGGAGTTAACATAAGCATTCCTATCAATTATGCTAGTTTTCTTATGACCCCAAATTATGTATGTTTTGGGTG
Organism: Scilla litardierei; assembly: GCA_030789695.1. Lineage (NCBI taxonomy): Eukaryota > Viridiplantae > Streptophyta > Magnoliopsida > Asparagales > Asparagaceae > Scilla > Scilla litardierei. The sequence goes on along the minus strand of CM061140.1, from coordinate 97,350,582 downwards.
TTCTTTTCCTAGTTGCATGCACATTTGGCTGAGTTCTATGTGGTGCGTGCTTCCTAGGAGCATGAGATCTAGCATATGAAGATGAAGGTGAATAAGCATGTGACATACATGGGTTGTATGCAAAATTAGGAGCATGCATGTTATATGCAACATATGGAGCATGCATAACATGAGGTGGATGAGCATACATGGAAGGATGATGTGTATGAACATATGAATGTGTAGGAGCACGTGTATGAGTATTTCTCATGTGTGGGTTTACACGTGTCCGTGGGTGTGCAGCATAAAATGTGTCATTCGTGTCCACATGTGAAGTAGGAGATTTACTACGTGTATGAGAGTTGGTGTACATATATGCATGACATTTCTTTTGGTTTCCACCCTTAATGTGTTTCTTGCTAAAAGAAGGAGATTCTGAAGTGGTGGCCTTCTTTGTAGGTTTGCTACCAAAAGTCTTTCTGATAACACTAGTAGATGCACCGGAGGATGGCCTCACAAAATCTATAGTTACACCACTATAGGAGGTGCGAGATTTGGATGCATTTGCATCCACGTACCCAAGTCCAACATGATGTGTGGCCGAAAATTGGTTTGCAAGCAATTCATCCAATTGTCCTTTCCCTTTGTTAAATCTCTAAACTTGGGAGGACATGAGCTCATATTTCTCCTTAAGAGAAGAAATATTGATATCCAAAGTGGACACACATGTTTCGAGCTCGTGCACTTGGGTTTTAAGAGAATCATTCTCAATACCCAATTGTGTGTTATGTGAAGCTAGATCAATACTATCTTTAGGATAAGTTTGAACTAGTTGAGATTTGAGGAAATTCACATCATTTCTCAAGATGTCATTTTGAGAAACCAAAGTGGCTTTCTCAAGTGTAAGTGTATCAACAATGGTGTCATTGTTGATGATGCATGGCATGTAGGATTTGCTAACATTAGATTTCTTTAAAATAGTATATCTAAGCATAAGAGATTGATACGTAGAAAATAATTCTTCGTCAGTAATACGAAGTTCATCCATGGTTACCTCGGCTTCATCGTTGTCACTACCACTCTCATCGGAGAGTGGATCTTCTCGAGCCATGAAGCACATATGTGTACTCTCACCCTTTTCATCCTCGGATTCACTCGAGGAATCTCCGCTTGAATCATCGAACGTCCCAACTGTTGGATGCTATGGATGGAAAACAACACTAGAAGGGGGGTTGAATAGTGTTGTTCAAATATTAAAATTTTTCGTTCGTTGATTAGCACAATTAAAAACCTTCTACTGTTGCCTACGAAACCAAGTAGAGTGATCTACGCTGGGTTCTTAATCAACAAAGTAATCTTATAAAGAATGTTAACAGAGTGATCTCACAGCAGGTAGTCGACTCCCTCAAGTGGTAGTCGACTCCCAGAGAGTTTGAGTGCAAAGATCTACTGAACGATGAGATAATATAAAAATAAGATCACAAGCAATATATCTCTACACAGCAGAAATAAATAAATGAACTTTGTAATTGTGTAAAAGAATGAATTACAAAGATACAAAGTATCAATAAGTAAAGTAAAATACTGTTGCAGGGAATATAAACAAACTCAGAAAATGCAAACACAAAGATAAGGATTTTTATCCTGGTTTCCCACAACTTGGGTACGTCCAGTCCTCGACCAATCCGGTACGATATTTTCCACTATTGCCTTAGCAATACAAGTACCTAACTTCACTCGTTAGGATTTTCCAAACACCTAGCCTTGACCAAGATTTCCGACCACCTAGACTTGTCTAGGATTTTTCCGTCCCTTACAACCAAGGGAATCCACAAATAAAAACAAGTTTCCAACTCACCACATAAATTAGTGGAGTTTGGATTACACCCAGAATTCTATAGCCAAAGTAAATAAATTTGTTACGCGGCCAAAAGAATTCAAATCAATCTTAAGATCACACAAAAATATAAGATGATTCTTTGTGATATTCGATTGTTTGTTTTTCAAAAATCCTTTAAGAATAGAAATTTAAGAACAAGGATTTTAAAAACAACTTTAAAAAATAGCCAAACAAAAAATCAGATCTTAGAAAGTAATAACTTTAGAATGAGATTGGAGATCAAAGATTAAAACAGAGTTGGCTATGACGATGAGAGCAAATAGAACGAGAGATCTTTAGAATTTCAGCACAATAGAGAATAGAGAATTTGATTGTTTTTATATTGATATTAGAAATGATCTCAAGAGGTCTATTTATAGGTTTCAAGAGAAGAATTTGAATTTCAAAAACATTTGACTTTTAGCTCAAGCAAATATGGAAATTGAGCGAAATCAGGAAGCAGGGTCGTTGGAAAACGAAAGCTGGTAGTCGACTCCCAAATAATTTCAGTAGAAGTTCTGCTTCTGACTGGTAGTCGACTCCCTCCTCTTGTAGTCGATTCCCAGAGCAATTTTCTCTGAAACTCAGCTAGTTGAAAGACGTAATCAACTCCTGGGTGTATTGGAGGTTGACTACTAATAATAGATCAACTAGCTTATTGCTCTCAAGAGTTAAAAAGATATTTAAAACATTTTAAAACATTGCTTTCGAAATCATTTGTGTGTGTGTGCGTGATATCTACTTTGGCTTTAACATAATCCTAAGAACTCACACACTACACTAAGACAAGACCTTCGGGAAGCTGATCCGGTAGATGCTTGCTTCTCTTGAATTTGAGTTCCTTCTTCATTTAAGCTTGAGCACGAGCTTCATCTTGTGCTTGATGTAGAACTAGCAAATGCGTCTTCGTCTCGTGTGTGGTTGAGCTTCTTCGGAGTATGCGTAAAGTCACCGTTCGTCGCATAACCTGCACACTTGAGTTGTAGTGTAGTTAGTACACTAACATCATTTGGTGTGCTCATCATCAAAACCACTTAGGGGGATTCAATTTTCCATCACTCTCCCCCTTTTTGATGATGACACCCAAATGAAAAATGAAGTACATTTAGTGTATATTGACTTAATGAAATAACTTACTCCCCCTGCTTAGATGCGGTACTCCCCCTGCATCAAAGCCGGTTAGCAAAACAATATTTATGCAATATTCATTCACATTTTTGTATTTTATCTTATTTCTCCACTTGTCATCAATCAAAAAAAATGACACAAAAGTTAATCTTTACTCAATTCTTTTTTCCCCATAATACCCAAATCTATACGAAGTTTAGAAAATACATCCTTTTGCAAGGGTTTCGTGAGAATATCTGCAACTTGATATTCAGAGGTACATATTTAAGTTCAACATCCTTTTTGACACAGTGATCATCTATGAATCTGTGTCTAATATCAATATGTTTGTTCTAGGATGAAGAACAGAATTTGTAGCAAGATTAATAGTGCTTTTATTATCACAATAAAGTACACATGTAGATGTATTAACACCATAATCTACTAAGACTTGTTTCATCCAAAGTACTTGAGCACAGGCAAGTCCGGCAGCTATATACTCTGCCTCAGTAGTTGATAGTGAAACTGAACTCTGCTTTTTGCTAAACCACAAAACAAGGGAATGTCCAAGGAAGTGACATGTTCCACTTGTACTTTTTCTTGTGGCTTTACAACCAGTATAGTCTACGTCACTATAAGAATTTAAATCAAATGTGCTACCTTTGGGATAAAATAATCCAAAGTCAGAAGTGGTTTTAAGATATCTAAAAATGTATTTTACTGTTTTAAGATGTGATTCCCTAGGATTACATTGAAATCTAGCACAAGCACAAACACTAAACATTATATCGTGTCGGCTTGCAGTTAAGTAAAGCAGACAACCGATCATACCTCGATATGTTTTCTGATCAACCTTTTTACCTGCTTTATCTTTGTCTAAAGAAGTGGATGTTGCCATAGGTATGTCCTTTCCTGATGCGGTTTCCTTTCCGAACCTTTTGATAAAGTCTTTAGCATACTTCTTTTGATGAATGAAGGTTCCTTCTTTTCCTTGTTTGATTTGCAATCCGAGAAAGTATGTGAGCTCGCCCATGTGACTCATTTCAAATCCTTCCTGTATTAACTTAGGAAAATCTTGACAAAGATCTTCTTTAGTAGATCCGAAAATAATATCATCTACATAAATTTGAATAAGAATGATATCATTATGAATTTTCTTAATAAATAATGTAGTATCTATTTTTTCAACATTATATCCTGAGTCGATTAAAAATTTTCTCAATCTTTCATACCAAGCTCTTGGAGCTTGTTTCAAGCCATATA